>JACXIV010000008.1:293989-382663 GCA_014737475.1 Bombus confusus | reverse complement strand
CACCCGCCCTTAGGTGCTGTTACCCGTCACCCCCCCCCCCCTTTTGTCAACAGCCACTAACCAGCCAGGCCCTAGGCCTTCCTGGTAGCTCGCACCTGGTTTCACCTCCGCTTCCTGTCTTCTTCTTTCTTCGCCTCGAGACCTGCCCTGCCGCAGGCTGTCAAATCCTCCACCAGCCAACGACAAACTTTGCCCGAGATCTTTACACGAACGTACCTTGTCTAACGACCTCGTCACTTCGACGATCTTGATGGAGGATCGATATAGCTATATCGCTGCAAGCAGAGAGTAGAAATAGCTGACGCCTGGTTTTTAATTTACGGGAGTATCACGAGGTGCGATAGGAGAACGTTGATGACTGCGACGAGAACGATGACGATGTAATGTCGGTGAAGCGACCGATGCGTGCGATTTGATGGGACGAACGACGAGCTGAATAACGAAGTACTTTGATTCGCGAGAGTCCGCGATAGATCGACGAGAAACGCTGCCATATTCGACATTTTGCTGAACGCACGCGATGTTCTTCGTATTTTGTACCGAGCAGCGCGATTCGATTAGATGTAAAATGGGTGAGTCGAGGAAAAGAAGCGACTTATCGGTCGTGCATCGGTGTTGATCAGACGCTCGAGGACAAAAGAGAGGAAGCGTCTATTTGCTGAGTAGAAATGGATACGGTGGTTTTTTTTTTTTTTTTTTTTTTTTGAAGAAATACGCTTCACCGCGGTCAAATTGGAATCAGATATCGGGCTTGACAACGATCGAACGAATAAGCGCAACGTACACTGAAGCTAGAGACGTTCGACTGCTTTCAAGCGTAACGTAATCAAGACACTCTGACAATCGGTACGCTCACAAAGACCAAGACAGATTTACCGATAATAAACGACGACGAAAATATCCCGCAGTGTTCGATAAAACCTCATCCATATTCCAATAATCCACTGATAAATTTTAATCAAGGAGCCCTTCTTCGCTAGAGGAACAACAAGAAACGGAAGAAGAAACGCCACGAGATATCACGCACTATTTCGCACTCGTAGTTAACCGTAACCGCAAGCAGTAAAAATATTACGTCCCTCCTCAAAGTTACACGTCCTTTGCAGTCACATCGTCATCGTCGTTGATATACGACGTCGCGTCGTTTCGAGTCGTTGCTCGACGTTGCGTTTATACCGGAAAATTTCCATCTTGCCAGACCATCTTCTATACAGGCACGCGAAGTCTCGATTTCCAAGCATAGGGTCGGCTTACATATTTGGAGGGCGGGGCGGTTTGATCGTATCCCGGAGGGTAGATCGCTCGAATAACGGTGGCGCGGGGATGGTAAAACGAGGCGCAATCCCAGCGTCGATAGTCGTTTCTTTTTCATACACGTTCTTGCGAGGGCCACGTAAGCCAGGTGAAACTCGCATGGTCAGTGCAAGCGTCCTCCCTCTTGCTATCGACCGCCATTCATAATTCAGCCGAGTCGATCCTGAATGGAGGGCTGTATTACGAAGCATCGCGTAGGCTGGCCACTATCGCCGAATTAAAGCGGAACATATTTTATTCGAGACGTCCCGTCGATTAAACATCGACGACGCGAAACAAACCAATCGAGTCGAACTAACGAAGGAATTGATCGTTGATTCGCAAGTAGGTGGAGATTCGAGGGTTCGCTATTGTTTGGTAGCGTTTGTTTGTACGACGGAGAAGTTTTAATTTCGCTTTCGACTTGTCGCCGTGTGACTTGTTAACGTGGCAAGGAAGTTGGTTGTTTCGAAGAGCGTTTTCAGGCAACGTGCAGGTTTGAACGCTGTTTGGAGAAGTTTGGAGATATGTATGACACATAGCGTTCGTTGGTGCTTCTACCGTTCCGTACCTATTGTTCTAATATAATTCACGAGTTAGAAACTTATACGAGGATTATTATAATTCGTATCAAATTTCATACATTAAAAAAAAAAGTAATCTTTCTGTAGATAAAAAACGAGGGATTCTAAAACAGTTCAGAACATTATCGTCGACGAAATATTCCACTGACGTAAGATATGAATTCCTTGAAACGTTTTGATACAACTTATTCCACGATAGTTTAGTACGAAGACTGAAAGAAATCTCATCGTCGCTATATCGCTGGAGATTCTTCGCAATAAGCAAAGTAAATTCAACTAATGCCCCCTAATCTCTATTTAAACAGCGTACGAAGACAAATGTTACGCAGGATGATCCCAACAATCGCTGACCTCAAGATAAACGTCGTTAAATGACTCTCGATACCGCAAGCTTCACGGCATTCTCCAGATGTGCCAGCTGTAACTAGCGTACGCTCGTCTCATCAAAACCGCATTCTTGCGCACACTATAGAAAATCACCGTATCCGCGATTCTCCATTCAAAGATAAACGTCGCTGAAGCAACATTATGCCACGGATACTAACGCGACGATCATTAATCACACCTCGTAAACCGTGAGCGCATATAGATAGGAAACAGCGTAATCTCGAAAACGCTTTCTTGACGAGACGATCGGTCCCTCGAGCATCGTCCTAGAATACGAGAAACGTTCCTCGACTAAGTCAATCATATCGTCGTAAAGCTACACAGTTTCGTGTTGCAAATGTTCCGTAAAGTTCGCGTTTATCATGCAATGTGATTGTTTCGTAAAAATTTAGTCCTAAAAATAAAATAATCATTTTGGTATGGTCATTTTATCGCGTAAATAGAGATGTTTGGAAATTTATAAAAAATGTTGCTGTGGATTATACGTGACGATACATCGATCACGCAGTCAACGCGTTAAATCACACATTGTTCAAACGCAACACCTCGCCAAGCGTATTTTCCAAATTATCGCAAAAATTAAGACTCCTAGAATTTTACAAACTCCCAGTTACGGGAGCAGTTTCGAGGAACTTCTGAATCGGAGAAAATGTAATTTTAGGTTTTCGATCGATCGCCGATACGTTGGAAAACGAAGTAGCTCGCCTACTGTCAAGCAAAGTGATATACTTTTCAGATGGAACAGTAAGAAGAATCTGTCTAATTGCGGAACGGAACGTTTCAAGAGCGAAGGTAAATAAAAATACGGTAAAGTATGTTCGCCTCTACAACTACGATATGCAACAGAAAAGATGAGCGGAGTAAACAGTTCGTGCCTTGAATGAAAGCGTTACAATAGATCCGCTTACAGGACGTTCTTCTCGTTCGGTTATCTCGCTTTCTATCAGATTAGCTTTCAACGGATACAGGTGATCTACAGTCAATCCTCAACACGAAAGCCGTGCCTGTTTTTTGCAACGTCGGTATATTTGGAAACAATAGTCGATAAAATGCCAACATACCGTGGACAGCGGTAATGGACGATCGTTTAAATGGCGACGAAATCGGCCGAGTATCTTTAACGAAGGACCGAGCTAAGAAGAGACGTCCGTGTGCATCGACACGCGACATTCAACGACGGTCAAGTCAGTTACATAAAAATGCAGAGCTTAATGAAGCCCCGACCTCGTAGCCTTCGCATTTAGAAATTCGAGTCTGCTCTTTTCTATCATTTTCTCTGCTGCCATGTAACTGTCTTATCGTTCGCGGCCTTCGACAGTACGTAACACGATCACGAAGGGCTCCATGCTTCTTCTTTTATTTCTCTAGTACTTTCGTAGCGACACAAGACCTTCGTAACCGTCGTCTTGGATGACAACAAGACGACGGAGAATAAGCTAGAAAAACGAACTGGCGACGATAAACACGTAAGAAAGTGTAACAGACGAAAGGTCGAATAATAATAGTCTGCCTAACGTTTCGACATACGAAAAGACTGTTGTTACATTAGGTCGTGCGAAAAGTGTCTTTCTCTTACAGACATGTCTTTTTTACAACGACGCATTTTTATACAAACATGAAACCTAATCCGTCAAGTGTTGTGGCCTTTATCTTAATAGAAGAAAATGGTTCATACGTAATTCAATAAAATAATGTAAAATAAAAAATGTCGTGTATTATTTCCTTATAAAACGAAAGAAACTTTTCGGACAACCTAATATTTCGAGCGTCGATAAACACTATTAAACCTTCACCTCGCTTTAATTTTTAAATAAATTTGAATTTCTCGTGTTAAATATTAGATTGTGTCATTTTGACGAACTTCTTTCACGAGACGACAGATATTATTGCAATTTCGTTCGCGTTTACGATATTTCATATTATTTACTTCTTCTTTTCTTTCCACGGATCTGTTTCTTGAAATCGTAATTACGATTTTGGATGCCTGGATGGACAACAATTAATAAAAATTGGAAACGTTTGGACTGCGAATAACGTTTGCTTCACGCTGCTTCTAGGATTAACACTCTTCGTGGCTCGCGTTTTAAAATTAACTAATAGTAATATAGAGGAGTAATTAACGCATGCAATTTAAGCTCCAAATGAAGAAAAGACCAATGTTATTTTGAAAGATTCGATAGAAGACACAATAGAGAGATATTAGAAGATATCAGATGATCTGGAATAACACGCGAATATTATACTTTCAAGAATATACGTATGATCTAAATTGGACAAAATAGAAATTGTAGAGTAACTGAGAAGAAGGTTACTTCGTAGCAGGTTTCGTTTTCGACGTATTTAAATTTGAAAACTCGTCGAGCACGCTTGTTACGAGAAACAGCGAAACTTGGGCAGCGAAGAATAGTATTCTTTTAACTAAGAATGGTAAAGAAAGTGTACCCAATTAAGGGAGAAAATGGTCGCGGAACGTTTGAAGAGTCGCAAAGTCGGTTCGCGTCAACGGAAATTCGTAGCGCGTCTTTGAATTCCATAAATGTAGTTTGACACGCAGAAATAGACGTAATATTTTTGAACAATTCGCGAAATGGTCGAGAAACGGGACCACTGGTTTGGTTCTGTAGCAAGATTTTTTAAATCATACCTTGGCCGAGTGCACGTGCACTCGCCTGCATTTCAAAGTAAATCGAGTGGAAAACGAAGTCCTGTACAGAACACGAAAGAAAACAATTATTCTGTCGCTTTAACTGCTTATGAAAAGTTGCCACGCGTCGTATCGCGCCAGTATTTTCGTTATTTCCTACGCAGATGGCACAATTTCTGAACACCGTTGTATTAATAATTAAAAACCCATTAGCCTGATTTCTTGCACATGCATTTATCCGCCAGATTGTATTATTATTTTGATGATTACGAAATCTTAGGGAAATTTTTACCCTACGTTGATTACCAACGTTATTTTTCAAACACACCGTTATTTTTAGCTTGCTGATAGAGCTCGGTACACAGAAGTAAACTAAAAGAAGCATGTACAAAGAATTCTTTACCTTCGCCGCTTTAGATTTTCAAGACTAACGAGAATCTCTACGTAAATGGCACGGAAGAAAAGACAGGCGAAAGTCAGGGTACAACTTGTTAAGTGGAAAGTTGCCATTTTCTTAAAGAAGACTTTCGACTGATGATAATAAATTTTGTTGCAATATTTGTCGCCATCGTCGGAAAAAAATACCCGAGCAGAGAATTATTTTATTTATACTTGAAATTTCACCTCAATAAGTCTCCACAGAGAATTATACACGAAGAATATGCTACTTTGAATGGATCGTACGACAATATCAGTTTCTTGCCTCGTTCCAACGTTTGTTACTACTACAGTGAAGAAGCAACTAAACGGAGAATCATTTTGGATGGATCGTGCAATTTCAATTCGAGACAGAAAGTTTCCAAATGTGAACGTTCAACGTATCGTCGTTTAACTGGAAACAGAAGTCTACCTTTTCGCCGATATTCACTTTAACATCGCCGTGTTTAACGTAATTGCACTTGGTATTTGCATCGATGACAACAAAATAACACCTACACCGTGTACCGCACGATCTTATCATCCGCGCTTCGCACACGGAGAAGTCGATTGCAATTTTCCTTAATCACGTCGTAATTCGCGAGCGGCGATTTTATTAAACCGATCAAGCAGATAACAAGAAGCCGAGAAAATTACGTGGGGGTTAATTTTCATTTATGAGGAGCAAGAATATCGATCAAATGGAAAGTGGTCTTTTACGAGGAAACATTTTCACTCCACACACATTTCGTTCGAACGCGTACACCTACTTCGAAAACTTTCCACCACTTTAAATCACAAACGTAAAAATAAGGAAAGGGGGAGGGGGGGGGAAAGCAAAATAATGATTTTTGCACGTTCCATTACCGAGGCTCGAGGATCGTAACTGCTCGAAAATTATGGCTTTATCATATTCTTCCGCAGTTTGAACGTTCAGGGGCGCAGAAATATTCAATGACTTTACGATAACCGGCAATTTGCAGAAAATGGAACGCAATCAATTCCCGCGGCGATTTTGATCAAGCTACACAAATCATTCCCGTGCACGCGCCTCCCGAAAGCGAATTAATCCACGTGGCTGACTTTATTAAACCTTTAAATCACGTTACGGCTCGGCTAGCGTCCCGCTTTCTGAATTTTACCCTATACAGCAAAAGTTATTACGCCCTCGGTCGGTCGGCTTTTACACAGTGCTTCAATTAATGAGAAAAGTTCCGGGCCCAAGGGGATCGTTCGTTCGTCGATATTCTTTATTCCCGTGAACGCATTTCAACCGGCGCATAAACGAGTGTGTGGCCCTGGTGAACGACGAGAATATCGGACGAAGCGTTTTTCTTCCGTCGGGGAAGGGTACGCGGAGAACGGAACGAAAATAGGAAGGAAGAGGTAAAAAAAGGAAAGGAAGTTAGAAGCAGGAACGAAGAAATGCGTACTCGACTAAACCTTCGCCTCATAATATTTATAACATCCACTCTAACTTTAATTTCCCTTTTGGATTGAAAATTAATAAATTGATAAATTATGTACGATGCTTCGATAACTTATATCCGGTACGATATTACGTATACTGCTGTTGTATGCAAAAGTACTCGTACAAGTAGTAACGTTGAAATAGTACATTTATATAGCGCTGCATATCAAATATTAACATATATTATCGCTTTATCTCCCATATTGCAGGCGATTTAAATTTAGAGTCAGCCGATTCCACGAAAAGGTAGCAAGTGCCATTTTGAATTAGCGATCTAGCGTTAATTTATATGGTTCGATTAAATACAAGTATTGTTAGTACAACAGTGGACTGAAGCGTTCCGCTGCTTTTAAACCGTAAGAGTAAAGAGCTGTGGGAAAGAGATGAAAAATACTTGCTTATTATTTAAAAATTAAATCGTTCCTTCGCCGCGTGCCGATAATTTTATCGTTTCCACTTCAACCTCAAATATCATCGTAAGGAAGTATCGTTACAACAAAAGGAAGATAGAAAATAAGCGAGATACAAGGGGAAAGAAATTGTTTCGTTCTCCGAGATAATCCGATCGAAGAATCGCCTAACCACGACACGGAAGTATACCTAGAACCCGCGTCAACGAAGATGACTCGATTTTTTCACCGATTTCTCGATTATTTGATCATCGTCACGAGAACCTTCCAATCTCTTCAACGCATCGACAATCGACGCGATGCCGTTTTTCCTCAGCCAGTCGACTATTTAATTTCCAATTGAACGCTCGTTTGCGTTCGTTCGCCGCGTTCGAGCAACGTCGTTTTACGACATCAGCTTACCGGTGAACGAGAAAACGAGCAGCAAAAAGGCGAATGAACGGGGTAAAAAGGGCGGAGGCGGAAGAAGCTGGAGGAGAAAAAGAGGAAGGAAGAAACGAGTCGGTGGCTTATTACCGGGGATATGCTCTTCAATTATCATCGGAGCAGGAACAAGCTCGACGCGCGTTTGCGAACGAACGTTCGGCTTGGTCGCGATGCTGGCTTCTCTCCGTGTAACCAGCGTCGTGTCATATCGCGGTGTAACCGCGATATAACCACGGCACACGGTACATGGAAACGTATATAACGAGAGGGATGGCCTGCCTTGTTTAGTTAACCGAATATTTGCCCAATGATGCGCATGTCGTGATAAGCTGACAGGAGCACACAGATAGGCCCGAGTCAACGTACATCCGACGTCGATGTACGTGTATCTATGTATTTTCCGCACTCTCCTCGCTTCGTGACATCAATTTTCGAACGGCCGGTGCGTGCGCGCGCGTTCGCCTCTGTGTGCGTGCATACGAACTGCACGAAGGCTGGGACTGTGTGCGCGGGTGTACGTCAAAGAAAGCCGAACGTGGGCCACACTGTGAAAAGGGGGATGAAAGGGTTCAGTTAGAGGAAGTAGAGGAAGCGGAGGCGAAGAGAGACAGAAAGGAATAAAATAGAGAAGTAAGGGAGGATGGAACGAGCGTGCGACTGGGAGAAAGAAAACGGCAGAGAGAGAGAGAGAGAGAGAGTTAAACGAAGAGAAAAGCGGATGAGAAACGAGGATGATGGAGTAACAACAACGAGAAGGAACGTCAAAGGAGAGCAACGCATTGTGCTCGTGGATCTCCTTCTCGGAGATATCCATTCACGTTTGATTACAGATGAAAGAATGATTTCGTCGTTCGATCCTTCTCCCTTTTCCTATCTATCGAATAACGATACGAAGCCGGAGGAAGCTTCGGGGCTGAGGTGGTCTTAAATGCAAACGAGACTCAACCTTCTGCGAATTGCCGCCGTTCGACGCTAACTACGGTCGCCTGGAGGCTTCTTTCGGAAAACGTCGCGCGACGAGAAAGTTAGTGGACGGAACATCGTGGTCGCGAGGCTGTGGAGCGCGCGACAGGCTGCCCCTGCTAGCGCGCACACAGCGTGAACAGCCGGAGCGAAGAAGCGGCGGCACATGAATGAAGAGCGAGGGAGAGGGAGAGCGAAAACGTAATATTCGGACCACGCAGCATCCCTAACCATCGTGACTATGAACCCGGTAGAGCGGTGATGCATGAGCTAATCAGTGCTATCTTTGCCTGACATGTGTGCGCTAATCGGCGGAACAGATCGTCGGATCACGTACCTCCTCGATTTCATCCTGATCTCGTGCACCAGCTGCGCCAGTGCCTCGGACGCCGCCAGTCTCCGGCTGGGTCTGGCCGTGCTCGCGCCACTTTTATCCCCTCGTTGTCGATGGGCCGACAGAGGGGCGACGTCGACAGAGAGACAAAGAGGGAGAGACGATACGTGTGTATATGCGTGTACGCGAGCGAGAGACGCAAACAACGAGCAACGAAGAGACAGACCAGGCAGAGACACAGAATCAGCGAGACAGCCGAGCGAGCGAGAGAGAAACTGAGCGACGGACACACACTGAAACGAAGGGATGTTCACTGTGGTGGAGAGACGTCCTCTCCTGTATACGGTTTCCGTACGTCGGACGTCCGTCGCATCTCTCTGCCCGGTTCGACGGTCCTTCGACTACTTTTCTTCAGAGACACGGTATTCGTGATCTACGAACGAGATCTCAGGTGAGACCAGCTCGAACGAAACGCGGCTGTCAGCACGTAGAGCGCGCATTTGCGCTCGGCCGACCCGAGCTGGGCTTTACTACTACCGTCTGAGTCCGCTTCTTTCCCTCGGCCCGGGAGCCGAGGCGTCGATACCACGACGACGCTTGCGCGCCACCCCCGATCCACCCTTTCCCACCCGGGCATTTTCACAGCGCATTGGCTCGGAGCCTGCCGGCGCGACGCTACGGCGCCCTGCACGAACGACGTCGTTTCTGCTCGCACGTCGTCACCGAAACACCCGAAAATCCAGTCGATTTTTGGCAAATTCTCGCACCTCGCCCACCCTCTTCGCCAATTTCCTCTCATTCTCTCTGCTTCTGCTTTCTCTTTCCCCAATTATCGCCGCTCTTCGTCCGGTCGTCGGTTCTCAACGCGCTCGACACGTGCTCCGTGTGGCGATGTCGGTCAACGGGGCCGTTTCGTCATTCCACGCCGAAGCGGGAGGCTGCCCGCCTTCGACGCTTTCAATCGCGACACAGCTTCGTGTCGCAGCTGCGTCACACGTTTCTACTTGCTTGCTTGCTTGCCCGCTTGCTCTTATTTTTCGCTGCACGACGATCGAAACGATGGTCGTTCAGTCGCGATGAACGCCGGATGTTTTCGCAGATATTTTCCAAGATATTTTCCGAGATATTTTCCCGAGATATTTTCCCGAGATATTTTCGGGCAGACTCGTAGAGAAGAGAGCGAGACAAGGCGAAGAAAGATTGATCGCGACTGCGGAAAGTCGAGAGTGTCGTCGGAAATTGATCGATCGTAGGACAAATTTTACGTCCTTTCAGAGAGAATTGTTCGACCAAGTTTTTCGTCTGGCTGCAGGTATTGGTTTCGCGAGAAAGTACGATATACAGTTAGGTTAGTTAGCTCATTGAGTTATTGGATACGCCTGAAAATTTATGTTTCCCACTGGACAGCTGTCTGATCATGGATGCAGGTGATTAATATTTTGCTGCTTTTTACGCGTGAATAAGGTGTCGCCGAGCCCGATTCTGCCGTGTCTACAGATTAAAATCCCATTATGCAAATTGGCCGTAATACTTGGTTTGCATTCGGCCACCTGACCGAGAACTTCTCCATATATTACTGCCAGATAGAAGTATCAATGACGTAATGAGCACGACATTCATCAATATTGCCGCTGATTGCTCCATGCCTACGATATAAACGCGTCGAGATCGTTAAAACCGTTTTATCTATCTTGCAACAGATTCGACGTTATAATAGCCTACGCGGATCAACGAATAAATCATTCCGTTGAATAATCTACGATATATCCTCTATGTATTTTAATTCCAATTTACCATTTCCGGTACCAGTGCCTGTGTAGGATTTAAATTGCCAATTTCTCTAATCCATCATCGATATCGCGTTAAAACGATGAGCGCTCGTTAATCATCGGGATGCAACATCAAAGCTGCAAAAAGATGAAATAACGCGATTTTAATCAACGTTGTCGAAGCGGAGTGGGCCGAACGACGCGGAGAATTCAAACTCGCGCATCGTTCTCGCCGTTCGTAAGTCGAGAACGTTTAGCGACATCCTGCATTTAAGCGTTCCGGCATCGTTGAAAGACGCGTTCTATGGAAACGCTGACCTTTCCACCTGAACCTGCCTCGCTTTGATATTACGTAATAATCCACGATCCGTAAATAACACTCCATTGACTAGCGTAACGCGATGATGAGCGCACGGAGAACACCCTATCCGCAGCCCCGAAGGATTTACTACTGCTGCAACTGCAGAACGCAACAATCCCATTTGCACGGTCCGTGGTTCGAACATGCTTATTCATAGATAGCGTGGCTTAGCGATCCACGGAAAGCAGAACGATATATTACGCTGAAAATTCGAAACTATTATTTAATTTTCCCGATTTTGCGCTACCGCCCCGTTCTAAATTGCATTATCGCGATTGCGACGTAATCCGACTATTTGCGATGTCCATTTGTTAACGAATACGTGGGCGAAGTGAAATTGACGTTGATTGCTTTCAGCTCGTTTAATAACCGCACCGTTACGATTTTATAGCTATTTATTAAACCGAACAGCTTGTTTCCCGGTCAAGCGTATCCAGTTTTTGTTCAGTGTTACGCTTTGAATTTTCGACGAGCGTGATTCATAGCGTCGATTCGTTAACGGAGGGGCAGAAAATAACGAAGTTGCCATCGATCGTTTTCAGTTCCTACGACGATGCTAATCTTCGCTGCGCGATTGTTAGGTATCTTCTTTTTCGTCTGTTCTCCGTAGCGAGTACGTTTATTCTCAACAAGAGAACGAATTTTTGTCGTTGCAACGATACGACGTGTTCGTCAAGAGACAAATTCGCTATCGTAGGAGACGTCACCGTCCGCAAAAGTGGCACGAGAACGCAACTTCTCGTGTAAATTCAATTTTCACTCAGCCAGCCGGCTAGAGTATCTTTTAAACGGTCATTATGCAAATCTAATTGAAAATTCGATGCGCGAAGGCGACCTCGACGAAGGCTCCTCTCCGCTCATCGCCGAACATAAATAACCGATGCGAAACACGCGAGTGAGAGTCGATGATAAAGTGAAACCACTTTGTAAGATGCACTTCGTCGAGATAACAGGAACGCAAGCAACGTGTACCCGCCTAGATATATGCTGATTCAATTATTTCTGTCGTGCTGTGAGCCACCCAGGTAGACGGGGCCATTTTGCCTGATTCTTTCATCGTCCAGTTGACGCTCGTATCGTAAATTAGCATCGTCTTCTCGTTACGTATTTGCTTAACGCTTCTGAGCGATTTTTTTTCGTTTTTTTTAATGATTATCGAATTTAAGGAACGAAATATATTTCAAGACGAAATGCAAGTACGCGGTAGTAGTGTACGCGTTTAGAGTTTCGGTAGAATATTTAAGTAAAGTTTTAAGTATTTGTTTCGTTAAAGAGCAAGCGTAGAAAAACTTTTGAGAAAAAACGAAAAGGTCAAGGATTTTGTTAGTTTAAAGCGAAGCGCGGAGAGTGATTTAAGAGATTAAATACACGTAGTACGGTTTTATTAAAATTTTCAGGAGTAAATTGCTCGTTACAAAGCGATGTAAAGTTTGCTTTCGTAAAGTGCTTGACCAAATGTAAATTTGCAACGGCTGTTTGAACGATTTTTAATTGTATACTGGAAATAATATCGAATATTTCGGCAGAAAAATAAAATTTAATTAATTAAAAATTTTTATGAAAATACCAATTTATGCTTATCGAAGCATTTAATATATATATTCAGAATACCGTGTACGCATCTCTATTGCTGCTTAATCGCATTACTCGTGTCAGTCGAAAGCGGATAGTCCCAGTAGCGTCGTTATATAAAACAAAGTGTTAAGAGGGAATTACATTTCGATGAGTCAATATTATTTTGCCGATATAGACGATCCATGACGTGAAATTGATGACCGCGTAATTCAGTATAGGCAAGGTCTTGCCGGTGACCTTACCGAAGCCCCATCCCAGCGTCGTTCTATTCAAATCAGATAGAACCTCCTTTCATCCACTCACGTTAGACAGGCTGATTAAGTCTTCGTCGGTGCTATTTTCGTACACTCTTGATTAAAAAACAGGAAATTCACGTGCATGATCCGCGAGAAGCCTTTGACGATGTCGCAATAAAGCTCGACTCATTCGCTTCGAACGAAGATTCTAATCAGCACCTCCGCAATCTAATTACATAATTCGGTGCCGAGATGAAGCGACACCCAGGCTCGTTTGCGGAGGAACGTCGTTTCCGTTGCAGAACTGTCGACACGACGGCGTCCGATGATCGATTACGAGCGTCTCCGCCGATGCGTTGCGCATTTTTTCGTCAAAAATGCTTTCAGACATGCTGCGACCGTATCGAACGACGCGTGTCTTTGGCTGTTCCGATCGGAAACGATTGAAGATTAATTTGTTCCTTTCAATTGTTAACGTTAAATCACATAGACAAGAAGAAAATCGCAGATGACCGAGGCGAAACAATCAAAGTCACTACAAGAAAGCAGTTTACTGCGTATTTTCGTGTATATCTACTTTCGAATCATTTCAATGGTACAAAATTAAAATTTTACTTTTAAAATAGGAAAAAAAGAACGACCGGATCGAGACACTTAAAAACTATACTACATCGTTATGGTATCTTTACAATCCGGGAAAATGCTTCTACGGAGGCACAAAAAACAACTCTATACCTAGTTTAACCCTCGGAAACATAATCCCAATTAAACTCTGCAAAATAAGGGCGAATAATTAGGAAGGAATTGAAACAAGTACACCGATTTCAAGTTCCTCCGCGTTTGGCACTAATCCAGATCTACGACAATACCCTTACTCTCGTCAAGTTAAAAGAAAAGTATCTTCATAGCCACGATCCACGGAAGATATGCAGCACCTCGTGACTCTGCGCCGGGTGCATCTGCACCGCCGAATGGAACGCTTTAAATTCGTGTTATCGTTCTATTTTTGTAGCAGCCCCTATATACGTCCACTCTGCGGATGGCGCTATTGTCTACCCTCAGACACAGGTTCTATTTATAATTTCATCTCCGTCGATTGGGAACGTGGTTAAGGAGTCTTGGCTTGCACAGGAATCCGCCGAAAATCAGCAGGAACCAGTCGAGTGACGCCACTAGGTAATGCAACAGGGCATTGAATCGTTAAATTTGGCACAGTTACGGTTGATTCTGAAACGAACGACGCGACGCACACGATACGTTCGCTCGTTCTGAAACATTGTGCCGCTCAAATTGGTACATCTCTGATTAGAAACTTGCGCGGCCGTTTCATCGTTGCGCCTGGACTCTCTGGCTGGTAACTCACGTGCGACAAGGCAACGGCACAGACGAACACGATTAAAAGGAAACTTTTACGTGCAAATCCGATCGGTCGAAGAAGGCTGTTGCTCGCTTTCTGATGTCCGCGTTTTTCAAGCAGCAGGTCCATTCAAGCGTCTCTTTAATTCTGGATAATGAATTTTTCGCAAACTGAGCATTCTGTTTCTCTGGCGTTTGACAGAATCGAAGATCATCTGTTATTTTTCATTTCCTTTTTAATCGCGGAAATATTGAAACGCGGCGTGGGTTTAGTTTAACAATTCGGCCGAAAGATTACAGAAACGATTTTGCTATTTCATTCGCTTCAGTGCCGATGCTTGAATCCGGGTTCTAGTTTCTTCAGTTCCAGAATTTCTCCCGCTTATTCTAAGCTTCAAGTTAATCTAAAACTAGAATATTTCAATTTTTCATTTCTTTCTTCTACTTATCACGTGCTGACAATGATATTCCCTGCCGTTTTGCTACTTGTAGGATAAGAGCGAAAGAAGACGAATGAATCAAAATATGAAGAATCCAATACAGCTCCTCCTACTCTTTAACGATACAACCAGCGAAATAGTCAAAAGTACCAATACGTAATCCTTCGCAGAAACTCATCGATCCACAACGATGCAATTCTAGAAACTTCAATGGTTTTTCGCGAAATATATGGTTTCTTCCCCGGTTTTATTATATTCTTTCGCGCGTCTCTCATTTTTATTTCGTTTATAGAAATTTTACGTTTCAGTCGTCGATCGTTCTAAGCCGTCGGAGTCCTTTTTCGTTAGCATCCGAACTTCTGCAGTATCTTGCAATGTAGCAAAGTATTCAGATAGAATTTCTCTCTCGGAAATGCTTTCGTGACAGACGTGAACGCTACATTATGTACTTAGATCACATAAGGAGCGTTTCTATGCCGTAGAGCGAGGAGCGACCTAGAATGGTCAGTCAACGAACGGTTGCGCAAGATGCAAACCATATCGCGGGATGTGAGGGATATCCTAAGCCGTGGAAACGCACCGAACGCTTATTGATCTGCTCCTCCGCGAGAGGAGCGAAGAGAGACCATGAGTCCGAAACGACGCTCGCGGTCGTCGTGGATCTTGGATACAATGGTGACCCCGGCGAAGGTCTCTGTCAAACGACCTCGACACTCGAAACTGTGCCGAGGACATCAGGAAGAAGCAGTAAGACTAACAGTCGCGCCCCTGCTCGTGTCCTTTGACGTGACTGAAATCCGACGCACTGTGGTTAACTCTACGTTGCTTGATGAAATTTTAATTAAAAAGCGTGTTGGTGAAGAAGTTCGATATAGATAATTCTTTTGCCAAGTGTCAATGTTTTAGATTGTCCGGAAGGTTTCTTTCGTTTTTTAAGGAAACAACGGATGCACGATTTGCATTTTTTGTTTCGTATTATTTTATCGAATTGCGTATGATATTATAAATAATACAATAGAAATGGAACAAAATGGATCATACGTAGTTCAGTAAAATAATAGAAAAGGAAAAATGTCGTACGTCTATTGTTTCCTTATAAAACGAAAGAAACTTTCCGGACGACCTAATAGATTTTGTATCAACTTTCGATTCGGTAATCCTTCGTCTTCAAGATGAAAGTATAGAAAAAATCCTTATACTTGATTCGTTAATTATTAACGTAATTATTACTAGGAATAAAAATTTGATATATTTGTATTTAAAATGCCGCAAAGTATAAGAGTAAAAGTATTCTTGGATTCTGCAGGGAAGATTCCTATAGAAAAAAGGGAAATAGAAATAAGATTTTTGCTTGTGTCCCCTGTTAGTTCCCTTTTTATATAATTATTACTGTATACATATACAGTAGTACAGTATACATATACATTTTCTTTAGCCACAAACAAAAAATTTATGCGAATTTCAACGTATATAAATTTCCTATTTTGAGAATAGCTATCGAAGGATTTTTCTTCAGGTAATAAAAGTGTATATTGTTCGTGCGTATAGATGCAAGATAATTATTTTAAAATTAGCAACAAAGATTTTGTAACATTAACCGCGATTCGGATGATTTTTAAATCAACGCGTATCCAGACAAAATTCCGCACCGATATGTAAAACGCAATTTGATATATACCTTAGTAGAAGCTTACCTTCCCGCAAACTTGATTAACTTGTTTCTGACCTACTTCGCATTTGCTCTTTCGCAAGAAACCGAGTGCGCCTTTGTCTTCCTGTCAAACTCGACGCGAAACTTCTCAGCCGATTAAAAATTACGACTTAAAACCTCGTTGGCAGAAGAAGCCGACACACCAGTTAAATGAAAAACCAGCCTCGTTTTAATATCCACCAAAATCCGCGATCCAGCTTATACCAGACCAAAGCAACTTTCTACGGCTGCCTTCCACCAGAATATCTGCAAACCTTTTTCCAACTCAACCTTCCAACGATTTAATTTACCTCGCTGATTCGAATCGCCCGAAACGAACGATCTTCGCAAATAGTTTCAACGTCGAACCAATTCTATGCAACCTTTAACAACCGTTAGCCCTCGAGACGTTAAACAAAAGATACACGGTGTCCATTTGACAAAATGACTTTATGGCAAACAAACCCAGGATTACGTATCGTACATGCACACGTGGTTTTTCGAGTTGAAACGTCGGTCGGCGAGGAGCAACCGCGATTAACGCGAGAACCGGCACGGTCGGACAAAAGCGAGAGCCGTCGGTGTTAAACAATCGGAGAAAATGGAATGGTCGCGTTTCAATGGCTTCTCTGGCTGTTGGTCAGCGGCGTGGCGACCTTGTTCGGATATTTCCCGTATATTTTGCCGCTTCTGGTCACTCTATAATGAATTTGCTGGCTCTGGATTGTAAATGTGGAACTGGTCACGTGCGGCCCGTCACCGGTACACAGTCGTTTCACTTTCGTTCTGATACCCGTGTGCCTGTGCTGCTTCCGTTGCAATATCGAATTTTCTGCTTTCGGTCGTTGTTTCGACAGCGTAGCCGTGGACGAGGCTTTCGAGCTGGTCAATGGTAGAAGGTTGCGTTTCTTCAGCAACCTTAACGGCGATACAGCTAGAATCGTCTTGGCGACGCTTCGTCGACAACGCCAGAGAAGTAGAGCTGTGGCGAACCATGCAAACCAGGGGCCGGCTCTTGGTCCCGGGGCTGGCTCCCTCGACCAGAGAAATAGCATCTGAAAATAGTAGATATGTTATTCTACTAGCCGAGTAGAACAAAAGGTGTAACAATCAGACAAATATTTATGAAAATTGTAGAGTTCAGTTAGAATTAGCGATTAATAAACCGCGGGTGTTTATCTGAATTCACATTTTTACGAGCACGACTAAAGAAATATTAGATTGTCCGTTAATATTTGTCGTTTTATATTATTTGATCGAGTTACGTATGATCATAACAATAGAAGTGGAAGAAAATGCATCGTACAAAGTTCAATAAAATAATGTAAAACAAAAGAGGGTTTTGCGTCTATTATTTCCTTATGAAACGAAAGAAACTTTTCGGACAATCTAATAAAACTTAAATAAAGATTCGTTTCGTCGTTCAAATATTCCAACGGGTGTGTACGTAATTTACTTTCGATGTTTTATACGCTCTTCCATATGCACGTGCATTGTGTATCTTTGCACGTTCAAATTTCATTTCACTTTATAAATGAATGAGCAGCCGCGGTTTAAAAGAACGATTAGTCACGTTAACGTTATAGAAAAATATAAAAGGTCTTAAAGCACGTCTCGAATTTTTCATCGGTAATTCTTGTTTCGACTATAAAAAAAAAAGAAAAGAAAAGAAATATATATAGTTTTCATCTATAATTTTCGCCCTTTCAAACTACATATTCGTTCGAAAAGATGGAAATTTTTATTCGACGCAGTCGTTATCGGTCTCAGTGGATCAACTTCGTTAACTCTATCAACGTATTCCAATTTTCTCAGACCGGCCGTGGTGGTAGATAGAAAATCCGTAGCGAAGGTGTCGAATTACCGATAGACCTGGAGCTGGTGTTCTCCGTGACGAAAAATCATTTGCCAATTAAGAAGCAGGATTCGGGTGGAGCGCGTGGGCGTGCACGGCGTTAATTGAAGTCGCGGGTTTATTCGAACGATAACGAAGCGACCGGAGCCGTATGCTATGGGAAACATTTTTGTCGCTGACGGTTCGCAATTTTTCATTAATCAAATCGCCAGTGCACCAGCAGGCTGCAGAGCAATTAGCGAATAAATTGCAGTCGCCAAAAGGGAGGAGCGCGAGGCGTTTCTGCTTGCCTAGCGACGTTTTTTAATTTCAATGAATTTCAATCGATTCGTTCTCGTAGCTCTCGTCGTCATTTTCATGCAAGAAGAAAAGAAAGCAGAGTGATCAGAGTCTGATGGTTAATTAAAAATTTGACGCACGTGTTCCTTGCTAATTTAAAACGTTCTTCTTTTATGTAGCGATCTAAAAAAAGACACCGACGGATTTATTAAAATTTGCTTGAACACGAGATAATTAAAAACAATTATAACACACCGCGACAGTACCCTTTGAACCTGACGCGCATATACCCTTCAATTGACCGCGTAAATTGAGACGAAAAGGGTAAAGGTTAACACTCTGCATTCTCCTTACTTTGGTCATTCTCACATTCTCTGGACCGCCACTTGCCAACTGAGAAAAACGTCTAAGGGTGAGTCAGGATAGGAGCAGCACAGGGTTACGAGAGAGGAGAGAAGAGAAGAACGCCAGTGGGAAAGATCGATTCCGTGACCGTCGTGCTTTTTCAAGGCTGTCCAGCGCTAAATCCACGATAATTCGTTTAGGTAGACCGGTATAGATCGCGGTAGTAGGCCGCGTTCAGACTTTTATGGCTCCCCGAACGCCGTGAATATCGTCATCCTCGTAGAGTTTTCCTACGGTTTACCCTGCGTTCCTTTCCTCTCTCAACACACACACACATGTACACACATACACACGGCTGACCCATTTGGCAAAGACTACCGCCACGGACAATTCCGCATTAGCCAGCCGCCGCGTGTTTTTAACGTTAAAACTGACCTTATAGATCCAGTCGCTGGCGCGCTGCCTGAAACTTAGGGGTCGATCGACTGGCCGAAACATAGAATGGCCGTGAACGGAGACTTACTGTGAACGGTAGTTGAACCTGCTACAGAAACACGGTGTTTGCGTTAGAAAGATTAAATGCAACCGAATGTAACGTACACGTGAGCTGTCGTACGTGCTTAACACCGAACCTACCACAGCGGTCAGATTGACCGCTTTCAAATTTCTACACAAATTTGACCGTATTTAAACGTTATCACATCGCTTGCTAATCTAGGACTTTTCAGAAATTATGCGTACGATATATTCTTCGGTATCTATTTCTAGCTTGCTTTTCTTTTTCTAAGAAAAATTTCTAGTCTGTGCTGTCTATCGCGAGCGGTCAATAAGTATACAAGTGTCGGTAGGTTTAGTGTTAAAAGACATATACGTAGGTACGATGGCTCACGGAAAAGCTAGAACGTTTACCGTAAAAATCTTTCGCGCGTATTTAAAAATTCCGTCGTGTGCGTTAGACGAATGAGAAGCATTTAAAACTCTCGTTAAGCGCTTTACCAATCTCAGCGCGATATATGCTTCTACTGAATACGATATCTGTTATCGTCAAGCTGATTCACACGCACTTGACAGATACCGCCAATAATTACGACGATACGAAATAATAATTACTACGATTATAGAAGTTCTTCTTCGTTACTGTAAGTTTACATTGCGTGTGCCACGAAACTTATGAATCTCTGTTAATTTCTAACAAAAGAGCTCGACATAGTTCGAGACGGAGAACCGTTGATTAATCCATAAGAAGACGATGCCGATATCTGTTTGAAGAACGGCTATATATAAAGCGCAAACAAGCGATCTGATCAAAGAAAAGTTACAATTGTAGCCGCAACAAGTATCGGTCCTTAAAAAAACCTGCGAAACAAACGCGCAGACGGTAATCTACAACGGAAAAACTAGATCGATTTGCTGACCTGCAAAAACTCAATTCCGAGCGGGCAAAAACAGACCGGAAGAAACTCTGTTCCACGGTCGAGCGACACAAACGGAATACGCGATGAAAAAGGTAATTTATCGAAGCAAACGAACGCGTTGTTTGCGCGCTGCGAGAAAAGAATCTGAATATGTTTGAAGATCTACGAGACTGGCTGAAATTTTAGAAATCGCGGCAACTACATAGAAAAAGGTACGCTTCTGCGTTTTGATCGATATTTTAAGAAACTTCACTGACGCATCTACGTAACCGCTTCTCAACTCTATCTCCCGAAATAAACACAAAAAGTATGTTTTAAGGTTTGGACCGAGCTTTGTATATTACGTTCTGGCTACTCACAACGACGACCTTGACAACATACATAAAGGTCGATGGAATCAGCGAGGCGTACCCTTTTTCTTACTTAACGTCTAACATTTAACGTTTGATCGTCGTTGCATGTGTTATCACTAGGAAACACGTTTCGCGAGTCTGACCAGTCAAAAGCTGAAAGTGGCCTACCACTTTACGACAAGAAAGTTGCCAGGCGTTAAAAATTAATAACGCGAACTGATTAACTGCGACTAGGAATTCTCGGCTGTTGTAGTCAACTAGATAAGAACAAAGAGCCGGCGTTGCGAAAGAAAAAGGAGGAACGTTAATGGCCTTCGCAACGAGGAGAACTTGACAAATGGTGGTCGACGGCGATGAAAGAGCGGCTGCGTTTCGTTACGTGGCCGCGTAACGAGTTCGGTCTTTCAGAACGGGAAAAGGGCCGACCATAAAGAACCGAGGCGATGCGGAGGACAGCTTGAATCGGCCAGCTTTTGTGACTACCTACTACCTACGCGAGCCTAAGATATATCGCGTGTCCGGAACAGTCGAGGGGAGCCAACGTGGAAATGGCGAGAGAGGGAAAATTTGCAAAACGCACAACGTCCGCAGCCAGGATATAAATTAACATACACCAGAACGAAAGATAAGGCAGCTGAACGTTGTGGATGACAGGTTGAATCAGAAGCACGGGAATGTCGATGCGTAAAATATATTATGCTCGGCTGGAACTGAAACTCGATGAAATAGGGGCAGTGAGAAATAAATGTTGCTCGATTATTGCGTAAATGTTAGACCGAGTGTATTATAAAGTATCGAATGCGAGTAGTAAGGTGATGTACGTATATTGGGTCGTCCGAAAAGTTTCTTTCGTTTTGTAAGGAAATAATGGATGCCCAACGTTTGTCGTTTTATATTATTTTATTACGTATGATCCATTTTGTTCTATCAAGATAAAGATCACAACGTTGGACAGATTAAGTTTCGTGTTTGTATAAAGATGCATTGTTGTAAAAGACGTGTCTGCAGAAGAAAGACACTTTTCGGACAACCTAATACGTGATAAATGAAGTTGGCGCTGTTGTAATTGTCAGTGCGAGGTAACCATTACATTTTCTGTACTAACTACTACCGAAAAAATGTAAGGCTATCGGACAAAATACTCAAAGTCTGAATACATAGTGTACAATTGTCTATATCATGTATGGAATCAAATTAAGTATCAGGTATAATTACAGTATGAGTGTCGAAATTAACGAAAATGGTGATCGAAAAATGTCACACACGTGGACTACAAAATAATTAATTTTCCTACCTCAGATCAATGAAATTATTATTAAAATATCGAAAAAGCAAATCGTTAATTGTCCGACGTTTCCAATGAAACGTCAATTCTTAGAAGCTTTTTTTATAATTTCGTAGTAATCGCGCAAAGTTATTTAAGTGTTTTAATATATACGAACAGGAATGTGCCTACATTTAATGTAAGTAAGATCAAATTGAATGAAAATGGTGGAAAGGGAAGAAACCGAGAGAAGAACGTTCGAAGCCCAAGAGCGAATTAATATGTATAACGTTATGAAATTACGGATGTGAAGGATAAAAACGAAGATTAAATTCAGACTCTGATCATTAATTTGTTAAATGTGCCGTGGTTAATTGAAAATGAATGTGAACGGAGCATGAGCGGGAGCAAGAAGAAAAATTCATGGATTAACGAAATGAGAGTTCAGGAGACAAAGAATGCGGAGGACAAGTACAAGATAGCGTGCTGTATTCAGTTCTGTGTTCAACCATGTGTAAAATATGTGGCGATTAACTGGAAACGACCGTATATGGAACGGAAGCAACGAGAAGGAGAATTCGCGTGCATTAATCCGTGTATGCGTAATTGAGTGCGTAAAATTGAAGCGTGATAGCTGGGAAACATCTGTGACTTTTCTGAACGCGAGTTCCTTAAGTTAAATGTTTTGTACGCGCATACATACGTCAATGTCTGCTTCGTTCTTGGCTGTACGAATGTCAATTCCATCGTATAAAAATATATTCTTGCCAGAAGCTGTCCGATTCTTAGCACTTTTCGTTACTTCAAGAAATTTCAACATAGATTTCGTCTCTCGTGGTATTAAAAACTATGACGCAAGAATGATTACAAATTTACCCTAAATTGAAAAACAGCCATTTAGAAAGAATCACGCGACCGTTAAAAAAAAAAATACAAATAAGAACCCGAAGAGATTTTGCAAGCGCAGGAGCAGACTCCACCATTGCTTCCACTTTAATTGGAAGCATCAGCCTCGAACACGAAACTGGGAGGCCATAAACCACAAAGTCGAAAACAAGCATCCCTAGTAAATTCAATTTCTCGAGAGCTCGTAAAAACTTCTGACCCTAAAGCTGCCATCTTCTCCTTTCAAGGACCCCACGCTGTCCGACAAAGAACTATCGTCAATGACATCTGTCCTAGAGTCAGAATCGAACGGAAGAAGGAAAAAGAAAAAGAGAGCGAGCGAGAGAGAGAGAGAGAGAGAGAGAGAGAGAGAGAGAGAGAGAAGGTGGCTGCAATAGATAGCCGAAGGTGGACACCTTCTGTCCTTCCCTCTGAGGGTGGAAGATCTGATATCGGTTCTGAGAGGAAAGCTGAAAAAAGGGGAGGTCAAGTAGCAACCGGAGAGATACATTTGAGATAAGGGCGGCGCGGCGGGCCGATGTCAAGGCGACCGTGACACGGTGGGACACGTCTCGATAAGGACGCGGAGAAAAATACGACGCGGCTGGTAAATTGCGAAGCGAAACGTCTCGAGGCTTCCTTGATCGGCTGATATATCGCGACGACGCGACGCACGGAACGACGTGACTTGGACGCGAAACGCGGCGATCCTTTCCAGGCCTCCTCCAGAGGAACACCTTAAATGGTGCACCGTGAACACGCCTCTTTGGTCCCTCGGTTCGTTTCCATGCAGAATACCGATTAATCGGCAATAAATAACACGCATAAACGGTGTTATCTTATTAAGATACATCAACGTCCAGTGTTTCCATTATCGTGTCGGCTTTTAACGTTCCGACTCGCTAGAACCGAGAAACCAGGCGCTCTGCTCGAGTATCAAAGGAGCCAGTTTCGTGTTTTATTACACTACACGTACGCCACTTACGGTATCGTGACACACGATTCTGTGGCTTTGATAATGCGAACTGAGATTACTCCTGTGTACTTAGGTGACGTTTATGTTGAACCGAGTGGATTGAGAGCTCCCAAGTGCACGTATGAGATATCAAAAGGGCGATTGTAACGAGGATGCCGATGCAGGAGAGTAAAGTAAGAAGATGAAACCAAGTACCTGACGTTTCTCGTGAAATATTTGCTTTATTGGCCAATCGAAAGGATCGATGGTATTTAAACTAAATTTAAACTAAGCTAAAGAAATCAGAAGAAGGGTTGATTTAAGTTCGCCTGATTAATGATTCATCTTTAATAAATACGCGATTATTTGTAATACGATAGCTTGTGCAAAAAGTATTCACGCTTCTCTTATTTGTATAAGCGTTTTACTTCCAACAGCTAAATAAGATAAAGTACGACGAAACAACGACGATGGATCAGAAATGTATGATTTTTTCTACAATTAAATTACATGGGTAGTATCGTTACACGGTGAGCAACCAAACAGCGATATAGAGCATTGCTGATATCGGACTGGCTTTTTTTTCTACGAACAAACCCTTGCTTTCATCATATTTCTGATAGTGACATGCATGTCCATAAAGTAACTTTACTACGTATCCGCTTAAATATTTCGAACCAAGGCCGGTGCTCGATCAAAGCTGTAAAACTGTGTCATGGATGTGCCTTGGCAGCTCGAGCGTTTTCGCTTTTTTTTTCATCTCCATTTCGAAACTTTCTACCCAGGGGTATGACTTTCACGTTTCCTAGGAAACAGTGACGCACAAATTTTGGTCCTTCTTATTCCCTTACGGCGTACTTTCACTTCGTTACGTTCTATGCTAACCTTCATATTACACAGTCGTCTGAACTTCGGAAAACTTTTCAAGTGTGTAATCTTCATATACCATATTAGGTTAATAATAATAAAACGATCAAAATAATATGATAAAAATTACAGTATGTCACGAAGCGAGCAAATGCCGAATAATTATTTTAGGCGAATATAAAGTTTCCAGTCGTGTCTTGCAAAATCCTACAAATTTTCGTATAATAAATTTCAAAATGTTCCTAACGTCACATAATCACAGATATTTCACAATACCAAATACTGCATGAATACGAGTATTATCATTCGAAGAACGTTACAATCACGATCAAATTTTCGATAACCTGTCGGACGATCATTATCATCTTCGAACTCCGGAGCAACTCGAAAGATTAAAAATACCGCAGAACGTATTACTTGTAACGAGAGAAAGAAAAGTTTGACAGATGTTTCCTCAAAATTTCTTTAATCGACCAACTGAATGCTAAGCATTAAAAACTACGACTATTTTTAAATACACGATCGAACGCACGTAAAGAGACGTCATCGTATATACGAAATACATATGGGAAGCCTCTGTTCGAAGAACAAGTGATTGCACACTATCATGTCGGAGCCGTGTGCAATGTGCACCATATAATTATCGTAATACGTGTATCCGCGAAAATAAAATTTCCCCATCCTATCTACGCGTTTACGTTAGTCAGTCACGCGAAAATCTCATCTAGCCGAGCGTAAAGCGGTGACAAAGTCCCAAAAGTAAACACACGTATACCTTGACGTGTCTCGATCCACTCCAAACTTTCCACCTGGTCTCCCGTCTGGATCTCCACCGCGGAATCTGTCGTCCACTGCCGACGCAGTGGATGTCGTGCACGGCCGTGGTTCTCGTGGCGGTGGAATCGCGCGGCGAGGAATCCACCTGGGACCTTCGTGCGCCGTTTTCTAACCAAGCAGCGGCTCCTCGAACACGTCACCCTCGCATATGGAGACACGTCCGGCAGCCGCCCGGCGACTTTTCATATCCTTCGACCGTGAATTTGCCTGGACAACGATCGCCGCGAACGAGCTCCGGACACGCGGCAGGGTGGCGGCTTTTGCACGCGGCTCAATGTTGCGGGAAAAATTATTAGAAAATGATAGAAAAAAAAGTGTTGGGTCAAATGACAGACGAAGAGTGACCGGAGGAAAAGAAATTTAGACAAAGGATGGAGCGAGTCGCGGCTGATCCGGCTGAAGTTCGCCGATCCCCGATCAGGCTATCGATCGATCCTCGAGGCGAGGCCTCGTTCACGGCGTTTGCACGATGCGCTTGCAGCAGCGATCGTACGTACGGCCATCGAGAAACAACGAATCGATCGATCATGATGTGCCGCGGCTGCAAAGAAAATTTGTCGCTCGTCGAGACTCAAACCGTTCTAGAGTAAAGCGTTATCGGACTTTGTTTCGCGCTTCGGCTGCAGCCGAGTTTTTGTCCCAGCACCGCGCCCTTGTCTTTTCAGCTGGCGCTCTGATGCAG
The DNA here is from genome assembly GCA_014737475.1 of Bombus confusus. Taxonomy (NCBI): domain Eukaryota; kingdom Metazoa; phylum Arthropoda; class Insecta; order Hymenoptera; family Apidae; genus Bombus; species Bombus confusus. Next base: position 356,570 of record JACXIV010000008.1, on the reverse strand, counting down.
CACTGTTTGACCGGTTGGTCTTTTTTAGAGCGAGGAGATGCCTCTTTTGATAGCATTATTCCCTTGTAATTTGAACGTCACTTGCATAGCTCGATTGTGGATGGTGTGAATTTTGAGACGTATTTCTCGTTTTAACGCTAACTTCAAGTATGTTCAAAAACGTGCTGCGAGTAACTCTAAGATTAATTGTCGTACTCCACTGATATCGTTTCGTCGTTCAATGGACACGCAGTTAGCGAATAAACTAAACAAAGCTTCCCTCTCTCGAACGTTTCCGAGTCAATTCTTTCAACAAGTCGATATTCCAAGCGATTCGCATTTTTCCATTGGATATTCGTAAGAAAGAGAAATGTTTATTTTTACCAAAGGAACGAACTAGTAACCGAATATTCGCGTTATAAGACAGATTTTTATTCATCGGTCTGTGAACGTTTCGTTTCCACCACGTTACACCACAAAACATGATACGCTACACTAAAATCGACACCAGTAAAAAGTGCAAAAAGGAACACGATATAGATCGACGCAATTCTATACCCACAAATTATTAGCGAGCGGCATAAGAACATATTACTTTACGGTTTCGATACAATGTCTTTTTCCTTCATTTTTTTTTCCTTCCCTCGGTTGAACGAGTATTGCCTTGTCGTTTGTCGAAGGCACGCTAAATCTTCGATACAGCCTGCTGCACACGGAAAACGATCCCCTTGGCTAGGGTCAACCTCCAGTCGACTATAGTCTTTTCGCTCCTTTCTAAACTCTCGTGCGCTCCCGTGACGTCACTGGATCGTGTCAGTAGGTCAGAACCTGGATACGTCGTCCGTGTGCGCTGCTGTGTGTTCAATGTACTGGGTGCTCGCAAATTGTATTACCTGACTGAAACTTTATCAGATTGTATACAACTGTTCGACACGTTACTCTTCTCGCGTTATGTTTCCGTGTCGATATCGAGTCGAGAAATTATCGAAATATAGAAATTGGTTGGAAACGTTGGATTCATTCGGAGAATGTCTGGAAAATAAATTCTTCTTCCAGGGGAAAGAAATTATTGTTGCAATTAACAGAGACCGTGTCTGGAAAATTGTAACTGTTTCATAGCTATAGATAGTTATGCGTTGTACCTATCGAGGAAATTAAAAATTTGAGAATTAAAAAATTGTTATTAAATACCAAAGAGTATCTGTAACGTTACAAAGGAGAATCTTTTATATATAGACCGAAGGACCGTGTTTGGAAAATTGTAACTGTTCCATAGCTATAGATAGTTATACGGTATACCTATCGAGGAAATTAAAAATTTGAGAATTAAAAAGTTGTTATTAAATACCAAAGAGTATCTGTAACGTTACAAAGGAGAATATTTTGTATATAGACCGAAGGAAAGGAAGAGAAATATTTTCTCCGAAGTTATTCTTTGCTCGTTACGAACTTACATTCTTCTTCGACGTTGATTTAGCTATTGTAAGCGGAACAGTCGTTCAACGAAACAATTGAGAGGTTTAAATTCGAGAGTGAACAGAATCTCGGTAGAGAATTGGCAGCGTAACGAAGCAGCTCGAATGATGGTAGACGTAGCGACGCCCGATTCAGTGAAATTTCACCCGAAGCATCGTTGCAGTGGAAACATTGTCCTTGTATCGTTCGATTATCCGACGAGTGATACAAAGTGAATGCAACTATGACGAAAACAACGCGTAAAATAATATTTTACGTATAGTGCATTTGTACTTGCTTCCATTTTTCCTTAGAAGACTTATCGCTTGAAAATCCATAATTACATTTGGAAAATTACGTAATTGCAAATCCTATTACATAACTGCATATGGTTTAACGCTAAACCTACCACAGCGGTCGAATTGACCGCTTTCAAATTTCTACACAAATTTTACCGTATTTAAACGTTATCGTATCGCTTGCTAATCTATCACTTGTTATAAAATATGCGTACGATATATTCTTCGGTATCTATTTCTAGCTTGCTTTTCTTTTTCTAAGAAAAATTTCTAGTCTGTGCTGTCTATCGCGAGCGGTCAATAAATATACAAAATGTGTCGATAGGTTTAGTGTTAAGCTGTGACTCAAAGTAACGACTGTCTGCCCTTCGTCATTCGTCTCTACAACCGACTGTATCATATACCGATTGCAAATCTTTAATTGACAAGCCTATCACTGTTCGTTGTACCGACGTTTATTTATGTTTAACGTTTGCAAAACCAGTTATGTTGTGTCTCGCGCAACCATGCAGTCGTGCAGACGCACAGACGTGACACGCAGAATCATAAGCATGGTATGTATCTTACAAAGGGACACACGTTTTCGATATCGCTCAACGCGTTACACACGTTCGTTATTTATTTTTAGACGCATCTACTGAAACCCGTCTGCGAGACATATTGCGCGTTTTCATATGCGCTGGATCGTTAAAATTGACACGAGATTACGAAATCGAGAAGCGACATAAAACGTGGGAGAAGCGTGAACGCTACTCACTCAAAAGCAGCCGCGTCGACGCGTGTCGTTGATGTAATGCGCACGAAAAATTATATTCGTCCGATTAACCCCTTTTACGCGTCACCCTCACCGAACGCAACGTTTTCTCCAAGATAAAGGTTAAAGTTTATCGAGTCTTTGCAACCTCGACAATTTACCGCGGTCATTAATTTCTTCCGCAACGTTGGTCCCTTGTGCGAGACAAATTTTTCTATAGTCCGCGTACGTCGATGTGAATTCCGTGCGGCCACGTTACCGCGCCTTTGATCACCGGTTTTTTCCGTTGCGTTTTCTGCGATAAAGTCGCCTGAAGATCTCACGGAACAAGTTGCCCGGCTGACAACACAAATTTCCACGATAATTCAACGTCCGTCGCGTTTCTGCAAAGTTGCGGCAGGCGAACGAGATAAACAACAAATCACGCAAATTCTGCGAATCGCTCGTAAATTATAGGAAATCGCGTTGTACAAGCCGAGGTCGGTCGTATCTTTTACGAAACGAATACCGATAAAAGTGAAACCAAACGAAAGCTCGCCGAGAGTTTGTAACTATTTCCGTGAAATGATTTCTAAGATCGCATTGCAGAGGATTTGTGCAATTGTTAAAATTAAATCTAATTTCCATTGGAAGGGATCAGAGTGTGTGTATACTGCCGTTCGCAAGTATTGCAACATCCGAACTTTGTTGCGCGATAATTTATCCACTAATAATGTCAATGAGTTAACAAACTGCGAGTTTATAGGATTATAATTTTCCAAGTTTACAACAAACCGAATCATCGAACTTGATCTCTAATTTGTAACATTTATGTACATCTGTAGCGATATAAACACCTTTGTAACCGTCGTGTTGTTGTTACTCAAGACGACGGTCTTGAAAACAAACAGGAAAAACGAACGACGAGATAAACACGCAAGCGAATGTATTCGCCAAAAGGTCGAATAATAACAGTCGCCTAACGATCGACGGAGACGCCTTTGACAGAGATACACGAAAAGGCGATGAGTCTATTTCGAGCGTCTACAGCGAAGAGTACGAAGCGAACGAAGCGAACGGTTCTACCGCGATCATCCTTAGCGAACATTAGTCTGCAATAAACTTTATTAAACCTTTATCGATTATTTGTCTTTGCACACCTAAATACCACCTCATATCATTTGTTCTGTTACCGAGCTTGTCTGCTATTACGAAAGATTCTCTAATTTTATTTATAAGATACTCTAATTCCTTAGAGTCGATAGTTTGTGACTTGTAATTTGTACAATTTCACTAATATTATTCACTATTAAGAATATTTATATTATATTATAATATTATTCACTAATATTATAGTCTTTTATATGAGACAATATTCTCTAAATATTTAAATAATTCCCTAACGATTTACAGGCTTACTTACGGTTTGTCCAATTTTTTGTACTTGCATATGGCGTACATACGTAGTAGCGCGATAATATTAATTACCGTAAAATAGAAATTATATATTTTCCATTTTTTATATATTTAGAAATTAAATATTTTCATTTGTTCAATGGATTCCGTTATCAGCGTTTACGCTGGTTTGAAAATAACAACGTCACTTTGAGATTGCCACATCGAAAACAGAAACATGCATTTCGACATGCAGAAAACGTTGAGCATTTTTTATGTTCGTCGCGTATATTCTCGCAAGAATCTCATTGTGTTCGACTGGAGCGTGGAACCGGTCGGAGTGTCAAAAGAAAATACGTGCAAACGATGATTAATGGGCGAACATTCGACGACACGATAACGAAACTTATCGCTCGATCTTTGCACGGACAAAAGAGAACAGTATGCAGATCGAGAAGTTAGATTTTTGGCCTTGCCACGCGTTCCTTTCGTATCGTTGTATGGTGCAGATCTCTAATACAGATTTCGAAAGTGACGACGTTATTACTTGAGGAATTAACGTGGAGTCTTTTACGAAAAACTCGCAGACGCGACTACTGCTGAACGATGAAATGCCGTATTGTCTTCCTGAACGAGGTATCGACATGTAAAATAGTTTAAATCGCATTTGCTTTTAGGGAATTTGTGATATAAATAACGTTAGTTTCTGCTAACACGTTAGTGTACAATTTTAGATGTTATTCGGCTTCGCGTTTCACTTTCCTGTTTTTATTAGCAGTGCGAGTATTTTTAGTATTGCTGATCATTAAGCGAACGAAATTCTGAGAAATTTCAGAGAGGCCGAACGATCGCTACGATAGGCACAGAATCGAATATTTCTTTGCACAACTGAGACCGATTGGAATCTATTTCATAAATTATGTAAAACGTTTAATATCATTTGTAGCGTTTCCTGTTCGCCGAATAAATCACGAAATATCTTGCAATCCATCTGCAATAGTTTAAGGTGTCAACGTAGTGATCATTCAGATAGATATCAGCAACGTTTTACCACATCAAGACTTGCTATCTATCATTTAGTCGCAATTCTATTTCATCACTTTCATTTTCCAGCGTGTATAATTCTTCTGCACAATTTTATTCGACAACCTAAATACCCAAACACATCGAAAACATTTATACTCGCCAATTACTAAATCATCCATCATAGTGAAAGCAGTAAGCTCGGTGCAGGACTCTCTTGCACAATAATTTACCAATCATCTTTGAATTGATACGATTAGTAAAATTCTACATGTCACGAGTTACCAATGTCGGTAAATTCTCTCCTAGAACGGTAACACGTTTGTAAGAAGACAAAAAGATTAGTAAGTAAATTTTAGAAATCATAGAAATATCTTCGTCATTCTATCTGCTGCAAAATTATCAAAAACTGTTTGCGATCGTATAAACTGCAATCGTCGCTTTTCAATTCGCTAATTCTAAAATTATTACACAACAGGGTTCAGGCAGTCAAATTCCCGTGGTTGCGCCGCTGTCTCGAAAATTCCTCTGGTAATGCCACGGGACGAAACCTGCTCCCGCGAGAAGCCACCAGGCATCGATGATTACATCTTCCCAGGAAGTCGATTTGCATTGCAGATCCATGGAAAAGGGAGTACGGGCTGCCGGTCGTAGAGGATCGTCGTCGTCGTCGTCGTCGTCGTCGTCGTCGTCGTCGTCGTAGCCGAAATGGCGCAATGAAGATGGATGAAAACGTTCGAGCGAATGGAAATGTCGCACGGTGGAATATTATAACGTCACACCGTGATTTATCGTCGGATTTGCTGCCGTGTTTTGTGTCTCGTGCTCGTAATGGCCAATAACGCGACGATGATGCGCGCAATTATCTCGCCGTTGCCCGTACGCCGCTTCCGAACACAAGCACCGGCATACGAACAAAAAGAAGACGGACAGACCTCGCCGCGGTCGCAGCACCACTGACCTTGGTCTCGACCACGTCGATCCGGTGCAGAAATTGCGCCTGGATCCCTTTCGCGTGTGCACTTTCGGATCCCAATTGCTCGACTAAATTGCGCACCGGTCATCGATGCTTCATACGCCGTCGGCGAAACCCTTTCAGGGATACGCAAGAAACGAATCACACCGTGCGTGTTGATTTTTTATATTATTTCCGTGATTGGTAGAATTTTAGAAAGAAAGTTTCGAAGGTGATTTTGACGTAGCGGTTTAAAAGTTGACGTATCAAAGCACTAAGAATCGGACAATAAAATAATAATACGCGAAACTGGGTAAGTGCAACGTAATTCAGATGAAAAATCGAAGTAATAAATGATCCGTAGAATTAGAGCGAGAAAGTTACCCCAGTCGGAGTCACGAGAAGTTTCCACGGTGTAAAGAAGATGGAATATTACAACGTTAGAAGTATTTCAATTTCTTCGAACTTTGTAAAACTGTGCAATTTGTATGTTTCTGAGATTGTGCAACTTGCGTAGGCATATCTACTCGGTACGCGGTTGCAAATTAGAAATAAAAAAATTTTCTAAAGATCTCTCGTAATAATTCGCGTAAAGTTCGCGTAAAGTTGGTTAAATACGAGATTTTTCTTCCAGCTCTTAACAACGTTTATCTCCCCTAAGCACAGCTATCCACGTAAGAAATCACTCGAGACTCCTGATATCGTAACAGTTTTAACCACTTTATTTGACCTGTAGCCCCGCCAATAAGGATAAAACTCAGAGAGCAACTTAAACAAGATTGACTTAATAGGTTTACAATTAAGAAAGTTCCAACTCGCCTGAAAACTTCTTGACCTAATACTTCCAGGAACACATTATCTGTGAAACGATATTAAAAAGCCTCGTTCTATCTTCCCGCTAAACCTAACCTCTCGTACCATATCAATCAGCCCTAACAGCCTGAAACCCTAAAAAGAAATTTCCATATCAAACATCCAATTATTTTTCCCCTCTGTAGCTGTAATCTTCCTTCCAGCGCATGTCGTTGTGAGATTCAACGATATTACAAGTTTCGCACATCGCGTTGGAATATTTTTGGTCGTTCGTGAAAGGCTCGTACGTACACAGCTCGTTGGACGCGAATTTTCGACCAGCAACATTCCGATCGTTATACGCGGTCAACGTTGCACCGACATTGAACCAGTGTAATGCTGCAATGCAGGTGGACCAGCCGGTGCAGCTGGAAGATGCGTAGGCAGTCGGAGGCTGGAGCCACTGTCTACCGCAAATCTCTCGCGGCTGCCGCAGATGTTATCTTTACCGCAAGATATCCGACGATTCTGTCTGCCTTTATGCATGAGCTAGCTCGCAAGAAATCATCTCGCTCGCGTGGAATAGGAGGAGACGGAGAAGAAGACGCGGGCTGGGCGGAGAGTCACAGGGACAACGAGGATATAGAGAGGCCCAGTAGGGATAGAAGAAAGGCAGAACGCTGTTTCACAACCCTTTGTTCCGTGGATGCCAGATACCCGGGCGTTGGATTATTTTTCTCACGGTGAATAATTCATCCTGACAAATGGGACGACGTGACTCGTCGTTTTGCTCCTTTTTCTAATCCGCTTTTTGTGACGTATCAATTCGAGTATTACATCGAAAGGTCGAGGATCGTGTCCACGGGAGTCCGCGTTAAATCTACACGCGCGCAAGTGCAGGCTTGTTAGAAATGCCTGTTTGGAAATTGTTCTTTAACGCTACACCTCTACCATTGCGGTCAAATTGACCGCTTCCAAATTTCTACACAAATTTTATCATATTTAAACGTTATCCGATCGCTTCCTAATCTATGATTTTTCATAAAATATGCATACAATGTACCCTTCGGTATTTATTTCTAGCTTGCTTTTTTTTCAATGAAAAATTTGTAGTCCGTCGTGCGATCAATAAGTATGCAAGAAGTGTCGGTAGGTTTAGTGTTAACGGGTAGCGTGTTTGTAATCTTCAGGGTGATTGGATTCTTTTCGGTGGTAATTTGAGTCTTGATTAGATTTACCGGGATCTTTCGGATTGCTTTTTTGTGTTCAGATGGTAGACGATTCTTCGATGCTCGAGGGTTTACTTTTGTGGCAAGTTTCTGGCGACTGAAATCTTTTTACTCGTAATTGTTTTTAGGTGGAGGAAATTTCCTGCCCTTTTTACGGTGGAGTTCCTTTGCCAGATTACTTTCACGTATTAAACTAGCACAAGGTTGCGTTTGTATTATCAAAGAGCGATTCAATTATCCGACGATCTAATCTGAAATTTTCTGGAAATTTCTAGCAAAAATACCGGAGAAATATTACACATATTTGCAAATTACATTTGCATTGATCAGGATAACAGCAGAAAATTGCGTAATAGACAGAAATGAAATTGAATTCCGCAGTTTAACGTCAGAACCAATTTCGCAAGGGCGACCATGAATCACGGCAGTTTGTCTCTAATCTCCGATTTCAATTTCATCGGGAGACAGGCGAATGTACAATACTGCGGGCTAATTTAAATCAAGTTCGCGAGAAATGTTTGATCAATGAAATAAAAGTTTGATTGCGATCAGGCAACGCTTGCATCGAGAAAAAACGATTTAACAATCTTTTTTACTTAATAAACTATTCTTCTGTCGATAATCCGTTGCTCTTTTCACAGAAACTTTAATAACACAAATATCGTATCGTATCGAATGCGAAAACGAAAAATGTTGAAGTCGCTGAAGTTGTTCTCATCCAGATCTTCCACTTTTGGTAACGATGATTTCATATTTCTCTTTGTAAGAATCTCAATGTCAAATCCCGATATTTTTGTAGTATAAATCATCCTTTTAATCTTCCATATATTATGGAAGTAACGTATGTAAACGTGACTGCATAATTAATTAGGAAATTCTGCCGATTAAAGAGAAACAAACAGGTTTTTACAAATACAAATTCGAAAACTAATTAAAACAACTTCAATCGTATACGGTACTTGATTTAAAAAATACATGACCTTACATACGCGTGGAGCTTTGCTCGCAATTAATTAATAATATTAATTTTTGTCATTTCAACAATTCACTCCCGAAAGAAAATGTTCCGGACAAATACGAATATGCTGTATCAGGTTGTCCGAAAAGTGTCTCTTTCTTCTGCAGACACGTCTTCTACAACGATGCATCCTTATACAAACGTGAAACCTAATCTGTCGAACGTTGTGATCTTTATCTTGATAGAACAAAATGTATCGTACGTAATTCGATAAAATAATATAAAACGACAAATGTTGTGCATCCATTATTTCCTTAGAAAACGAAAGAAACTTTTCGGACGACCTAATATCATCGTCAGAAAATGCTATGTATTATTTTCAATACTTATCTGATTTTTACTCCAAAAACCACTTCCTACCGAGACTTAAAAAGTAACCTAATTCTACTCGTAACGTTAATAGCTAGAAAAAATCGCAAAGAAGCACGCAAGGCGAACCGAGAAGCAAAAAAGTTACAAAACATCTGCTTCTCCAGCCATACACAGGTACGCGGTCGTAGAAGCAGGTAAAAGAGATTAACAGGTAAGAGATTGAAAGCCAGACAATGGGCCAGCGTGCTCGACATTAAATCACTGGTAATTACGAGCAGCGCCACGGCCATTGTCTCCTATGTGCGCCACATTATCAGCCATCTATTCATTAGCGCGGCGTAATTGCGCGTGTAAACGCGATGCCGCGAGCGCGCGCGTGTCGATCTTATTACTTTCGGTTCCTTTATTGTCCAGATAGAAAAATCGATCGGAACGTCACACGTCGGTTGCACGATGTCGCGGCCGAATCGCTCGTCTTTCCTCGCCCTTCGTAATTTTCTGACGTGCACGTGTTCGGTCGCGCTGCCATGGTTCCACGGGAACGCGTGACTCACGACCTACATTCGTCCCGCGTGACACCTTTTGCACGCACGCCTTTAACATTTATTGCTCGTAAATAGAGAAACTCCCGGTCTCCGCGTTCTTCGGATCTCGAAATCGATTCGCGACTCGGCAACGATGCAATAAACGCTCGCGAGAGCCGATCGTTCGATTCTCTTTGCCGCTGCTTCGATTTTTGCTATCCGAGGAAATTGGAGTCGGAGGAAATTGTTGATTTATTGGACGGTTGAAATAACAAGATTGCGTAGATGAGTTTCGAGCCGACAAAGCTTTAGACACGATAGCTTCGAAGCGGCGTCGATTGCACGCGATGTAGCAGTTCTACACGGAAATAAGAAACGTACACTAGCGCTTAAAGGTATTGCAACGCTCGTACGCTTCTTATTAATTTATCAGAAATTTATGATAAATGTATAGATCGGAAAATAAGAAACGTATTAAAAATACAAGTATTACGAATTCCTTTTTCCAACTCTCAAGAGATTTTATATTCAAAGTTTCTTACACTTCACATACTCCAACTTTCATAGTTACGCCAGCAATTTCTCATATTTTGTAAATTACTAAGACCTGTGCTACTATGCAACAAAGCACGAAGTAGACGTTCCAAGCGAGTCGCGCGATCTTCAGCAAGCCGAGAGCAACAGTAAATTCTAACCACATCCACAGAAATATCTTCGTAGCGCTTTCTCGCCATTGGCAAATTCTTACCATTCTACGTCGCTACAGCCTCTATGTGATATGTATATTACAATGATCGTAGCAACGTAAAAATCCCAAGCATGAATCAACAAAGAGGAACGAGGAAAAAGTTCCATCGCGACAAGCGTACCCTTCGGCTTTCGCAATCGGTTCAGCCGGTCGTCCCATCTATCCCAAGGAACAAACAACGCGCACCATTGTGTCTCTATCTCCTACTAAGCGTTCTTGTCGAACGCGTGCAAGGATATGTAGGTGGTTAGTTGAGCGGCTGGCGGTGTATCAGGAGAGCAGACAGGTAGAAAGGGAGCGGAACAAAGCGGAACGAAGAAAGAGGCCTAAGCGAGCAAACAAGAGAGGAACGAGAGATGGGTGCGAGAGAGGACGAGGGGCGGAACGAGGAAACGAGGAGAAAGAGAGAAAGAAAGAAGGATGGTGGGGTTGGTACGAGCGACTCAAGCACGTGGAGCCTACTCCGTGTGTCTCGTTCAGTAGTGCTCTCGGTTGCCTTCGAACGATTTCGCACCGGATGTCCATCGAGCTTGTTCGACGTATCCAGCGCAGCACCTTCGGTCAAACCTAAGAAAAATCGATCAAAATCATCGAGAATGTGATCCGTTCGTCGTGACTGTCACTTACACCAGACATCGTCAACGTAATCGAAGATCGAAGGCCGGTTTAGCGATGGCTACCGTACTGAAAATTCTTCTGACGTGTGCTTTCTTTATTCTACCGATCGCCATCGCCTCGATCGAACACACGGCCAACGATCATCGCGACTTTACGAATCACAGACTCACCTGGCCGGTCTGGCCGTACCACGAGAAATTCCCACCATCTCGACACGAACACGACGATAGAAGTTTCCAACAGCAGGGTACCGTCAACAATTGGAGTCGCAACGATCTGTTCAACGAAAGAAGCAGCTCGACGATCGCACCACTGCAGACAACCGCGAGCGGGCTCAGACATCGCGTGGAGCAACACGTTTACGAGCAACGAACCTCGAAACCGGAGAAATTCAGCGCGGTCGCGGTCGCCGACTACACCGGCACCAGAGCCATCGCTTACGCCGGTTATCACAACAATCATCGTCACCAGCCGAGGGAAGTGGTCACACAGGGCTACCAGCATCACACGACCACTCCGGCTACTTATACCAGGCATCATCCTGGGTGAGTGAGGTCTTCGAAACTTTGCTTTTACGCTCTTACGAGTGGTGGTCTCGGTAGCTTGGTAGATTTACAAAAACGGTCTCATTCGTCTAATATTTGTCACTGTAGGTTGATAATTGCGTTATATCGTACGTTACTTCGTATCGTTTGAACCGTAATCTTGCGTGAACTTTAACATCCATAGGAGGAAATATGGATAAGGAAGATCGCAGGTTTGTTAAATAAAGACGAGTACACGCGTAAATTCTTGAAATGTAAATTCCAGTTGAAAGTTAGAAGTACGATAAGGTGCTAAGAGACGACGTTACTTGCGATTCTATATCAAATGCAAATTCTTTTTAGAAGATACAGATCGTTCGAATAACTTGTTTTTTATTTACTGCAAAAAACTTAAATCTGCTTTATTATCATAGGTACAAACAGAAAGAGCGAAACCAGCTGTAAGAACTTTTTTTATACATCGATATGCAATTAAAGCAGCGAACGCAGATATCGCTGCAAGAGATTTACGATTGCAGTTTAATTATTTTCCACCGTTATTCAATCCATCGACGCTAATAACAAACGGTTCATTCCACGTATCTTTTCTTTTCGTCGCAACGTAACGATGTTCCAGTGATTTATAAGATCAAAAGAATCTCGCATCCGATCTATACACCGATAACGCATCGAACGATCGTTCTTCATTCGCCTACTCGATAAAGCAAATTAAAAATTGAAAATTACAAATCGAGCGTTCCGATGTATCTGCGAGAACATCTTTGCAATCACGAGTGTCTTTGCCACTCTGTATCTCTTCATCCAGTCGGTCGATTTATCGAGAAGTGTATTGCAATCGCGTTAAGAGTAAATTACGTTTAATTTACATCCATAAAAATTAGAAAACCGCCTCGTCCTCGCGCAACTAAGGTAAATATGTACTTATTCGCGATTTACTGCTTCTCGATGCGGCGAAGGAAGAATTTTTCCGCGTTTCCTTGTAAAAACAGGATCAACTTGACGAATACGGATGTAAATCGAAGTCAACGTCGGCCGTGCGCGAGCCGTTCTTCGGACAGCGAATACCAAACAGGTCGGGAAGCACATTTCACCGAATTGCGTAATAAAATGTCTGGCGTGTTGCATTGTGTCGGACGAAAGAAAAGTTACGCGTAAACGGCGCGCTAAATTTCCCGGTAACGTCAAGCGATCGAAGGAGATCAATTTTCTCGCTCGAGCCACCCACTTCCTGCTCGCAGAGGTCGACTTCACCCACCTTTTCGGCATAAAACCGAACGTTTCGCGGTATATCGCCACCCTCGAGCCTGCGAACGTAGGTGTGCTGCGTCGCAAGCCGAGCCAACGAAGAGAATCGAAGCTAAATTCGAGCGGAAAACTTTACGATCTACCGGACAAAGCGCAACTCACGCGTTTAAATGAGTCGACGAGCGCGGTTAGCCGCGCGCGTCATGGAATTACTTCGCAGAACGATAATTTATGGAGCCAGTGCATAATCTTTCTCAGAGTTTTAACGCACGACTGTTCTGCTCCGCACTTTCATTTCGATTTTTAATCGTTTGCGAATTCAATCAATCATTTGCCTTTTTTTTTTTTTTTTTGATTTCCAACCGTGTAATTTCGTGTCCGGTTAATTTGGTGTTGAGAATCGAAGATGCTGCAGAGATGATAGGTACAGCGTGGTAGAGTTATTCGAGTCAGCTAAGCTTCGACCTTAGAATAATAAACCTTGTCGCGTATCGCGTGTCGTTATCGTAACGAGAAAATATCGTGTATTTTAGATTGATCGAGAGCAGACGTAAGAAGACAAATCGCTTATCTCCGTCTAAATATCCTTCTGGTTTATCTCATGCGCTACCTGTACATATCAGTATTTTATCAATTTATAGCGTCTAAAAAGTATTAAAATTTGTTTGGCGAGGAAGAAGCAGCAGGGATTACTTTGACAAAGTTGCAACTGTTGCAAAGTTAAATGCCAGGTGTTTTATCTACAGTTTCCACCTTAAATATGTCCACCATGATTCAGCCAGGAGATTATTTCTACGGTTGAAGGTTATACGGTTTTGAACGCTCTGGCGCGAGAGTGGGCGATTTTTTACTGTGCTTATCTGTTTGGTGGGAGCAACGGGATAACATTCGTTTTCTTGCTGAAAATATTGCCATTGCTCCTGGCAAATAAATAATTTCGCCAGCGTACGCGAATAAAATACTCGCAGCCGATCTAAAATATTCAGTATACAAAGAACCGTGTTATTTCCGAGAAAAAGTCCAACTTACCTTATCACTGTCACTGAAAAATAAATATGACAAAATATTGCCCGCGCCCGTGAAACCTGCTCGCAATTGTATAACAGTCGGCTGAAAAAGTGCCTTCGAAGTAAACTATGAATATTCGATAGAGCAGAAAATAGGGCAAATATTTTTCGTACACGACAGAAGAATATTAAGTATGCAATCTAACGAATGCGTAGGGGCAACTTTACGTGGGAAACTAGTATAACAGGCTGATGTAACGTATTAACAGAACGTTCGAGGCAAATGAGATGACTCGACTGCCAAGAATTATTTCACAAAAATAAAATCCTTTTTCGCAGAGCATCCGAATTCCACCTAACGGCGTACACTACAAAACTAAAAGCGGAAAATCTATTCCAACACTTGGAAGTGAAAGTTTCAACGGTTACGTGTTATACATAACACGTTCGTACGTTTATATATTTTCGCTTTCGTTGGCAATCGTAAAATCAGCCCCAAAGACTCGAATCTCTGGTTAAAAGGATGGGAAATCTCATTGGGCGGGACGTTTAATTAATCGGCCGATTAATTATCTCGCGCGTAACGCGTTCCTCTGTCACGTGCAATTATTAGGATTGTTGGTGCGCGACGACGGCGGTTCCCCTTTGGCCGGCCTTAAAGGTTTCCGCGTGATAATATTGCCGCTTCCAGCGAAACCGAGAGACGCCAATTAAGTGGCGCGATTGCTCGTGCATAACGGCGACGATGGTCGCGGTTCGCGACGATACTCGCCGGTGGGAAACGACCATCGACGACGGCGAACGTGAGACCTCTATCTCGTCGATGATAATCGAGCGCAACGGGTCCGTGTTTTCTACAGAAATGGAAGAAAGATTTCGCCCTGGATGTCGATAGCCCGGCCATTAACATCATTAGCGTTGCGTCAATGCGACTACGAAGTCGACTTTTTAGTAAATTAAAAGGCGGTTAATGGGGAAATGCAGGCGTTGCAGCGGGTGATTTACTGGTCACGATCTCGATGGTTGTTTTTGAGGTCAGCGCGAAAGTGGTTTAGCGTACGCCTCGGTTTACGGGGAACTGGTGCAACTTCGTCGACCGAATTAGCGATCAACGCGACACGGATGGATTTTTGTTGCGGGCGTGGCAAGGTGATTTGTTCATTCAAGCTTCTAACAGTTTGAAATATCAGCATGTTGGAATATCCATGCAACGAAGCATTCGTTGTGTTAGAACGTTGATGGAATAAGGTAGTCGTTGCGTTATGCTAGGCACGTGTTACGCTGTGTTAAAGCGAAATTTGCATAGGATGAAATTTCACCTATGACAGCCTCTAAGGGTTAAGGTACTGGGGAAAATTCTGTGTATCTATCAGGTGCAAGTAAAATTTACGATATTTACTGAATATTGATTCGAGAGCTTAAAGAGGAAAGCGTAATACTTGCGATGCTGGCGCAACGTTTCGAGGAAAGAGGAAAACAGTTCGTTCGATCCTTTGGTGTACTGAATATTTCATCGATAGAAAGTTTTAGATGTAGCTAAAGGGAGGCATTTTTGACAAGCATAGGTTTCGCGGTATTTGCTGAATATTGACGTGGTGATTTCAAGGGAAACGTTATGGACAAGGTTTCATACTGTCGAGATAGTTTGATATTGCTAAATATTTGATTATATAAAGCGATCGGATAAAACGTTCGTAGAAAAGTTTCTCGATGAATAATTGATAAAATTCTCGAAATATTGATTTGTAAGATCGAGCGAGAAAGGTGAGATTTTATGGTCGGAACGTGCTCTAACGAAATCGGCTTTCTTCTGGAGGAACGATATACTCAAATTGCCAGTTAAGGTGCAGTTCACTCTTCAAAGTGTTTGATGGGAATTAACCATATTAGGCAATACGTAATCGCAAACAGTTTTCTTAAGGGTTAAATAAGGAAAATTGTATACGTGTTGTGGCCTATTAAATAAATGAACGGCGATATTCTGAAAAATACAGGTTTTTAAAAGAAGTGCGAGATATGGGTCTTACAATGCCAAGTACGTTATTGTGCTTAATAAAAGACTCGCTACCTTACGTGTACAGAGAAATATTACACGAAAAGAAATACCAGAAAGCCTTATTGCTTTATAGAAGTTCAGAAACCTACTTCCTATCTTCTATACCCGAACTATAAATTACCCTCACTTATATCGATTAAAATTATTTATAACAACGAGCGGTTTAATTTCAACGTGTTATATATACCACATTTACGAAGCTTGGACGCTTACTATCATTAAAGGTCAGGATCTGCAAGTAAAAGATAAAAGCAACGTGAGAATGCATTCTATTAGGTTGTCCGAAAAGTGTCTTTCTTCTACAGACGCGTCTTTTACAACAATTAACCTGTCGAACATTGTGATCTTTATCATGATAGAACAAAACGGATCACACGTAATTCGACAAAATAATATAAAACTACAAATATTGTGCATCCATTATTTCTTTGAATAAAGGAAAACATAAAACGAAAGAAACTTTTCGCAAGACTTAATACTTTTGAGGGACAAACTTACTCGACTACCCTAACTGCGAGAACTTGCAATTTATCTTCGCTGCGCTAATTATTAAATCTGATTTTATTATTAAGACAGACATTATTATTAAGACTGGAATCGATTTAAGTTCTCTCTGATAAAAGTATCCCGATGACGATATTATAATCTCGTAACACGTTTGTCTCCAAAAAAAAAATGTTATACTCGAACGTATGTTCGCCAATCGCTATCGCCTCTCGGACCATAATTTCGCAACACAGCTCGAATGATCTCTCATCGTTTCAATGACCGAGGCGATGGGCCGAGGGCGTGTTCGCCATACATTTGGTCGCACGTGAACGCGGTCACCTTTGTCCGCGCTCAAACGAAGCTGTCCTTGCACGCAAACTGAAAGAAACTGCGCGGCGCATCGACGAGATCCCTCGTTACTGTTTAACCTGAATGCGATAATTTAGCTCGTGCCTACTGTTCGCTCGTTCTTTACTTTCATTCTATGCGCCGTGATCGATTCTCTAGATCGAATTGCCCGGACACAAGGCCGGACGGAGTAGCGAAACACTCGCAAACCTGTGACCGACGAAAAATCGTCTCGTCAACGCGGACAACGAATAACGCGTCTCGAACGATCGACCGGTCGTCATCGTGCGAAATTTGTTATCGCCATGGCGGCAATAATGACACTTAAAATGCGATCTAGACGGCGACGGTAGCCTGATCAAGAATACAGAAGCGGAATTCGAGGTCGGTTACATTGATCTGGCGACAAACTCGAGTCGATAGGCGCGCGCGCGGGGCCCCGACGTGTTTCAGCTACTGTTTCGATGGACTTGTACAGCTACTGTTTTTGATTGGATTGGCGACGCTTCGATGGCAATGGAAATCACGGGACGAAGAATTTAGGAAAAAGATCAGCACCTTTGCCGCGTGTTAGCGAACAGACAAGTATCTCGTCCACTCTAATCGTTCAAACCTTTGCTTGTCTTTTCTTCAAAGTGTTCCCCTTTGTAATCGCTTTGAATTAAGAAATTTGCCTGATTATACGGATAGAAATTTAGAAAAGAGCATATAAACTAACAAGCTGGAGATTGCGTGTCCAATAAAATATTCATCGATAAGAAAACGAATGCAGCGAGCACCGTGGCTAATCGTTTATTCGGAATCGAACATTCTTTCCAAAAGTGTATTACCCTGTTGAATAATTGATCGGACGTTGGAGCAGTTTAAACAGGCGAGCGCTATGCGTCAGAACATCCTCCGCAAATGGGTCTACTAATCCTTTACAAAACTATCGTTCGCCCCTTTGGTCATTTTACACGTATGATCGATGGACGTTGATAAGAAGAAGCACGAATAACGAATATACCAACACAGTTGCAAGTATATCGCAGATAATAATCCTGCCGTGTCACATCTTGGAACGCTTGGTGCGTAGTCGTTTACATTGTTTATTATCCATCGTCTGTTGCGTTGTCGTTGGTCTTTACGTTTAACAGATCGGTCGATTGACAAATGGATGGTGTCCGCGTGGAAATAGACGCAACTGTTACGTTCACGTTGTTGTCAAACGACAGGCACATTCGTTTTGTCGCTCGAATCGAGACCGTTCTTCTGCTACGCAATTACCATTTTCCGATATTGTACACCGTGACGAGAAAAAACACTGGACACGCTTTAAAAAGAATCTTCCGCAGCTTTGTGTGCTGTCGAGTCACTATCATTCTTGCGGACACGATAATACGGCTTCACGGCGTGTTATCATACGTCAAAGCAGAAAAGTTGATAGCAGGAATTATTTGAAAGTAATATTGCGGACGACGATAGAGAGAATTTTCTAAAATTATGAAAAACAATTGTTGCAATTATAGATTGCTAGTAAATTATATAAAAAATTGCTATTAATATAATAAGAATATCTTTTTTCTTCCATTATTTATAGTCGCATCGACCGCTCGCATCGGTTATATTAGCAACGCAGGAGAGCAGATAATCACGATTACAGACGATTTAGAACGTTTCAAACGATTTAGCAGTCCTTACATCGATTTATGATCTTTCGAATTGAACGTTGTCTATAAGGAGAATTTCTTGCATCGCAGGATCGGGTGTTCTAATCTTAACGTGGCGTTGCATAATTCAAATACGATGTAGAAAGGACAACTTCAATTCTTCTTTATCGAAAGAATAAATCATAAACTACAAGAGAGAAAAGACATTAGTAAAAACAGCTTGAAAGATAACTATTAATTGCAAGTTATTACATTGACTGAGAGCTAACAGGGACGTTAGAAACGTCATGGTAGTACACACCGTGGTGACACTAAACTCAGAACCATATCCAGCTCTATAAACATTGTAATAGCGCTTTACAAGTAATACGGTACGAATGGACTTAAACGAAAAAAACACACCTAACACCAGAGTACGACGTTAATGCCTGGCTGCTTGCATTCGTCGCGTATATCCGCACCTTTTGCAATTTCATAATCCTTACAGCGCAATCGGCGCTGCCACATTCCCGTCGTAGATACTTTTCCAGCGAAGAGATTAATAGTTGGCATGGTTATTGAACCGCAGCTAAACAAACAAATGTGTGAGCCAAATAGAGTGGCTATTCGCTTTGATACGTACACGTATGTATCCGACAAGTTGTTCATAATTTCGTAGGCCGACTTTTAATCGAAGTTTCAGCACCGTGTAGTAACGTTTCGCTGGCAATTTTCATCGCCGTACATCCTCCACTGAAACGCGTTTCTCAACGCACGTGATAAAAAGAAAGCATCGTAGACACGTCACGAGTTTATTTTTCGCCTGACGTTTCATTAACTTCTACCGGCGCTGCTCCGGTTTGCCTGGCACGCGCCAATTCACGATCTGGTCAAGTATAGAGCCGATTAATTACCAAATATTCGGAACACTCCGAAACAGTAAAGCCGGTTAGTCCAGTTAACAAATGTGCTCGGCAAGTCGCCAAATGGGACTATAGAGGCTGGCTTTGCCATCGTTTCAAGCGGCAATCCGAGTGGTTTCTCGATGCACTAGCAACACGAGCAAACAAAAAGAGAGAGATTCTAGCAGATGGAAGTAACGCGGGTATTCGTTGCAAATTTTTAAATTACTGCCATTCTAAGAAAGATATCTTCGTCGTGTGAAAGAACGTTAACTCGGAAAATGTCAACATTAAAACTAAATAATCGTGAAACATAGCGTAAGTAGTCTGTATATCAAAGTCACGTAGTACCTTGCCTAACGCGCCATGGTTATTGGGTACGATCGTTTGCCAAGGAATGATCGCAGGGAATAAATAGCGGTGAGACGATAATACTCCTTTATCTACTGAATTTCGCCACTATTTTCACTCGTTTTACGGCGCCATACAGCGAAATAAATTCCTCGAGCCGGCGATACACGAGGTGATAGTATCCGATTGCGTCCGCTTCCTTTCCTCGCCTGTTTTTCATCCTTATGTTGCGATGTTTGCTAAACACGGCCGTATGCGATTTACAGCGCAATTGTATCCAGCTTGCTTCCAATGCGATTCTCGTCGAGACGGAAGCTTCGCATCGAGTGATCTCTCGGTCGAGGGTTTCAGCCGAAGACTCACCTCAAACAGTGTGTAGATTCTAGTTTCGACTTGTTCTTCGTACTGCTATGTTAATGTTAATTAAATAGGTATCGTAATAAAGCGCTTATAGCAAGTTCAAGTTACCTTAGTTGGCAATTATTACAGGAGAAAAATGAAAATAAAATCGTTTGATTCGCGAGTAAGCACGTGCCCGCTTACATGCTCGCCACTACGCTTTAATAAACGCTACACACCTTTAAATTCTTCGAATCTTTTCCTACACTACTCTGCGCATGCATATCTTAGGCAAAATTTTGCATATAAATTGCACGTTAGCTACAGTTAAATATGCAAAACCTTTAATTTAGAATAGGAAATTCGATGGAGAAGGAGTTCGTGTCATACGTAGGAGCTAAAACACTTGCACGTGGCCACGCTTCGCACATAATTCATATTCAATTACCGTCCAGGTCTGGCCGATGTTTGTTCACGAAAAAAATACCAAGACGCGAACGTGCGTGAAAAGCGTTGCTTCAAGTTTAAAAATGAAACGTCCCGGAGGTATTTTCTTTTTTACTCGACGGTTAGCGAGCCCAGCGAAATGTCAAATACCGCCCTCCTCCGCCAATTCAACTTCCAATCTCGAGGAAGTCGTGCAGCCGCGTGGCACTCTGCCCGAGAGCAACGACGTCTTCTTTTAGCACGGCGTATTTGAGAGGGAATACAAATCAAGGTCAAAGTAAGCAGAGTACATTGTTCTTATCGATTCCATGCTCCATATTTCATCGTATCGTTTTTCGTCCCGATGGAGTGCAACTATCGTTATTCATAAGTTTACGGGTGAATACGTTTTTTACGACGTCCGTGTGACGGTAAGGGAAATATTACGATAGTAATCGGAGCTTTCGAGTATTGAACGTCGTAACTGGTGTGTTAATCGGTGTGTTAGAACGTCTTGCAAATTGCAATTGTTGAAAATTGTCTAGCCATCAAACTATTAGAGTTTTAGAACGTAAGAACGTTGGAACGCCTTTAATTATTAGGTCTTGAGAAAAGTTTCATTAGTTTTGTAAGGAAGTAATGGGTGCCCAACATTTGTCGTTTTATATTATTTTATCGAATTACGTGCGATCCATTTTGTTCTATCAAGATAAAGATCACAACGTTCGACAGATTAGGTTTCATGTTTGTTGTAGAAGACGTGACTGTAAAAGAAAGACACTTTTCGGACAAGCTAATATACTATTAGAATATCAGAGGCTTGAAATATCGATGTAATTGTAATGTTACAATTACAATTAATGTTACATGATAGGATATTAAAATATTTTGTATAGATTGATTAGATTATAAATTAAATTATAGGTACTTTAGAGTAGCTATTAGACATTAATCTGCAACAAAAGTAACACGCAAAGCAGTACACGTTCGTTGAAATCTTGAGATATTTCTTAAGACAACCTTTGTCCAGAATAAAATACCCAATAAGGTATGACGATTTAACGATGTTGTTTTTACAAGTAATTTCGTGTGTTCAAGAGATGTCAAAGATGTCCCTTGGCCTTTCTTCAAAAGAATTCGCAAATGATTCAGTCGTTCCTCTTAATGGAAAACATCGCAAGACTCTTAAATGCCTTCAGGGAGGGTTTCGTGTCGCGACTCGCCGCAAAACAAGTAGAAAGAAGGAACAACGAACGCGAAATGACATTCCACGGACGCAAATAGAGCACGTCTTTTACACGTACGCTCTGTCGGGACCTCCTTTTACTTTCTTTTCGTTTCTGTTAGCGCGTACTGTACACAGATAAACATAACAGCGCCGGCCATTCAACCCGCACGACCTACGACGTGGATTCTGACCAGATTTTCACGTTACTCCGGTTGTTTAACAATGGTTGAATCATTCAGCCGACTCAAATGCATAGTTCAATGCCATAGAACATCGCGTGACTGAAGTTTTATTTCAAGAAACTCTCCAATGTCCTTTTCGAGTTGCACGTGCACTAATCTGATTCCAATTGGAACGAATGAACAAAATCCTCGATATGAATGCCGGATACTCTGCTGTAATCGAGGTACGCACGATTATACGAAAATATCGTAGATAAAAGTATTTACGGAAGAATCAAGTTATAAAGTAACGTATCGTTGTTACGCGAGTCAATAAAATTACGAGGAAATGTTTGCACAATCATTGAGATTAGGATTCAACGTCTGAATACCTTCGCAAGCTATAATGAGCTCGCGAGCCTCAAAATTGACACGATAAAATAGTAATCGGTGGTTGGAGGAGTCCGCAAAGGATACGTTGCGTCGTGAACGGTGCACGTTGGCCGACCAAAGGGCAATCGCGAACGTACAATTTCGCGAGCGTGTTGGCATTTCGCATCGATTTCTTTGGCGATCGTAAGATCTATCGGAGATCAACGACAGCTGGCACGCAAGAGAGGATGCGAGCAAGGTGCATGCGGTATTACGGTGCGAAATGCATCAGAGGAAAATGAAGAACAATCGACGGAAATTCACGGAATGACGGACGCAAAATCGTCGGTATTTCCGCTTCGATTTTAGCGCGTCGATTACTTGGATCTGCAGAAACCACGGCGAACAGTCGTTCTTCTACGCGAAAACGGAATATTTCGAAAGAAAATATCACGACAAAATGTTTTTGTCAATTCACTTGAATTTATCCCTATTGTATTTCATTTATTTAATGACAAAAAGTATTACGATATTTCTTGGGATATTTCGTTGTAATATTTTACCGAGACGAATAAAATAGGAAAACGAAAGGAAATGAAGTATTTTCGTGTTGCAAAGACCTCGCGTGTGCTTGAACACGGTTTTCAACTACAGCTTCTAATAAGAATATCCGCCAAATAGGCATAAATAGATCTTGCAATGTTATGCTAATACTTCTGCGAAGTTTTTACAATAATCACCCAGCGGGAGGTACAAAGTTTTAGCTCTGGAGAAATCATGTTCCTGCACGTAACAGGTATTACTCGCATAAATAGAGAATAAATAGAGAATAAAGCAATGATCTAAAGATCCAGTTAGTTCCTGATAAATACTTTCTTTCAAAGTTGCCTGACTTGCATCGTTTTAGCTATTACGCAACATAACAACGCTATTTCGAGGCATAAATAAATATTCTTCAAAGATATTAGAAACTTTCAACTGTGATTTAAAGCTACAAATCCATCAACTGAGATCGTAACTTCGTAACCTCGTAAATATCCATAGGATATTTGGCAAATATTTGAAGAAACTGCCCTTAAGCTTACGCTGCGTACTCGGAGCAGTTCCTGTACCGTACAAAGTGCATAACGATGTCCAAATAAAACCATAAATGTATATTTCATTCTGTCGCATTCTTCCCGTTATTTTCAATCGACTCGTACCGCGTATTCAACGAGCAAGACATAAAAGAATTACTATTGGTACGCGTAATTTCTTATGTAAAGTATATGCAAAACTTTTCTTGGAAGATGAAACTTCTTCTGGTCGATTAGAACTAAAGCCAAATTGAAGAAATTCGAGGATTGCCACGAGAATTAACTAAAACACGGTTCGTTAAGTTCATTAAGGACAAAGCGATGGTTTAAATATCGTAGATACTCCAATTTCCTTAAATTCGATAAAAATCGTAGAATCTAACTGGAGGAGATAGCGAGGAGAAATATATTACGCGAATCTTTCGAATTCCTCTTCACGGCCACAATGTTGAACAGAGAATCCGGTAATACAAATTGATTTAAGAAAATTATGGATGATGATTGCGTTAACGTAACGTCGGCCCTTAACGAGTTGAACCCTTATTCGATATAAGATATCGACCCTAATTCAGTCTTTAAAAAACCCTAATCTCCTTTGATATACTCTTAGGCTTATTCTCGTCCAAAAAGTCCAAAACTCATCAATAAGATATCACAGGGAAGGGGCAGTCCGTGTAAGGAGGCAAAGGATGCAGGTCCGATCGGGAAGAGCGATGGTCGGCGCTCCGCTTAAATCCATTAGCAGTGACTTTTTGCGCGCGTAGTTGTCGAGGGTGAAGAGGTCGCAGCCGCGGGCAGAAATAGTGGGTAGAGGAGGCGCGAGCAGCAGGTAGAGACGATCGTGTTCTTTGGCCCCTAGGGTGGTCGAACCGGATGGTTATATTCGACCGTAAATGGTGTTACGGATAAAAAAGGAAAGAAAAAAAAGAAGTGGCTTGGGCAGCTCGGTGGCGCGGCAAGAATTCGTGGCCCCGTAAGGTCGCCTCAGCCGAGGATCTTCTTGAAAATTCCACGGGTCGGTTTATGGCCGGCATAAATGGACTTATCGTTGCCAAGTGTTCGAACGATGCGGTATCGATCGCGCGGTACCGCGCTATTGCTGCGCGTTCCTGCGATTGCTTGAATAATTCATGGCGATTCCTTTTCTTTCCGTCTCGAATGGTTCGCGTTATTGCGGGGCCCCATTAAATGATAATTCCGCGGTGAGCCCGACGATTTGCGTTCGCGGAAATTGATAGCGCCGCGATCGCCTAACGGTGGCCTCTTATTTTACTTGCACAGGAAGAATCGCGCATGACGCAAGAAAGATACTACATTTTACATCGCGTTTCGTTCGTCTGAACTACGATTATTGCGATGAAATTTTAGTTAGCCAAACTCTTTTGCGAATGTAGCAAATTGAAAGCAAGCGCCGCTAGAACGTGTCGTAACGCGCGCCACTAACGAACGATACAAACATTTAGATTCCGTTTGATAACGGACCAATGGTCATGAAAAATTGCCTGCGTTGTAAAAGTCGGAGAAAATATATCACGGGGTAAGGCTACCCGTGTTCTACGCGTGTATGACGGTTTCAGCGATATATCATCGTGGTACGTCGAAAGCGTAAGACGATAATTCACGACGTAAGAAAACGTTGCATCAGTGGACGCGTGCGTACACGGGTTTCACCGGCGATTAGTTAAAAGCACGACGTATCCGTTGCGTAATCTGCCATAGACGAACATGACTCGATGGAAAAATCGGTGTAAACTTTTGAGAAGCGTTTGTACGGATTACATCGAGCTTATATTTTCGACTTGTTTATTGAAATCTGCCATCGACCCTGCATCATTTTATGAATATCCTTGGTACGATTAAAAAAGCAGATGTTAACACATCGAATATGGGGAGCACTTTATTTGCTTTGCTGCGATTTTATTGCAAACTTCAATTTCATCAGGACCAAAGGTTCATCGCAAACTTCGATATCATCGGTTATTTATAGCGTTTTTTTTCCCCCGACAGAATGTTCAATTATTCGCGATGAATCTCGCGCATCGTAATGCTCAGTTCTTTGATATTTCCGCTCAGTAGCATCATTGACAAATTTTCAATTTATATGATATCTCTAGACGATGTTAACTCTTTGGGAATGCGATAGAGTAACGAGAAATTCGCAATGGATAGCTTAGAAAATAAAAGCCTGCAATTGAACACGCTTCGATTGAGAACATTCGCCACCACCGTGGCGTTGTGTTAAGAAGCCACATGCAAAATGATGGAGACGCATCGCGAAAAATGATGAGCGGTAGCGTGGCACTTATTGGCACCGCGTAGGCGCGTAATTACTTCCCCGGGAACCGGTAACTCGTCATCAAGTAATTTTGTAGTTTGGAAGCTCCGCAAATCCGTACCAGCAGCAGCCTGCGGCTCCTTTTGCAACATCGCGTATTCCACGTCGAAAAATCAGTGCAATCGATCGCAAACAGGGACGGGCGACTATCCGATTAGAATAATTTTATATTACAAACTGGAATTTACGTTCGCTTTGCTAGAAATAAGCTAATCTCCATACGATCGAAGGCACTGCTAATTTATGTAAAGCATACACCTCGTCCAGAGAGCGCAGAATACTATCGGATCTTGGATTTCGTGGGAAACTTAGCACATTGCAAACTGTACAATTTACACTCGATTAGGCGGTAGACATAAATTTTGCACGTAAGAGGTATAGAACGTACCGTGGGGCAAAATGGGAGGTCTGTTCTGTTGGTCTAGCGATGCATCGCGAACTAGATGTCTCCGAGCTATCGTTAATGCTTGAAGAATATTTCCCGTCCGAGGCCGATGATCTAAGAAATAACGCGGCGGAAGTGAAATAAAATCAACATCTCTCGTTAACGTCAAGGAAAATCATACTTGCCGAAATAAACTCTCCTCTATATCTCCTTCATTAAATGTTCTTAATCGTTTAATACAATTATTCGCGTCTCTTTATTATAACCGGCATTTTCTATATTTTCTATCAATACAATAAAATAATTACGAAATAAGTAATAACGAAATTTCACGGGAAATTTTCTAATTTCACGAAATGTTTCTATGGATCCAACCCACCGTGGCTTCATCGCGGAGAATAGGAAATACATAAATATAACATGGCGATCTTTTTCTAAACAATTTGCAGAAAGTGATTGCCGAAACGACGGCGAATGAATCAGACAGGATTGTTTGGAAGAGATTCAAACAGCGACGTTTCACAAGCTCCCGTTAACGTATACAACGGGAGTCAGCACGTCGGATTGTTTAGCCGTCGGTCGGAGGGCGAATGGCGAATGGAGATGGCGGAGAAAAAGGAAGCGGCTGGCAAAACTCCGTCGTTAACGAGCCGCACGCTCAATATCCTTATAACTTGCCTGCTCGATAAAAAGACTTCTCCCCTTTTCTTTCAGAGGCGTTCAAGAGAGACAGGGAAAAATATTCAACGAGAGGACACTGAACCCATTTGTCAGCCTCGAAAATAACTCCTTCGCTTTTATGATAAACCATCGTTATGCAGCACGGCGGCGGGTATAGTTAACCGGGGAAAAAATATCGTCATGGCTGCAGCGGCAGTGCAGCCGAAGAGGATGAGAAGAGGCTGTTAAGAATATTTCGGCCACATGTGCACGGCCGATGGAAATTATTTTCTGATGACGTTTGTCCACGTTTTTCTTATAGACGTTTGAGATACGAATAGAAGAACCACGTTATTACAAATGCTTACATGACTGTTGAAAACTAACATTTCAGCCACGAGTATATTTGGAAAGAGATACGAAATAGTATCTAGACGTTAGAATGTATTTACTACTGGCAAGCTACAATGGCAGACTATAGAATTGGCATTGAGATAATGGTGCAATAAACTGCCGAGGCATTGGAACTAAATTAAGGTCTGGAAGAGCAATAACGTATTTGCGAGAAAGTTGTTTCTCAAAGCAACTTTCCAGGCACTTTCCAAAAAATCAATGTTATTTGAACTATCGATTGCGAATCGTATCTTGTAATATAGGTAACGACGCAAGAAAGAATATAAAGCACGTTGCTATAATTATGCAATTATCGTATTGCAATCGGATGGGACGCCAAACTTTCAGAAATATTTATTTCACAATCAACGAGAATAAATACGCGAAATCGATTAAAAGCTTTAATCTGCACACCGATTATCACTTATCGTTCAATTTGTACGTCGATTTGCACGTTATTAAACTACTTGAGAAACGAGGATCGACCAGTTAGCAACACGGACAACGATTAGGTGATAGAAATTTACGTATTTATTCATAAAGCGAGCAATCGGAACTTAATTCAAGAAGCCGCGCGTACATCGAACTACGTACGCGCGAAGCGTTGCGTCTGAAACCGCAAATCGTCAGACGGCTGGTCGTAATATTACTCGTCGTTTGCCAAGCGAGCTGCTTCGAGCCGAGCACGTTTTCTCGTGGTATCCGTACGTTGCGATTCATTTCTCGCGCGATGTTAATTGACGCCGTGGAATTACATCGCATTTGCATGCCGGACACGTCGCGACGTCCGTTCCGCGTTGCTTTATTTTTCCGTTTTACGCGCGCGCCCCGCGTTGCACGCGTGTTCCGTCGCGAGGGAGATGGGATGACACGAACGTAACGGCCAGAATTATCGCATCGCGCACGATTAACCACCCAAGTATTAAGGCACGGCCTGGATTTCCGAGAAATCGACCGTTTGCGTGGAATAACTCGCTGATAAAATTGCGCGACCCAACGTTTTATAAATCAGCCGGATAAAGCGTTCGCTATTAAGCCAACATCGTCGGAACGTGTCAGGCTCGTTATTTAGCTATCTAATCTGAATAGATGCGTGTACAGATAGTTTACAAATTTACTCGAATTAAAGGATAACTTTGATAAACGGCCTTCTTTTTAACTCGCTTTAAGAACGATAATTCAACAAGTCGAATCTTACACGCAGTAAATCAACTATCGCCG
Source organism: Bombus confusus (assembly GCA_014737475.1). Classification (NCBI taxonomy): domain Eukaryota; kingdom Metazoa; phylum Arthropoda; class Insecta; order Hymenoptera; family Apidae; genus Bombus; species Bombus confusus. The sequence continues at coordinate 328,323 of JACXIV010000008.1, read as the reverse complement.
GCGTTATTCATTAAGCCGCGATAATAACAAATCTTCTAGTCTTATGGAGAGCTTTCAAGAACAGATTTTCTCGTGATTAATCGACTTCGTGTCGAGGGGATTAGGCAACGTGAACGACGTTTTCGAGCGGCGACGAAAAATGAGGTGTCGCGATTGCCGAGGCTGCATTTGATCGGTTATCGCGATTCAAAACGAGTAGCCAATGACCGGCCAGGCCGTTTGGAAAACTTTCGAACCAGCGAATTGTGCTGGTCGAGCACGAGTGCCACTTCACTTCGTTCGGCTATTTCTTTGTTCTTCCATGCGAACGTCTCGAGGACGTCTCTCTTCGTGTTTTGTGTGCTTTGCGGCCAGCTTTTGATCGCTCGTAAAATTGACCTCTTTCGTTCCTTTTTACCGTCGACTGCTTACTTTGATCAATTTAATTACCGATTCTTGTGGTAAAGAAATTCGAAAATATTTTACTATTTTATTTAGACTTACAGTTTCTGGTACCTAATCCCACCTGGACAAATTATAAGGAATTTATAAGATTACAAAAAAGAAAGGAAAATTTCCTCGCGTCTTAAAGCATTATTTATCTTGAGAATTCTTTTAATCCTCTAAAAAATCGTAAAATATTCTTTCTCTTCTAAACGAAGATTTGTTGTACCTTTTAAATATTATAACGAGTACTTTGCTTCGAATATTTTTAACATGTTTCATCATTCCGTCTATCTTTGTACATTCAAATTTTCTACGAATGCGTAAACATTCATAATCTACTGACAACTCGTTGAAACCTTAAACTAACCAACGTTAGTCTCAGGCGCTATTGTCGAGAAAGTAGAAGAGGAATCGGTGGAGTAAAGTCGACGAGATCGTGCAATAAAGAATCGATGTTTATCACTGGCGGCAACATCGAAACGAGCGTGCAAAGCGTGTTGTCACGATCGGGAGACAACGCGCGACGATGGTTTACCGGCATGCGATGATAACGTACGGTTTCAACGTTGAAAATTCGCCCCGTGTATCTGTGATTATGCGCGCTGTTTACGAGTATCATCAGGCGAAAGTAAAGCTGAATATTTATGGTTCAATTAAAGATCGATCGACGATGCGAGATTAATTGATACTAGCTCGCTACAGATTTTGCCGCGGATAGTGTACGCCGTATGTTATTCGCATTTTTCTTCCGATTCCACAATATCGATGTATCAACCGGTTTGGTGATCTCGTCCCTCGTACATCTCCAATGCAGCTACATGTCGTGTATTTACGTTGTATCGCTGATACAATGTGTACGTGTTCGATAATTGCTGATTTTCCAATAAATATCTTGTTACTGCCACGCACGTTCTTCCTATTGGTTTCAAATGTTACCACTGAAAACGTAACAATCATCTGCTCGTTACAGTACTAATGAAATTTCAAGAAGTTCCCCATAGCGCGCATAGTACATACACACGTTCGTAGAAATTTGTCAGGATACTGTTGCGACACGTTTGTCCACGTTAGAATCTCGACGCTCTTTTATCCGCATATCTTGCGACATATTAGTGACCCAGAGAAAGTTCGGTTTCGCGGAACGTCGTTCACCTATGGTCGTGAAAATATCGGTCGTGAGCAATGGATAGTCGTCTACCGGGCCAGGGTAATAACGAATGGCAACCATAACTCGACGTTACGTTGGCCTGTGGCGCGGCTAGAAGTGGAAAACATGCGAGATCACCGTTAAGGTTTCGGAAGTGTGTACTTGTAAGAGAGTCGCGGACACGCGAGCCGTCGATGCGGTAATTCATTGAAAATTTATCACCTGAAAGAAGCTTGCGAGCGGTATCACGCGACGGCGCCTTCGCTAATCGACATTAATTTTATTACACGCGACTTCTTCCTACATTTCCTCGTCTTTTTTCTCTCTTGCAAGCCGGTTCTTCGCTAACGGAGAAAGTTCCTAGAACGCATTAGAAGTCTTCGCTCTCGATGAACTTAAGGCCTGTACGATGAAAAGTGAAACGTTTTCTCCAGTTACGAATACAATGCTCCAACTTCGTACGCTACGTACATACGTCGTGTAGCATCAGGTTGTCCGAAAAGTTTCTTTCGTTTCATAAGGAAATAACAGATGCACAACCCTTGTTTGTTTTATATTATTCTATTGAATTTTGTAGGATCCATTTTCTTCCACTTCTATTGCTACGATCATGTATGTAATTCAATAAAATTATACAAAACGACAAATGTTGTGCATCCGTTATTTCCTTATAAAACGAAAGCAACTTTTCGGACATAGTTATAGGTGTATATCTTTTTATTTAACTGGAATTCAACTGTTATACGCATTCGCTGTATCGTTGGTAGAATTTTACTCGAAACTGGAAATTTTGTATGCTTCTTTACGAAGAATTTGACGACTCGCTGCGAAATAGCAGTAAGGAAAATTTCATCAGCTTAGGGATGTATTTCTCTTCGTTTCGAAGAAATCGTCAGAAAAATATCGAACTTCGTATAAAAGGTACGTAATATTTGACAAAGAAATATTTCTTGAAATCAGTATTATGTCAGAATCAGTCGTCGCTTTTATTAGAGAGAAACCCATGTAATCCGTAAATCGTACAATTAGTTAGAAGTACAAGTTAGCTACAACCACTTACACGCGTTATTTTCAGAAATGGTTCGCGAATGTGCGTTTAACCTCTTCGTTTCTCTCGTTCAATGTCGTGGACCGAGCATGCTGCACGTTATCAGCGCGCAACGTTCAGTATGGCCACCAAAGCACCCGAACCAGTATTCCCACGCGAATGTCCTCCGAACCGTATCTGAACCTCCGTCGCAACGTGTTCTGAAGGATTTTTCTGCCAACGGAATACGCTCCGGGAACGATTTGATGTTAGCTCGTCGAGACAGCGAGGACGTTTATTTTTCCGAATTACGATAATCCCGCTGCCGTGAATAGATCACGATCATCGAACGTTATACGGAAACTTATCGTGTCGTCTAGAGTTAAACGGAGTAGTATTTACCCACGTAGGCGTTCCAAAGCATCCATAATTTATTAACCGGTATAATCTCGAATATCGACAACTCCGGTGAGAATTTCAGAAGCCCAAAGAATAACTTTTATTACATTCGAATTATGTCTGACTTTAACGAAACTTATTTCATCTTCTTCCCTTCGTTTATTTTACTTTAAACAAAAGATTTTTTATTTATTTTTATTTTAAACAAAAAATGCCATTTCTTATACATTCGTGTCTCTATTAGGAAAATTGACAACACGTTTGCGGATCAATATGGACTCTGTGGTTTCTAGAAGGAGAGATTGATTTTCGTCGGCGTGGAAACAATGTGCACCATCATGATGAATATTCTATCCAGCTACGAAGGAAATGAGCCAATGTCGGATACGCTACCTGTCTGACAGAACCTGCACGATTCAGTAACCTGCATCACCTACCGCGCTAATCCCTCTGATCCCTTCTGGCACAGATAATCTGTAGGCAAATAACTCGTCTTTAACAGACAGATTTTACGAGCATCCTTGACGTCGTTTAAAGACCTCGTTTTATTCTCTACACCTGCCGGATCTGCAGATCGTGGGAATCACGCGGCAAGGGAATAGTCTATTTCTTGATAACTGCGACGTTAGGTCCGAGTATGAAAATCACGTAGCGAGGAATTAATTGATCGCAACACATAAGGAAATAATTCGTAATTTTGTCATTAAACGAGATAGACTATCTTTTGTGGTGCGTTTAATCGCCATCTTCCGACATAATTAATTAATGCGCGATTTACACTCGATTTGAGAGACATAAATTAAGGACAGCAACGACGATACCTGCTCGTTTCTAAATTGACAACAACTATCCGTCTCTCAGCCTGTGACACTTTTAATCGAGTGTAGCCTTCTTATTTGAACGACTTCTTCGCGCCCTTGGTGTGTCTTTGAGACGAAGAAAATGGCGCACAGGGCAAGAAAAGTAGACGTCTCGCGATGCGAAGCACGTGGTTGGTGTTGCGACAGTAAATGTCGTGTCGCGTTTCAACGAACATGACAGCGACACAGCAAAATGCAATTTTCTCGCGAGTCGACGATGACGAAGTGGTTCCGCTGTGCGGGATCGCATCTCGTCGCCCAATCATGCGCGATTCGCGCGCATTCGTGCGCACTCAATCGTCCCGTCCTCTCGCATTCGTGTAATTTCTGGCCAACATATCGAGCCGTACGGAACAAGTAGCGATATCAGCGTTCGAAATTGTAACAAACCGATCTTCCACTTTTCGTGACGATCACATTGAAAAGGATTACACAGGAAGAACACGATACGTCATATTCTGCACTTTTTTTTTTTTATAGCGAAGCAGTTTTACCCGTTAACCGTATGGTTTCTTAACCGGAAACTTGTACGTGTAATTATAGAATAAAAAATGTTCTAAGAAAGATCAATTCCCGTGGGATATATTGGATATATCAAAGAACAAGAATAATATTTGCCTTTGGTTTAAAATGTAAATGTGACGGAGTGATTGATGACGGTGAAAATGAAAGTAATAGAGGCGAATGCTTGTTAACCGAGAACATCCTGTCAGCTAAGTAATTGTAGTTAAAACCGGTCAACGCTTTCGAGTGTAAAAGATACTCTGGGAAAGTCTCAATGTTCAATTACGGATGAACCTCGCGCGTTTATGTAAAGTCGTGTATCCTCTCTTTTACGTAAGTTCGAGATACTCAAGTACAAAGAGAAAGGAGCGCCTTCAATACTAAATATCATAGCTGTCATCGTATTATTTTTTGCATCCTAACAAGCAGACACTTAATATTCTTGAGGAAGACGATGTGAAATTTTTGTACTTTCCATTGGCTACTTAAGCTTTTACCACAAATATGCGCCACGATCTTCGAATAGGAATGCTGTCTCTTTAGAAAAATAATTTTGAAATTGAAATTCTGTCAACTTCGCGAATATGTCGATGACCAAGTGTACACGATGTATATTAGAAGAATCGATAAAAATGCAAAACAGTAACAGAGTGCAGGCGATTTACATGAGAAAGCTGTAGACGTTTAAATGAAATCATGAAATTCAGTGGCATGAAAATAATTCGCCTGTCGAGTTCATTCGAAATCATGGGCGTGTATCGATCGATCAGTTCAGCTGATTCGACTATAATAAAATCGATCGAATTACGATGCAAGTAATAACAGCTGTCAAAGAAGATTAGCTGCAACGGAAGCTATCGAATAATCCCTTAGGACACGATAGCGATCGTTCGACGTTCCTTTTACAATGTGTAGCCTGGCTTTCGAAGCCTGTTACCCTCGCATTTATCGAATCGAAGCTTAAACGTACTCGTCGAAATTATCTTCTCTGTATTTAACGATTTCCATTTCCACATCGACTCGACGAGATGCAAATGAAGGCGTGTACCGTGTCGTATCGATTGCGATCGCTATCAAAACAATCAATTCATTAATTTAATTTCAACTTGTCACCGCTTGACAATGTGTTTGTACAGATGGCATAAATCTCAATAAGAAATATAAAGCCACGGGGATTTGCGTGCTCGAAATACATTAAGGGAGAGCTGGTCCTCGAATTATAAACGCTGTACGAAGCGTCTCTTCCTTTTGTACGTCCAATTCCTGCGGCTCTTCGTACTAATAAGAATATACATTCTTCGTTTTCATGTCGCGTGAAGGTATTTTTCTTACACTTTAGGAATTTCTTCTTACACGAGGGTATTTTCCTTTTGTTTTAGGAGACGAGTTTGTACCAGATCAGTTCCCAACTCTGTCAATCATCACCATCGAAATGGACAAATTAGGTAAATTAACGTTTCTGTAAAATCGGATGTTTGATTTTTATAGATTCTCGTAAATGTGTATTTATCATTAAACATCGTCATAAGCGATCAAAGTATTTAGATTTAAGATTATAACTGTTACGAAGAAGACTAGTACTATTTCGCACGATCAAGTCCAATTATTTTTAGGTATATTAATGTTATTAATGTTAAGACCGATTCATCTTCCGTTTTCTTGTGCTGTCCTGGATGGACACAGGCGACTCGCTTGAGTTTTGGATGTAATAAACGTGAGTAAACGATCATAGGCATTCTAAACATCTCCATAAAATGTTAACTTTATACGGATATTAAAGGACTGTCAAGTTAATAAGTCGAAATTTGTATTCTTGTAATCGAAGTTCGTTGCTACGAATATTAGTCGACTATGAGTTTATAGCGCGTTTAAGAAAGTGATTGAATTTTCATGAATTTTGAGTTGCTTTTTGTTGGTATACTTAAATTACTGGAAATGGAACCGTTTATTGCGACAACGCATTCGACTGTTATTAAAAATGTCAAAAATAATGAGAAAAGTTAACGCTTTTAAGAAAGTGATTTAATTTTCATGAACTTTGAGTTGCTTTTTGTTGGTATACTTAAATTACTGGAAATGGAACCGTTTATCGCGACAACGCATTCGATTGTTATTAAAAATGTCAAAAATAATGAGAAAAATTTAGAAGACCGTCGCGCTAACCACTTGATTCGTCTACATGTGAAACGTAGAGCAAAAATCTTTTATGGACATGCAAGATATTTATTAGTCGATAACGAATAATTATGTATCAGGTTATCGGTAGCTGAATTTAATTGCTTTTCAGCTACTTGCCCTTCCCCGTGCTTAAACGGAGGTGTGTGTAGCTCTCCTGGCAGGTGCACGTGTCCCAAAGGATTTACCGGCAACCAGTGCCAGACAGGTAATGTCTAACACGAATACAAATCGACTCTAAATTGTCATTCCGAATGCTAATCAACGTTACGTGTCTAACACCTTTCCTGCTTTACATTTTATTATCAACTTCGCTCTATTAACTTTCTTGCAGGCATGTCTTGTTACAATTTCGCGCAACAACGTATAAATTAAAGTATCATATATAAATAGCAGCTATACTTTCGTTGCAAAGATCGGTATATTAAAAAGAACAACGAGAACATTAAAAAATAAAAATTTTGAAATTTCTTTTCCCCTATAGAAATTATTACAATATATTCTGCAAATTAATCTAAGCATTTTTAAATGCTTCGATTCTCACGTTCAACGCCAAACTGCACAATTGCGAGCAACGTCCGTTGCTCCTTATTTAGGCGAGGCCCCGGGTGCCGTAGAAGTAAACGAACCTCCGCTGAAGCTAACGATGCAAACAACGAGCGTCGTTAAATCGTAAAATATCCGTAATCGATATTCGCGGCTCGGAAACACGTCCTCGTAACCAGAATCGTTAGGCGTAATTAAATTGACGTAGGCCGATACGCAGGTCGATGACATTGCGCGAATACCATGCCGACCAAACGTATTGTAGTGTTCAGCAGCTAGGCTGCTTTCGATAGATTTACGAGCGATTTCATTAAGCTGTGCGGTCGTTCTAATTACCAGGCCGAGGTGAGTCGTGTCGACGTGGCGCTCTCAATTCGATAGAAAAATCCTTAACAAGGGGTTTCAACACTCTCTATGGAAATATCCTTCAGGCTTTCGTAATTTTACAATAGAATGTGTTGTTCAGCCCCACTGTAGAGGAACAAGGACAGGACAAATCTCAGGATCCAATCGTACGTTCGTTTCTCTGAAATAGTTTCCTAGCTTCGAGAAATGAGAATTGAAATACGATGTTATTCGTATTAACAATAATTTTCTTATACTTGCATTAAACTTACGTAGAAGAGAGAGCAAGGTTGAGAAGAAAACAAACCCAAGAATTAAGAATATCAATAATATAAATTATTAATTAATAATAGAACGAAGGGAAGAATATTTTATTTCGTTGGAAAAAATTTGGCGTATCACAGTTAGGTACTTTGTAAGTTTAAAAAATATCGATTTTCGTTAAAATTCAAACTGATCTATCGCTGTTCGTTTTCCTATCGTACGACTATATAGCGTTTAATACTGTATTACTATTGACATTATATGATACTGCAATACTAATTTAATACTACCATCGATCAAACAATAACTCGACGTTAAACACGTTGAATGAAAAAATTTGATCGTGTTTCACTTCCTACGATATAATATGTTATTAAAACTATATGGAATATTGCGAATAAAGGTGTCCTTCGTATAATTAAGACGAAATGATTTATACAAATCGTAGACGTTGAAAGAGCACTCAATTTCCTTTATACTCGCCTCATTTTTTTATGTTAATCAATGAACAAGTTACTTTAAATGGCATCGATCCCCACCTTTCCCAACTTATCGTCGATCATTCAGCAGCTAAACGACCAATCTACATTGGCAGTAATTTATTCTGTAAAATCCTCGAGCTCATTTCGAGAAATTCATCGGACCAACGAAAGGCAGCGTTTTATTGCGGACAATTTGCGCAATACTGCTGGCCGGAAATCGAAGGACTTCGCGATGGATCAGTCGGTAGCGTGCAGCTGTCACGTTTATGCAATTAATTTTTGCACGAATTAGCATAACTTGTCTACCAACGTTACAGACATCGACGAGTGCGTGACAGAGAAGCCCTGCGATCAACTTTGCAGAAACCTACCCGGAACCTACGAGTGCCACTGCAGACCCGGTTTCCAACTACAAAAAGACGGCCAGTCCTGTCGAAAGAATAGTGAGTAATCGTTGGAAAAATTTTACTCGACTGTCAAAGACGAATTTGTTTTCGAGATTTCTCGACAGTGACTAATATGCTATCGAGAAGCACACGGAGCAGCACTTTTCCATCAATTTACATGAAACGTTACACACCACCAGCGAACAAGTTTTTAAATGGATTCTTCTTGTTCTCGTCCCATTGTAGGTTCTCGAATTTTAGATAAGCCAACGACAATGTTATTTTTATCGAAGAATTAGTCACGTCGTTCCCACTGATCTTGAACTTCAGTGTCATGTACACGAGGCCTGACTATGTGAGAAGAAAAAGGTTGTCGATGGTCAAGTTCAAGATTGCTCGAAATTGGCTGAGCTTTAGAAAACAGAGTGAGGTGTGGTAGATTGACCTCAATTTTAAGCTTGGGTGATTTTCAGCTTAAAATGTGGCCAAGCCATTGCGTAATACAGGACACAGATGAGGGGTATAAAGTGTGACCTCTTTAAACGAAAGTTCCAATCATAATTTTGTTAGGAATAACTTTAGAGATTATATTATGAAAGAACGTTAGAAAAAAGACTGTATTCCCATAATCGTCCCGCTGTTTCAATATCCTTGACAATAAATATAATTCTTTTCCCTGATACAAATGTCAGCAATTTCCATTTTTATCAATTTACTATATCCATTCTTACTAGAATATCAACTTTAAAGTATTATATTGTTTCCATTAGCTTTAATCGTAAAATAAAGACAGAACTAAATCCTCGTAATAAAGGCACTGCCATTTTCTCTATAAGGAAGAAAGAGGCAATCTTTGAATAAATTTATTACGAGATCAAATTTCTTTCCGAACAGTACGTAACAGTATGTAATAGCATCAAGCGAAATGCTGCACATCGTAATCGTACATTGCGTCTTCAGGATCAATATTTCGCAGTCTTACAAGAACCGGAAACAGCAATCCTTGTCCTAAAGCTGAGGATCTGCTCGCGGATCAGATTACTTCCACCTTGATCACGCTTCCACCTCTTTTTCAGTCACCGAAGATACGGCGTTCGAGGCTCGAGACTTGGAGAATGATTTCCACGAAACAACAACGACGAGGCGTCCGACCATCTCGTCGCATGGTTTGTAATTGTAAATTGCTCTATTCTTTGCCCCTCTTTCTTCTTGCCCTCATTTCTCCAATGTTATTTCCGTAAATGTTCTGAATTCCGTAGTTAAATGACAATATTAAAGACTCCCATTTTACAGATACGGAAAACGAGGTGGCTGACGATGACCTCGATCAGGACTATGAGATTATCCTGAAAAGGCTTACAAAGCTGGAAAAGGTATGCCAGACAATGGCTTGCCATGTGTTATTTGACTTATAAGGGAGAGATACGCTCGCGCGACGATAGAAACGCGGATGCAGCAGGTTGAAGGATTTCTCTCTGATTTTAAAGTCTATCCCGATCGTTATGGGCATCTATGAATTATGTAGAAACTTGAAAAACAGTTTGGTACCAGTTTTGGTGTTAATGAAAAGGGAACTAGTTCAGGCTGATTTTCTGATATTTTGGAGATTTAAAAAATTCTTTTATATGAGTGCATTTGGTATGCTACAGTTTTTTTCAAAATCTTATTTTATTTATAGACGGTTCTATTAAACCAACCAGCAAAGATGAATATTAATATTTTGTACGAATCGGTAACACTCGATAGTGTTTCTAGTACGATATAATTTATAATAAAGTTAATGATTTGTCGTTTATTCTTGAAACAACATTGAAGAATAGAAAGTTCGCTAAAATAAAGAAAATTCAGATAAAAATAATTGTAAATTTACGTGATAGAAGTAAAAATCACGGTCGTAAAATGTTTGGATAATGAAATGATGTCGTGTATTATATTTATTGTTTATTACATTTTTAGCAATTTGCAAAAGGCAAGAAGAGAGATACAGAAACGATGGACATGACTGTCAAAGTTGCGTCTGTGGTTGAAACTATTAACGAAATGAAGAGATCTATTGAAAATGTGGTTAGTAACCACTTTATTAACGTTTCATAAAATATATACTTCTGTTTAAAAACGCAGTTCCGTTTATAGCAACTCATGCAGCAGGAGATATATCAAATGAGGAGCAAATTGAGAGAATACGAATTAGAGAGAAGAAAAATGCAGCATTTAACAAATAGAGTGGTGGAACTGGAAAATCGTCTAAGATTACGTTGCAGATCAACGATACCAATGAACAGTGGCTCGATGAAGTTTTAACGTCGCTATAGCGAAAAAAAAAGTGTCAAAAACATTGGACATTGCCCATAGATGTAATATTTATGTGAAAAAATTACATATTATCACTGCCATCTCTTTAGCTTTTATGGTACTTTATTTAGTATAGTAGAATTTAGAATATAGTAGAATTCTAACTTAAATAATCATTATGATTATTTGTATTCAGCTTTATAATAAAATGCAAAAGAAACTCAAACGATGTTTGTTGATTCACACAACATAATTAATATAACATTTTACTATAATAATACAGTTCATTTTTGCTACTTACTAATACAAAAGCAAAGAATAGCATTAACCAATGCTATCAATTTTATATAGAAGATTTACTTTTGCTTCATTCCTTTTTTCTGTCTTCTTGTTAACCTCTTATGTGGCTTTATGTTTCCCTTTTGCGATTTTGCTCTACCCTTCTTGTGCTTTGCAATCTTTCGTTTGTTCATCCATACAGGATAATTTCCATACTGATCCAACATTGTTTTTTTATTATATATCCTTTTATCAGTGTCCAGATCCATTTTCTCATCATTTGCTTTGGCTTCTTTGTTAGCTTTTTCATTTTCCTTTATTGTTTTGGCATCAACAACTTGAGACAAACGTTAAATTCGATTGAAATCATTACGTAAAAATAATAACATATTAAGCAGCAGCATACCCTACCTGTAGCAATTTCTGATATTTCTGACATTTCAACATCTTGTGCCCCATTCTCATCAATACCTAATGTCTTTTTTAATCTTTCTAATTCTTTTGCTCCATAACGTTCCCTTTTAATTGCTCTACACTTCCTCCTCCATTTACTACGCAATGATTTTGCCATTTTGTTTTTATATATCTAAATCGTAATCATAATCGTAAATATATTTTATCTACAAATGCATGCATTATCTGAGTACTGAATATAGAATTCTAATTTTATTACAGATAAAATTAAACTTATTTTTAATTATGAATATAAGAATATTAAAAATGAAGAATTCGATTGATGTTGGACATTTATTAAATTAATCAATAATACGCAGGAATTAATATACTGTTTGATATAACCTCGAACTATGTAAAAATATATGTATTATATATATGTAATATGTAAAAATATAAAATTAAAAGCAATTAATTCCACGAATAATACCTACTTGAAGAGATTATATTCTTCTAAAATATCTTCGTAAAAATTACTATATCACGTACTAAAAATCTAGAACACGTGGTGTAACTTGTAACTGATTTCTAACAATCCTGACAATGGAAACCCTAACCTCAAATGTGTTTACAGTTCACTGTGTTAAGTAGCGATCTCTACAGGTCGACATTATAAAACAAAGTTCTGCAGCATAAACGATGTAAGAAATAGAACTAGAAGTCGATGCACTAGAAACCACATTTATCATTTTAGTATCATTTCCACTATTATCGATTCAGTATAGAATAAGACTGCAACGACAAATGGAATTAAAAATAAATTTTACCATGAAATGTTAATAAATAACATATAGAACAAGATATCTTATAATTGTCGAAAATCCATCCAAAAAATTTAGTATGCTATAGATCAAACTTCAAGGAATAATACTTTTTCAGATTTTTAAGTATATATAATATCTTACTAAAAGATTCTGCTTATGTATACTTCATAATTTTAGAAACTATTTGAGGAAATCATAACTAAGCTTAATAAATTTTCTAACTACATTAATAATTGCGAGCACGGCTAATCAGTTTATAATATTTGTTATATAATTCATAATTCTATCATGGTTGTTAATCATAATGATACAGTACAATGTATTTATCAAATATTTAACACCAATTGCCTAACTCTCGCCACGTGGAAATTGCTATGAATAGAAAGTCCCTCTTTTTTTATTTTTTAATTTGTGCTTTACAATTTGTCCAGCTGGATATTTGGTAAATTATTCTAACTTTATTACTAAATAACATGTTGGTGGTTACTCCCAGCGGGATACCATCTTCCAGTTTGTCTATTTCATTTCTTTAGTGAGATCAGTGGGATGTTTTCTTCTTAGTCTACTTTTTATATGGATTTTGTTCGTTTCAGTAGCCAGATGGTTTGGATGTATTGCCACTCTTTCTTTATTTTTTTACGTATCTGTCGATCTCTTCCTTGACCATTGGTATTTTTAGGTCTTTGCGTAGATCCTGGTTTCTGATATACTATGAGGCGTTAACTATTGTTCTGAGTATTATTTATTACAACGACTCTAGTTTATTTATGGAGCGAAGTATAAAATTTGAATTTATGTCAAAAAGATAATAATGAAAAGTATACGAAAAAATAAATAATATAAGCAGAGAAATAAGATTCTACCTCTATAAGTCTTAAAAAATATTCAAACCTCTAAAAATGTGTTGTTGTAAATCTATAAAATTTTCATGAAAAATTACGAATTGCTCATTTTAGTCACCCTGCTAGTGCTATCGTTCATTAGTGTCTTCCTTCCTACCTACTTACTTACAAATACATATATATGTGCTCAAATTTTGACTTAAAAAGCCTACCTAATTATAAATCTAACTTAATTTAAAAATATGCTACCTAATTGCATATCTAATTTAAATTAAAGATACTTCCTACCAAAGTGTGCATCTAATTTAATCTGCCTATTAAAAGCCTAAGAATTTTCATGTGTTTTACCTTATATATATAACAATAAAGATTAAATGGGAATTTTACAAACCCCACCTATCAGAATTCTAAAGGCTTCTTTTTATAAATCCTATTTATACGAAGATTAAACAATTTCTAACTTCCATCTTTCAGAAATGTGTAGCGGCCCAAGGCCGTAAAGAAAATTCTAGGGTTGAAACGCGCGTGCTGGCCACATGGCCCGTGAAACGACATCCGAGACCAGGATGTCGTAACATAAAAAACCTTGGGACTTAAAAAAGAGCTCGAAGGCCTTCGGTAAGAAAAAACCGTTTCCCTACCACGGAAGAAAACTTTTTCGGGGAACTCGACACTCTAGATAAAAGGGAAACGTAGGTAGCTCGGGAGAATCAAGTTGAGTCGACGGTGAGTGCCAGGCAACGGTCCGAGTCGGGCCCAGGCAACGGTCCGAGTCGGACCCAGGCAACGGTCCGAGTCGGGCCCAGGCAGCGGTCCGAGTCGGGCCCAGGCAACACGCGCTAGAACACCGTCAAACCTTCCTCGTAACTTTAGCATTGCAACTTCAGCATAACTAAACGCATTGTTACATTAATACGCCGAGTATTCATTTGGTGCCTTTCACGTCCTATACCTCAAATGTAAAGGATTTTTTTTATATTCGTACACATATATTAATACTCTGCAAAATATTATAAACTTAATTATCACTATTTTTCTTATCACTATTTTCAAATTTTTCAATATTACTTTTCTTTATGTGTTTTCTTTATGTTCTTTAAACAGATATATTTTCAGTAATAGACGCTTTTGTAAAAAAAAAGTACTGAGAAAGAAACCAACTTAGAACAGCTCATCCACTCGAAATTGTGAGCGGAACATCTTTTCTATCTTGTAACACTAATGTACCAGTAGATTTATATATAACATAAAAAATTCTCAAAATAAACCGCAATGAGTGATTTATCATGAGTGCAATATCAATGTATTAATGAAAAAGAATGGAAAAAAGCTGTTTAAATCCCAAAAGCATACACGACAATAGAGTGTTTTAATTATTTACCCAACACTAATAAAAACTAATCAATATACTGATATTGAAGAATACGCAACACTAATAGCAGAAGATCTAATACAACCATGTTGGAGCTGGCTGATATATGGCCATCTCTGTGTAGCTTTTTTTAGCTACATCAAGTGATCTAAAAGTATGAATATACTTCCACAATCCCAGTGGAACAATTTTGGGCATTTTTACAGACGCAACACTAGTTTAAAAACGCGATTTTTTATCAACGCAACTATCAACTAATTGTAAAAATAATTTAGGGAATCGCGTTGGAATACTAACTGCAATACTAATTCTCAAAATGAATTAAACAAAAATCACTATCTCTGTATGAATGAAAAGTTACTTCAAATATTCGCGATAATAACAAGCCGCAGCATTACAGAATTGATTATAAATTTACATCTCTTTAATTCAACTTTAGATAAACAAAAACGTGTCAAATTCTAATATTACTCTTTCACAAATTCTAATTATTCATAATAAGAAATACGTATATACAATGAGGCAAACGCGGTCATTATTCAATCGCAACGTTAATTAAAATCGAAATCAGTTGTTTTTCGTAACTCTGATTTAGAACGCGAATTCGTAATATTAATGAAACAAAACGCGATTTACCCAAAATTATGGTAGGCCGAAATGTACATCAGCCAAGAAACAAATTACTACTACTACTATTACTATTACTACAAATACTAAAAGTGAGCATAGTGACAAAGTAGTAACAAGAATGATTTCCCATGCTTTGAATGATCCAGAGGATGGGAAACCATTAATAGTTGCCCTCTTCCATGGCAATTTGCCGGGCCTCTTCAGCTTCTAGCCTCTTCTTTCTTCTGGCACAATGTCCATTGAAACTTAAACCTAGGCTCGATATTCTCTAATCCTAAAGCAAAAAATGACGTATTTTTTAATTAATTAAATTAATTTATTTAACTATTTGTTATTTCACCAACACACTCATTACACGATTTTCACACATAACTTGTTTTTTGGTACACTACTTGCACAATTTATGTACCATTTCCCTGAAATCGACGTAGTCTAGTGACCGTTGCGTTAAACGCGGTAAAGATGTATAAATCTTAATTTTAATTACGAAAATTGATAATCAAAAGTGTACGTATATCTTTCAAAAAATTCATTGTATGTATGGCATGTTGTATTGCATATCGATTTGCTACTATCATTCTAATTTGATGATAAGATTAATAATATTGCTATCTACAATTTGTTATATTTAATAGCAGGTCTGATTATTATTACAATTCTTGATTGAACTAATATTTGTAAATTTCTTTTTTACGGAAGAGGTTGAACCTGAAAATCCTGAGCTAAAAGATGGTTAGTGTATTTCACGTATGTACTTTGTATCTAACGGGCTAATCTTCTTTCATTATACAATTAATTCATTTTAAATTATTATGAATCTATACTCTCGTTTTAATTCAAATCATTATAAATCTGTACTTATTTAATGAATTAATTAAAAATTTAGAAAGAAAAAGATTGGAAATGAACAAGAAATTTATTTTATAACTGATTCTGAGTTTAATATTAATTATTAATATTAATATTATCTCTTCGTCAAAGCATATTTTAAAAAGTATAAAAGCAGTGTTCAAATAGCATAGCATTTAATATACTTTCGTACGGAAGGAACTGAACTCTAACGCTTTATTGTACAATTTAAATTATACTCCAGTTTATAATACGAAGATCAAAGAATTATGCAAATTAAGATAGTAGTGAAGTAGAAGATGAAATTAGAGATTTATTATTAGAATTATTTATTTTATGCATTATTTTATACATTATAAACTGTAATTATTATCATTGTGTAATAAATGCAATTTTAATTGTAACAAAGTCGGAGGATATCAGACTTCTCCGCTATGAAATAATCAATATCATTTTAATATTTATTATGGATTCGAATATTCGCGCGTCTCATGTATATTCTTATGGATATACATAATGGATATCATATTTTAAAAGTAATTCTGCTGAAGTAATCATCAAGCAATAATTATCAATATAATATAATTCCTACCACTTGTTAACATTATATTAATATTATTAATATAATATCTTAATCACCAATATCATGTTAGTAATATAAAAAACGCAATGTGCAGGAAGATTTATCCTAAGCTAGTAAATAAGCGTGTTTGTTAAAATACAAAAGCGTTACTACTCACGAATATAATAAATACTCGTGGTCACTATACTCGCAAACAATTCTACATTGTACAACCAGTCATCCGTGTCGATTCGGACCTTTCATCCTACGACATGACTGAATGACCGGAGAAATAAAAATTCATACGACTCACGATTAGATGCGAAGGATGTTGTCATCAACAGTAAACCGTGCCAAGACATCGCGAAGGCAGTCATCAAAAAAGAGCCACCGCATTCCGTAGCGTATTGTGAAAAATCTTTAACAAAATATATTTATATTTTTTTCATAAAATATTTTTGTATTTACTCTAATATTTTTATAATTTACTCTTAAAGACACTGTGTCAATCAAATTTTTTCATAATTAGTAATAATTGAAACAACAAACATAAGATACAATTATTTAAAGTATAATATTCAAAGATTACTTACATTCATGACTCTTAGAGCTCAGAAATCGTCATCACGAAGGAATGAATCATCGAACCTCGTAGTCGCGTAGTGGAAGTGGAAGTTGCACAAAATTTGTAACAAAGCATGTAGTGTCATAAATGTTATTATTTAATTAATATAACTAAAGCTATTAGATAAACACGTATTGACTGAATAAGACTAATGATAACCTTTAAATGATAATAGAAATATGTATTACACAACCAAAATCACGTACCTGAAACAGGATCGTAATGTTTATGTTACGGTTTTCGGCGGGGGAATGACGTTCGCGTCCACAGAATCGTTTAGCAGATTTCTGATTGGCTAATGCGACAAAATTACTCTTCCAATCAGCGCCGCGCACGGGTTGAAATTTCGTATATCATTATATATATAATTAATTCGTAAAATTTTGAAATTTAAGTATAGATTTTTATTTTGTAGTTCCTTAAATAAAATATCTGCTTAAATATTGGAAAAAATATTATTATATTTCTGGAAGTGTGTAATTTAATAGTTTTTTCTAATTGAAATATCAAATATGTATTTAAAAATTAATATCACGAAAGAGACTGAATTGACTACAGTGACATAGCTAGTCAATCGCATTACTGCTAAATTTATTTGACCAAATTTCGAATTTCTATTCGAACATAGAAACAAATATAACAGTTTAGTTTTAAATCAATTGTCAAATAAATTGAGCACAAAAAATTTGATATGTACTAGAATAAATTTTAAACACTGTAATGATATTTTCACGGAATTTTAAAAATGATTTATTTACAAACTACAATATGAAATTTATTTATAGAATAATAAGTAATAAATCTATTTTTAAATACTAAAAATATTAGAGTAATAGAATCTTACATTTAAAAAATATTTCAGGTTATATATATCTATGTGTATTTATACTTAGACACATGGAGGATAAACAGATAAACAGTGTCGGCTGTACATGTGGTATCCTTAGCTTGTACTAGCATATGTTTACATATACTCTATACATACTCTACAATCATACACACATAATTTAACATACACATAGCCCGTTTTCTAACCATAACAAAAACTTTTCAAGCAATTATTCTATCCTTTGAACAAACTTCTCGTAGAAAATTAAACTATTTATAAAATCATAGAAAGAAAGTTTGCAAGTTCGTGATTTTTCATGTTTTCCTCTGCATTGTAAGCGTAACTGAAAATATATAATACGTGCGTTTTCCCTATTTGTGTCAAGCTCCAATTTCACTTGATCTCAAACGCGAAAATGCGTTGGCGTATTTTCATTATCCTTATCACGTTCTCAATAGCACGATATTTAATTGAGATAAACACAGTTTCAAGAGGCATGCACACCGATAGATTTATTTATTAATGTACACGCAGCACAGTGATAAACCAGTTCTTCCGAGAGTACCGCGTAAACGGAAACGTCGGTCAATTTCACGATTAACACTTTCTAAGTCACGACGTACGTCCACCGTTGGTATTTAGACGTTCTGATCTACTTTTCACCCCACTTGTAACATATTTATACGCGTTCAGTTTTCACGTGGTGATTCCTCAAACGACGCGTATCCCCTACCCCAATTATTATTTTGTGCATTCGTATAGATGCACTGTCTGTCTAAATCTAGTGAAGTTTAATTTATAGCCCGCTGCGACATCTAGTAGTAAACCTTCTATATCGAAGTCACGAAATTATCTATAGAGAAATTTCTCTGTAAAGTGCATGTAAAGTAAGACAATAGATGCAGATGATTATTTGAGTTGTTTGCAGTGATTTGAAGCAAAAGATACAATTGACTTTATCCAGAGTCTCGTCACGTTAAGATTATCTTGGAAAATGTCGGGATTATGACAAATACTTTAGGTAAATACATATATTCCTCGTTTCTTCACATAAATTAATGCAGTACGAAGAATTAAAGTAACTCTATTATCAATGAAATAAACAAAGTATTACCGACAATACAAGAAAGTGTAGTATTTCCTCATAAAATTTTGTGAAAACTGAGAATCTGTACAATATTTTATTTCAAGACATACTCGATTCAATTAAAATTTTCACTTTCGTAATACGCACTTGCTCATAGGTGCGTTAGATATGAATCAACTAGTGCACTAAGATAAAAACCAATTGCACTGTGCACGAAACAGAATCACCGGCGTACCGACAAGACATATAAACCCACTATCATCAAGAGAACTCTTATCAGGGAGTGGTGTCGGTGTTGTATAAAAGCACGAAGTGACTCGTTAATATAGTAATAGCCTAAAGCGATACTGGAGTGCTGCGGTGTATGTACGTGGGCCGAGAGAGACCACTCTGTTTTTTCGCATTGTTGGCGCAAGTAGTTTGTTAACGGCGGATGTCGGCGATGTCATCTTCAGGCTTTAACGAGGAGTAAGTAATACTTACGATCCCTCTAAGCGGCTTGCCTTGAACGACTTCCGCACTACAAATTGTCGAAGATTTTGCGAGCTACGGCAACCTGATCCTTCTCCTTCATGATGTTCTGTTTGTCGATCGCGATGCTCGCGAAAATTGGTCTCGTTAGGTTAGTTTATGATTTGGCACAGTAGGTCGGTTGAAAACCTTGATTATGTCGCAAATGATGCTTTGGCGAGTATGATAAGAAATGTAGCTATGATAAATGGCATTCCATTTGTCTTCCTTTGGAAAATTTTCTTAAACAGCTTTCTCTCCCTTCTTTGCAAAGTAGGTAGCATATTCTACTATATAGTTATTACCTACTGATTGAAACATGGCAGTTGAAAGATTACAAACCATTTTCAATAAATATTCAGCTATTAGTCAAATGTAAAATTCTCTATGTGAAATCTACGTTAGTATTATCTTGTTATATGAAATTAGCTTCTAAAAGCAAATATAATATTTTTAATACTATTTTTTAGCTTAAGTTTCATACGGTAACTTAGGTTTAAGTGTCTTTTGGGTTTGTAAAAATGATGTATTAAATTTTAATGTTATTAATAACGGTTAACCACTACCAAATCCGTAGTCGATTATACTTAACAGCAAACGATAGGAAATTTAACAAGCAAAAAGTGAATGAACGTGTAAAAAATTGGCGTCAAAAAATTCTTGAAATTGATACAGGTAACGACTTCTCATTAAAAACGTCATTCTCCGATTAGGTCATCTAAAAAGGTTAACAAAGAGTAATAACAATTACACTATCGTCGACATGTACAGTTAAGCAAATATTACATTTGATTGCAGGTGCCGACATAAAATATGATCAAAAGTTCGAAACTTAATGCCTGACAGCCAAAGCAAACTATAATTGCAAGGTTCAATTCACCATCTATCATATTGGAAATGAAGGAGATCATTTATAAAATTACACGGAAAGAGCTGTAGCTACAAATCAGCTAATCGAGTAATTAATAGGAAACGTTAGATACAAATTGCATGTTGAATAAATGGCCAAGAGACGTTCATTGACGATTGTAAGAGATAATTAGAATTCCTACTTTCTTGAAACCTAAATCTTACGCTACCTAAATCCTTGTTTTGTTGAAAATATCTCCTTAAATTTCCATTCTCTATACTTAGATATTTCTACAACTTTCGTTTCAACTTCAGTCAACTTCCTCCTTAGTTCTTATTGCAAATCGAATCCTTTTCTCCAGCTTCTTCTTCTTTTTATTTCCATTTCTCGGAATTCCTAATGGTTCGCTAATTTTTCAGCGACGTTGATTCTCGTTCGTCGAAAAATCGTTTATGCCGGATCGCCGAACCGCGAATAACGACAGGTTCGATGCACTTGAGTGCAACGGCCTTTGTCGTAATCGTGAATGCACTCTCTCCGTACATTCGTAGTGGCTGCTGGCCCCTTTTTCACGCGGAATCGCGAATCGTTTCGCTGCTCTATCGCTTTCAGTATCTGGCAACGAGCGAAAGAGACGAATGTGCTAAGTCTCGCTGAGCGCGCGAAACCTGGTTTCTAGATCGCCGGTGCTTTCGTTTCAGTCGATTCTATGTGAACCGCGATATGGCACAAGGACATTATGCTACACTGACCTCGTCTCCGTGTGACCCGACTAGAGTGGCTCGTAGAACCTACGTAACCTATTCATACTAGAGCGATGACGGAACTTGTTCGTCCGATGATATGATTAATAAAGCACGTTTGACAGTGTTTCGTAGTACCTTATAGGAGTGGCGATTCGGATGAGTTATAGCGTGCCATGAAGAATCGTCGATTCTACGAAGGTGAAACAATTGAATTTCATGAACTCGATCAAGTTCCAGGAGATGAATTTTAGAAACTTCCTGCCAATATCACATGTATGTCTTAATTAGTAAAAGATATATATATATAGAAACTATAGGCGTGGCTGGAGATTTTCTACTATCTAATTTCTTCGATGTAGGTTTCTTTTTATTGAACGTTTAATTGTAACATAGCAGTGTGCGAGCCACGTTTTATTTTCGTTTCTGATACTCGAAGAATGAAACTTTCGCGCGAACCCTCTCATTAGTTCATCCGTTTAAAAAACAATGCGAGAGCCAATTAAACTCGTTTAAGCTTTAGACGTGTATTATGTAAGAGCCCACGCGACGGAGGGTGGCTGCCGTCATTGTATTTCATGAATAGTCTGCCACAACGATGAGCCACTTTTATAGCGCGTGTCATTGTCTCGAACGAATGCAACGCGTCTGAAGTGTTAGAAGAATATAAAGACCATTTGTTTGAACGTGTCTAAAAAATATGTATTTAACTACAATTCGTTTTATCTTCTCCAGTTTCAGAAGGAGCGAAAATTCGGAAGAAATATCAGACGATGTTTTCGTGGAGTCGGATGATAATTTGGAGCACCTTTCAGAGGATATAAAGAGTCTCAGTCCACAGTAAGCTTATTATATTTATTTTCACTTACTACTGACTATCTGATGAAATTAAAGATTGACTTTCGCGTTTCTTCGTACAAATGCGCTAAATATAAACGAAAGAATGCCAGACAAGATCTTGATAAGATAACAAAATACACATTTCTAGAAGTTGTGTATAAGGATACATAGATAAGCAACAGATTACACTGATACATGCTATTGATATAAGTATCTATTAAAGGAAGAGTCTAATTATAATTAGCTTTGCAGTTGTAGGAATGATTACAGTATCTATAGAATTATCAATTAAGTACATATTTTCGTAGTTTCGATAGAATTGTTGGTCACTGTTTTCGGTGTTTTCCTTGCAATTTTCTATTACGAACAAAGTTTCAAACATAAGTAAACGTCAAGCGTTCCCATAGGTTGCGTTTAAGAGTGAAATTATTTTCTTATTAAAGAAACTTCAATCGCTCGTTCGACTTAAATTCTCGTTACAATACGATAATCGACGCCACGAATCAACCGATCTCTTTTTCGGTTAAGATAACAGGAGTGGTTCGAATGATATTAATATTGACTTAACAATTTAAATATAACTCTTTATTTCCAACAACTTTTGAAAGCCGTGTGTTTGACCGAAGAGTTGCTAGCAAGAGAAGTTTGGTGATGATGATGCCGGAGAGGAAAACTATTCATGGGTGTGTCTAGAGCACGAGACAAGCGGATTCGTTGATGGTAGTTTTCGTTCAGAAAGTGAGGGCAACGGATAACGCTGCCAATTGGATGAGAAAAAAACTGGTGGGTAAGGATTGGTGCCTCGACCAAAGGTCGCTCGTGGATGGCATTATACATGGGAAAACATGCGCTGTCCCATGTTTTCCCTGAATAAATTACAGCCTTAAGGAACGTTTCGACTTGAAAGATGCCTAAGAGACTTAAGGGCCTTGATCGTAAAAAATGATAAAATTTATGACGGTCCCTAGGATTGTTGCCGCAACGAATAAGAATATTAGACATCTGATAATCATCTTGACTGAGGAACATAGTTTATGTCACGGGACGTAACACTCGTCATTATCTAACAACATGTACATTTTATCGAATTCTGTTTTATCATGTTTCGTTTAAAATTTATTACATCCTCTAAAAGCGACGATCAGTATTATACTATCTATGTGTATTTTTTGTATACCGTATTTTTTTTTGTATACTAAATTTTCCATAAATGTATAAAAATCCGTAATCTAAAAGTAAAGACATTTGTGACGAAAAAAGATACAGCTCCAGAGTTGCGTGATCGTATTTCATGATAGATGAAAATATGTACAATATATCATTTCATGATATTTCATGATCGCATTTGCGTGATAGTGAATGTGTTAATGCGCACGAAACGCGCGTGAATGTAAATAGCCAAAAACGCTCAGCGAAACGCGTTCTGTTTACAAAAGCAGCTCTATCGCCTGATATTCTTCAGGCGCCTTTGCTGATACGTTACACCGGTACACCGTTCGCATACCTGCTTATTTATATGGTGCAACTTTCACTGATAACGAGAGCAACATTCCAGAAGCGATGTCTTCTGAATATTTAGATGCTATACGGGTTTCATGTCGAAGCAGTCGCGTATACAGGCAGTTACACGTGCAGACCTTCCTGCGAACGAACGTGAAAACGCTTTGGTTTCCTGTTCTTTTTTCTCGTCGTGGCAGCCTTGCCGCTAAAATAGACAATTTTAACGATTCCTTTTGACCCGAACCCCGTTGCGCGCATTACGAGTAATTAAGCGAACCGTGGTAACAGTGGCCTGTTTCTCAGCTAAAATACACGACGGCTATCGCGGCGAGGAAAGAAACCGAATCGTAATAGGATATCGTCCTACCCAACCATAGTAAGTTTTTCTTTGCTTTATCTTTCTTCTTGAGCCATTGTGTAATAGTTGTTTGCTGATATGTGTTCGAGTCAACCGAGGAATTTTTAATCTCATTGAATGTCCTTGCATGAAATATAACGGCAAGCTATTCTCTGACGTTACGAACCGCGTTTTCAGAATTGTTGTCCGCAAATTTTAAACACAGGCAAGACGGAAATTAGCTAATTCTGTTCGGGGACAATGGGAATTAGAACAAAGCAATATATCGTTTCCTAAAAAATCTTACTTTAAGCTATATAATACTTAAACTACAAAAACTAAGCTAAATATATGTTTATTTACAATATTTCTGGTAGTTATACTATTATACACCGAATAACTTTTTCATCTGTTTACATGCATACGTATTTTACAAATACAGGTTACAAACATACATATTAAAAACATATGTTAAGAAAATAGGTCATAAGCTTGGGGACATAACGTTTCTCGATTAAGCGTAGGTAACGCGATAGATACTATTAGAAACTTCCTGCCAATATATGTTGTTAAGCTATCTATATATAATACTGTATGAAACAAGCAAAATGAAGTAAACGAGGATCTCTGAACATTGATACGCTTATTACTGTTTGGATTTAATTTCAAGGAAACGAGGTTTTTTTTATTCGATGCAGATCTTCCGAATAAAATAATTTGTACGCGTGTACTGAATTAATTTCTACATTTTCCTCATATTCCTCCACAACCTAGTTCAGTTTTAATATAGCAATTTACATCACATTACAATTCTCGTCAACATCATGCACGATATACATTTGGAATGAATTGCACTTTGCGTTTCAGTTTGTTCGCTGTAAACCGTGAGTCTATTAGAGCGAAGTGCAATGCTCCAGCACGTACGCGTTAACCCGGTTTCGGTGTCATCAGTGTCATCGACGTGACAACTAGGACGTCGTGAGCCCGAGTTCCGTTGAGTTCCGTTCGTTATCATCCGTCTCCCTAAATATTCTCTCCTCGGAGATATAAACTTACAGATATTTGAATTCGTTCTTTCTCGATTTTTAGTTGCGCGGATGTCAGTGCTATTCTTTAAAAAAACATGACGGACCATCGCGAATTTAAGCGGATGGTGTATTCTGTACTTTAAGGTAGACAAATTAACAGAGATATTTGAAAGCGTTGTGGTTCTGATAGAGGAACGCGTGGATGATTGTGTAATAGAAATATATTTAAGTATAACCGTAAGAATAAATACAGTGTATGCTAAACCGGATCCACACTCCAGCTGCGTTACGTTACGACACAGCTGCGGAGCCATGGGCCTATTGGTATTCCGAAAACTAGCTTGTCTCTACCCCACTGCATTATCTGTGTGAGACACGTTTCTAAAAAGGCTATGAGCCGGAAAGGCCCTTCAAATTTATTTAGTACTAGATAATTCTTAATGGCTTCGAATACCAGGAAAACTAAACAATAGGGAAGAGTAGAGTTTTCCTAGACGTGAGGTTTACCTCAACAAAAAGCAAAGCGCTATTCTATGCAGTAGACTTTTATGTATTTTAGTATCGTAGAAACTGTTGGGGAAATCACGACGAAATACAGGTAGAGAAAATATCAAAGGCTCCTAACAGGCCGGGAATGTTGGGAAATCACAAAGGGCCTTGTGACCCAACAATATGCCCGTGTCCCTTCAGGCAATAGACGGTTGTGAAAGGTGTCCCTGATCATCTTGAGCCACCAACAAAATATCCGTGCATGGTAGGGGAACCAAAAACCGTGGTATAAAAGAACGTTTTGGGAGAGAGAATAGTTAGTTAGGAGGAAGTTGCGACTAGTTGCAGTCAGAAGTTAGTCGTAAGTCATTAGTTGTTTTAGTTGTATTACATTACTACATTAAGGAACAGCTCTGATTAAATAATCTTCGTTTCAATCATTATATATGTATCAAATAAATAAAGATCACTATAATTCTGGGGACTCGAGTCGGGATTGAACAAAAAAGAAAACGAAATATTTAACAAAACTATTCGTGTAGTTCAATTCTGAAATTAAGTTGAAATCGAGTTGAATCATTATCCACGATGAGCGAAGGATCAAGAGCGAATAATACTATCATTGATGTCGAAGAAAGATGCATTGTTAACGATAAGTTGATGCGAATCGAAACAACGAAAGTTGCGGAGTTTAAAAATGAACTTAAGAAACGAAGATTAAAAACAATTGGTAAGAATGCAAGAGCGTCTACAAAATGTTCGACATAGCGAAGCAAGTGAGTATGGAGAGTTCAGCCGTAACAAAGCATATTATCGACAGAATTTACGACGAGGAGACTAACAAAATCATCTAAACGAATAGCAAGCAGATCGAAGAAAAATCCAAGAGGACGAGACGCGACGGAGCTACGCAGGAGCCGGTGCGACGGTGTTTTCTATGTGGAAACAAAAATAACCTAACTGCGAACTGCCCAACGAAAAGCAAGGGAGCCAGGTGTTTCCAATGCCAGGAGTAGGGATACATCGCATCGCAATGTAACAATGTAAGTCCCCTAAGGTTGCGTGTAGTGTGTCGCAGTCGTTACAGACAAAGCGTTGTAGAGACGTTGTACAAATCGGAGATTGCAATTTAACCGCGTTGATAGACATCGGTAGCGGGTTGACTTTAATGCGAGCGGGTCAATAATAATAATAGGTCTCGGTCCGAATTTGCAAGACCGATCGTAGTCGAAAAATGAAACGGATCTCTTCATGTTCCTATCGGGGAAAGTATCAAAAAATGTACGGCAGCTGTAGTTTCCACGAGTCCTTCTTGTCTCGAGGATACCGTCGTCATAAACAAAAATTATTAGATGAATAGATTTTTCGGGATTTTGAATAGTCTTCGGTTTACCACCCGGATAGCGCATCTTTTTTGGGAAGTTGGAAATTCCTACCTCACAAGTTGTAAAATTTACAGCGCGGACGCCCTCATGAGGCTAATGGACACCCTGAATGCTATACGGGTCCCCTCTATGGTGAACATCTGGCGTCAAATATCAACGCCAGATGCGGTACCCCCACGACGGTGCGATAGTTACAAGATTGGATAGGAATAGATTCCCCTCTCATAGGAAACATGGCCAAAAAAACACCCCCTGGACGGAGAGTTGGAATATAAGGATCAGGCGCTTCCTGACACGAGACTTCAGTCTTCATCGCACAGTCAGCAAGAGACACTCATCACGCACCAGCCTCAGTATAAAATTCTTACGTACTTTTGCGTTTATACTAAACAGAGCATGTAAAACAACTGGACACAACATTACTCTACGTCTTTAATTTACCTCCACATTGAGCGTTAATAACGTTCGTGGTTCGCGATATCAACCGACCAGTTGCAGCTTCACTGATCGCCACCTAGTTGATAATCGCCACATCGGTTACGATGGACATAACCGCGGTAGCTTCGGATGGAGACAACACGGACAGTTGCGATGAAGATTTCATACAATTCATGGAGTATCGTGCGAACAAGCAAAATACAGCACGAGTGCGTCAGAAAGATGCGACGGTGAAACGTCGAAAGGTCCATTAGTATCTTTGAGCGGAAATTTGGAAGATGAACAGACGTCCTCGACCATACCCGTAAGCAGCGAACTCTCGAAGATACGATTCCAGCACGTTGAGTTTAATGGGTAACGCTGCATCTCTGTACAGGGATGGTCCACCAGTGACGAAAATCTACGCGACGCTTGTCGATAGCCTACAGTACGGTAATCCACGGAGGTCGTGATCGAACATGGAACCAGAATATCCCGAGGTTGTCCACTCTAGAAGCAAAATGAAGAAATCCGAGAACCTCGGCGTCTCCGTAGAAAAGAAAGAAGCTGTGGGACCTTTCTACGTGATTTCCAAGATGGACGTGAATGGAGTGGCAGCCACATGAAGCAGTTTCGAGTCGGTGAGGAGATCGTTCAGATTCGTGGACGTAGACTGCGTGGTATGTCGATCGTCGAAGCTAAGAACGCGCTGAAAACATGTTCGGGAACCGTAGAATTGCAGATAAGCAAAGAATCGACTTTCGCTTTCGGTGAAGAGTTAGATGAGACGTGGAGTATTCTTGTACGCATTCGAAGCGACTTCAAGATGTCGACGCTGAAACGAGGGAAAATGGCTGATGTTCGCGATTTGATAAATGTCGTGTAACAAGAAACGCCTTCGCAATGTACGATAATCGATGCCCTGAAGAAGAATGGCAAGAACTTATCCGCGAATTCTAAGGAGCGATTGAAAAGCGAAAACGAGGCAACTATGAAAAAATTGAAATAAAAGAAGAGTCACTATAATTGTTCGACCGCGTTCGCGGTATAACGCGTCAAAAAATTTCGTTAGCGTCGTAAATTCTCGTCTCGATCTCTCTTTCGCTTATGATAATAGGGGTTAACAATTTAAATATAACTGTTTATTTCCAACGACTTTTGAAAANTGATGGGTGTGTCTAGAGCACTAGCCGAGCCGAGCCGATTCGTCTATTGCAATTTTCGTTAAGCAAGCGAGGACAACGATCATTGCTGCTAATTGGATGAGAAGAAAGTGGCGGATAAGGATGGGACGGAACACTTATACCATGTCTTACCGTGAGGAGCAACAAGGAGCGTCTCGACTTGAAGGATGTATAAGGGCTTCGACTGTAAGTAAAAATCTAAATCTGAGGACGGCAATAGACTTTGTCGCAACAAAGAGAATTTTAGACGCGACAATTATTCCTTAGCATTATTGCGGTCCCGTGCAAGTATGTTTGAACAGCTGTTGACCATCGTGATCGAAGGATTGTATTTATACAAAATCTAAAGTATATGCTTGATTTTTATTACATTTATTTATATATCCGGTATATCAATCTGCATTATATGATTATTTGCTTTTCTTTCTCTCTTCGTTAATTGCTTTCATCTTTCGAATTCATTCTCAGATTTAATTTTCCGGTTCCTTCGAGAAACAGTAGGAGATAAATATTGTCTGTTGTAATAGAAAAGAGAAACCATACATAAAAGCGGTGGAATATTGAACAGATTTACTTTTCTGAAGAAGTGAATTATACGGTTTTTAATTTCTTTATCTCGATGCAAGGAACAACTTTCCATCTTACGTTTAAATGAATTTATACCTTGTTTTCTCTTTCATTTGATAGTTTGCTAGACTGTGATGTTTATAGGTTTATGAGAAATTTAAAAGTGAAATATCGCCCGGAATACATATAGCAATAACGATATACAATATACATGCATATGTATATACGCGAGCATGCGTTATTAGTACGATTACTATTCGTGGAGGATCGCGTTATTTCGTAGTTGTTCAGCATTTGACGTGTCAGTTTGTTTCGATCTCATTCCCGGTCTTCATTCTCGGCCACCCAGCTGGCCATCGCTCGATTACCTCAATGAAGCGAAAACGCTGTAACGAAGCGGCCTACGCTGTGTGCTCGATCGATTGTCACGCTACTTTCACAGACAATGTTTCTCAGGACTAAAATTCGTTCGCATCGTCGGATACGTTCGGTCTTTGAACCTAGGATCACTGTTCTCGCGAACGATGCTTGTCCTTCCTTGTGAATTTTGAATGAATTGTAGGAATAGATAGTATTGTTACACGTGGAAACGAATACTCGATGAGTGAAAATGAATACTAATCAGCTGCGGAAGCTACTCTTTTTTATAATTTTTTCTAAGATTATTAGGGAATATTTGCCTAATTAACAAACATGCATTTAACTACAATGAACAGAGTTAGTAATAAAAGTGAAAATAACGAATACGGATAATACCATAGAATTTCATATAGATTGCTTGTTTCTAGTTTCTTCCAGAGAATTCTTTTTCACTGAAGGAATAATTACATACATACTACCTAGTTTCTTAAAGATACGTTTGTTGGACTAACGAAATATTTGGAAACTACGATACATAGATAAATAGGAGAGGTAAGGACAAATCTTCATTTGTTCGATTCATACCTCGTACGAATGTACTTTGAAGATACTTCGATGAGCGTTCAAGGACTATTGTTGTTATGTTTGTTGTACGAGTATCGAACACATCGTGGAATGTAATAAGAAATATGTTGTTTGGAGAAAGGGTCGTAAATATCTATTTCTTATGAAACACTTTATTAGGTAACATAACAATCTATATTTACCTACTAGTTTAGATTCTTTGTCCGTTACGTGATTCACGAATCAAGTTACAACAACCAATTCGACATTAGTAGTAAAAAAACATAAACTCATATACCTCTGAAACAAGATACTCGTTGAAAAACTAACCCCAAGCTGAAAAAAATAATCTCCTTTTTTCGTCAAAACCCAAAACGCCGATTCTATAACTTTACCGCTTATCTATATTATATTATATATATATATTATATATCTCGTTGTCTAAAGGACGCGATAAACGCGACTAAACAGACGCGCAACGTATCATTTCAATAAATTTCCATCGAAAGTCTATCAATCTAACGATATCGTGCGAATGAACGTAAGTACATAGGCAAAGTGTACATTAGCGGTATCGATCACATACGTCACTCAACAGGAATGAGGAAGCACGAAGTCCGATTTACAGGTGGTTACGAAGATGCTGAAAACGCGGAACAGTTCTTTTACAGGTCCAATTTAATCGTGAGAACGAATAACAGCGGTCGAACGAACGAATTTCCGAACGATAATTGGCGCTTTCGTGGAAAATTGCGATCGGTAATAGGCGAGAAACGGACCATCTACGAAGTTCGAAACCGGTTCCAAGTATCGTGTCGAGGTCTAAGGGAAAAGCGACGACGTGCAGGGACTCGTGATCGATTATCCCAAACACGGCCGTCTTTCCATGGGACTTTTTCGCGAAAGTGAAATTTATCCGCGAGCTACGACAGGTTCTCGTTTATCTTCGAGCGGCGTCGCGTCGATTTCACGTCCGTGAAAACATGTTTCATAAGACAAGCGAACGAGGATCGCGTCGTCGAAGGGAAAATAAGGCGTTCACGATGATTGTTACGATACCGAAATGTCACGCCTCGCGATGTTATTCTCAAACGCTGGAAACGGTGAGCTGTTTTTCGCAAGTGTTTCGTGTTACTTGCTCGTTGCATAACGAATTCTGATCTTCTCGTTTCCCCAAGAAGTGTCGATTTTAATTTAGTTCGAGAATCGAGTTACGTACGATTCTTCCTTCTTCGTTTTATAACGATAAAGTGGTTTCTTATTCGTTTCCTTTTGTATTTCGATCCTTGGGTTTTTTGGATTTTAATAGACTAATAATTGACGAAGAAACGTTGCTTGATCTTTTAACGTAGGAGAAACGATCGATTCTGATCGAAGGAAGACTAGTTACGCAACATATCGATTCATATCTTCTATCTATTAGATATTAATTAGTTGTTAAAAGTTCGTTAAAGTAAAACGAGAAACGTTTAAAGCACGTATTAACGAAAGTTGCTATTATAAAAGTAGTTCGTAGAAAAGTCTAATCTTCTGTTATTTCTTTTCTTGGTCTAATTGTCTGTGTTTTACATACGTAAAAACCTGGAAGTAAATTAATTTTTAAATCGTTCAATTAATTATGTTCGCATTACAGTCTATTTGAAATTCGCAACCTTTCATTTTCCTTGATTACTTTCTAGTACAGTTTTTAGATATATAAAATATGTATGATCGTACGCATACGATGATAACATACATTTCTGAGAAAATCTGTGGCAAAAAATTGCGTGCAACCATGCAATGAAATTATGTACAATACGTTATTTAGAAACGTTAGCTATCAGAAAGGAAATTATACTGTTTCTAGTCAATCGATTGACTATTTACTTTTATTCTGTGTCTGTAGCGGAAATCCGGAATAATTCAATTTGCATAATAACCGTCAAACAGTACGAGAATGGAATGTAATCGACTTCTCAATTTATTCTATTGCTTCTTAGTAATTCTGAACGTACAAATATTTCTCAATCAATTCAACGACTTATTACAAATTCCAATTGGATGAAACTATATCGAATGAAACTAGGGAAATGTATAATTAATAGTCTGTGGATCTCTAGAACTATTAACTTTCTATGTATTCTGCGAAGAAGAAAAACTTAGGTAATGTTTTTAACTATATGAAGAATCACATGGAAGAATTTAATATCAGATCGTATCAGTTCTAATTTATTTAATCGCAGAAGATTCTGTTTGAGATCGAGGTCTTTTAATTGGATTTCAAAATAAACATATAATTTTCACAGTACAAATGCTTATAATTGGAGAAAATTTTACTTGCATCGTTTGAATGATAAGCGTTTCATTGTGGCATATTTCCACGTCAACTTTTATTTTCTGTAACATACGTACATAAAGGCGCGCAGTAATCAAAACCATTTTCTCCGATTTTTAATAGAGATATCTTCAATAACGGTAATTTTAAATATTACATGTACAAGAACAGATACATACTTATTCGTATACGTATTTCTAAAATTATGCATTTCAACTTTTTATTCCGTCTAAAAAATTTATTATAATTAAATTGAAACAATAAATTCGATACACGCTTTATTGTTACAAAAGATACCACATTACGCTAATTATTTCTTAGAAATATATACACCGATAAAAATGGTAAAAAATATAGAATTGGGTTCAAATTTTCATAACAATAACTAAATCGATTTTGATGAATACTTTTATAAAATCCAAAGATAATTTGCAATTTATCCCGTTAAAAAATTCCGACAAAAATTTTTAGTTAAAATTGTCTCAGCTATGAAAACAAAACGCTGAAAAATCGTTAAATCACGCACCTATTTACCTATATTGGTCAATGCTCTTTGACTTGACACAGCTTTATGTATATGCCATCGTCGCCTACGCGCTTCACCGTTGTAGCTTCGACTTCCGATTCGTGCTCGATGCAGCGCACGACGCTGCTATTGACACCAATTTTGCTATCGACGGTAAATCAGGTCATTGTCTTTATCGTCGTGGAATATCAATGTGACCGCGTGTTGCATGCGGTTTATCCACTCGGCTACTGAGAAACCCAGCACAGTCCACTGACGAAGCTGGAATCGCGGCAAAACGTTCGCGAGAAAATTGAATTAATCGTGGTCACACCTGCTTCATGTAAGGTCGATCGTTTTCCCGCGTCCAAAGTTGCTGCTTCGCTACACCGCACCAAGTTTGCAAGATCGTGAGAAAATAACCGTTACGATCCGTGTATGATCAAGTTTGATCCTTATTGTGAACAATTTTACGAGACGATAGATGAAAGCTCGATCAAATTAGTTTTCAATAATATCATCCTCAAATTTCTTACAAAAATTTGATAAGAAAGTTTGTCAAACCTGAATACTGCTTTTTTGAAATCATTAGAACCAGAATTTTGTACTAAAATGCATTTCTGTATATTTTTGAGAGATTTATTTTTCTTCTATTATTATTATTATTATTGAATTACACCTAAGTAGTTTAGGTAAATATTTAATAACGGTATAACGTGTGGCAATCTTTTGACGTTATAAAAAGATTTTCCCTTTTAGTTCCCGTCAGTATGCAATAGCTGTAGCAATAAGTACATACCTACTATTAATTTCGTTCCTTTTCTTCGTGCAACGCTTTGTGATCAAGTCTGCTTTTTCGAATCACTTCCGACCTTATAGTATTTTTTATCGCTAACAAACTTAAGTTTTAGTAAAAAATGAAATATAGGAACTTAGGACAAAAAATCATCTACGGCGGGGGCCGGACTCCGTAGACAAGGGGCCATTATTTCCACAGAGTTCGTTCCCTGGCGAATTGTAAACAGCTATTTCACCCAGAAGGCGGTGTTCACAACCGCTAGTCGCAGAGCTATCCCTAATTTGCACGTTCTTCTTTTGGGTTTCCTGGAGGTTCACCGATCCGACAATCAGCGTTTATTTCGCAGACGTCGATGTTCCGCTTTTGTTAGTGCACTTGTCCGGGAACAAGATGGTGTTAGACTGATGTTAGTTGTGGTTAGCTTGCTGTTAGTATGGCCTTAAAGTCTAATTTGGTATGCCTAGCATATAAATCAGTCTTTTGTCATGGAGCAGTAAATTGTCCACTAACTTAATATCTATTTATCACCATGGCGCTTTGGGGCGGCGGAGCATCTCCCCGCGTCTTTCACATCTGACGTGTGTTTGTTTTTATCGGAGTTAGGTGTTCCCCTCCAGCCCCGGACGAAGCCCATCTGCAAGAATTGTGTAAACTGGAAAAGTTCCGACTAGGACGTGAACACGGGTCCTTTGGATTTGTAGCCGTTTACCTAGGCAACGTCGCCACCGTAGCAATTAACAGTTCTATTCCACAATCAGTACTTAAGGTCGGAAGTTTCGGCCCAACATTGCTTTCGT
>JACXIV010000008.1:273658-291653 GCA_014737475.1 Bombus confusus | reverse complement strand
TCTCCCTTCTCCGAAGACTCTACGATGACCGTTTTTATCGACACAGGGTCTGCTTTGGCCGGGTATACCGTTGATGACGGGTACTAACCTTGTCGTATCGATGAGACTTTTGTGTCGCGAGTCCACCAGCAACTCGTAGTAGCTCAGGAAGTCCACTCCAATGATAGGCGTGTTAACGTCTGCCACTACGAAACGCTATATGACGGCTCGTCGAAGAGACAGGTTCAGGGACATCGGGATGGTACCGTACGTCGCGATGCGTGTCCCGTTGGCAACGAATAATTTGTATTGGTTTAGGTTCTCTCGTCCGCGTAATGTATTGCATGGATACACGCAACGGTCGGCTCCAGTATCCACGAGGAAGGAAATCCTCGAACTCGTGTCGGTTACGAATATGTGGCGGTTTACGGAGCTGTCGTCGCACACTGCGTTCACTGACGGCTGCTCTCGTTTTCCTGGTTCTAGCTACAAGGGGAGCGGCACTTTATTGCGCGGCTTCGGAAGGTTAGGTGGTATTATCATAGCCCCGAATGCTGTTCCCTTTCTTTGGAACAAAATCGGAGGCGTTTGGAGCGGGATCTTGGACGGCGCCAACTGTCGAGGCTCAGCGCGCTGGCTTGAGCCTCCAATCGGCTTACCCTGTGCTGCATCGCGTACGAGAACGCGGTTCGGTTGTTCGCTTAATTTCCGCCGTTCGTGCTGCGCTTACCGCGGCTATTCGGCTATGTTCGGCAGTATCTCGTGTGTGCGATCTGCTATCTCACACAGAGGACGTTTCCACCCATTTCCTTCGCAACGGCCAGGATCAGTCGCGTATTTGCGGGAAGACGGTTCTTTCAGAGAATCAGAACGAGGTCGTCCAGCTTCTTCAAGTTCCTGTAGAACTGGGACAGCGCCCTATCTCCCATTTCTCCGCCCTCGTACAACCTTCGTACTCTCGTACTGTTCGAATCGGCCAATTTTCTGGTGAGTTCGCTCTTCAGCCGTTCGTATCTTCCTGTTGCCAGGAGTCGCGCACTACATCCTCGACTTGTTCTAAGTATCGTTCCCCGAGTTTCGGGACGATGATGGTAAATTTGGTTTTGTCACTGATGATGCGCACGACTTCGACCTGCGCGTATAATATGATAAATCACAGATCTATTCTTTGAGACTATAATTGTAGTACGCGGAATATTTGGTCCACTGTGTCTACGCTCTCCGTGGCGTTTTTCGCGTGCACTTCCTCGTTGGCACTTGCCATTTCGAACTCTCGTTACATGCGGAAACGACTCTTATCTGGCACTATCACGTTCACCTTCTTCGCTTGAGATCACGTCTGGTTCACCAATTTGATGTGGAATGAACGTGTAGGGTGCCAAAGAAATACTCCGCGGATTGATTTTTGCAATGAGTTTATTAATGATACGAGGAAGACCTGACAGTCTTGTCAGTGCCTTCAGAGTCTTCCACAAGTCTCAGGATTTATTCTTTTACGACGTCCTGGCTTCGGACGCAGTTTCGCAGGCCAACACATGCACTTCAATCCTGGAACGTTCTTTACGGCCTTGTGCCGCTACACCTTCTGGTTTCCATCAGTATGCAATAGCTGTAACAATAAATAAACCATGAATAAGAGCGGTGGGATATTGGACGTATATAATAGGACTTACTTTTCTGAAGATGTGAATTATACGGTTTTTAATTAATCCGGAAGAGAAAGTTTTCTGCCGAAGTAGGAAAGGTTTTTTCTTACCCAAGGCCCTTGTGCTTTTCCGTTAGTCCCAGCATGTGCGCTTCAATCCTGGAACATTTTGTACGGCCTTCTGCCACTACATCATAAAAAGATTTCCGCCTCTTGTTTCCATAAGTATGCAATGGCTGTAGCAATAAGTACATATCTACTATTAATTTGGTTTCTTTTCTTTGTGCAACGCTTTGTGATCAAGTCTGCTTTTTCGAATCACTTCCGACCTTATAGTATTTTTTATCGCTAACAAACTTAAGTTTTAGTAAAAAATGAAATATAGGAACTTAGGACAAAAAATCATCTACGACGGGGGCCGGACTCCGTAGACAAAGGGCCATTATTTCCACAGAGTTCGTTCCCTGGCGAATTGTAAACAGCTATTTCACCCAGAAGGCGGTGTTCACAACCGCTAGTCGCAGAGCTATCCCTAATTTGCACGTTCTTCTTTTGGGCTTCCTGGAGGTTCACCGATCCGACAATCAGCGTTTATTTCGCAGACGTCGATGTTCCGCTTTTGTTAGTGCACTTGTCCGGGAACAAGATGGTGTTAGACTGATGTTAGTTGTGGTTAGCTTGCTGCTGTTAGTATGGCCTTAAAGTCTAATTTGGTATGCCTAGCATATAAATCAGTCTTTTGTCATGGAGCAGTAAACTGTCCACTAACTTAATATCTATTTATCACCATGGCGCTTTGGGGCGGCGGAGCATCTCCCCGCGTCTTTCACATCTGACGTCTTGTTTGTTTTGATCGGTGTTAGGTCTTCCTCCCCTCCAGCCCCGGAAGAGGCCCATCCGTAAAAATCGTGTAAATTGGAAAAGTTCCGACTAGGACGCGAACGCGGGTCCTTTGGATTTGTAGCCGTTTACCTAGGCAACGTCGCCACCGTAGCAATTAACAGTTCTATTCCACAATCAGTACTTAAAGTCGGAAGTCTCGGCCCAACATTGCTTACAATTTCGTTAAAACTTTAAGAATCTTGTTGTTCGTTGAAACAAAAGCGTGATTCAGACATAAAAATTCGGTGATATAACTGCATTAAAACTTATTGCTCCCCTTTACTATACAATTTTACTTTTTTTACTAGAAAATCAAATAAAAAGCATATTTTACGTTGTTCGAGAATTCAAACGCGGTCGTAAAATCCTGCACTTTCTAAACTTTCCTGCTTGTTATTAATATCAGCAACAGAATCAAAATTTGAATTGACTAGGTATCAAAATATATAAAAAAAAGCACACAAAAACACGAGTAAGTCGCAAAACTTTCCAAGAGCTGAAACACACGATTGTAGAAGTCTCCTTTTCTAAATTTTTCTGCTCATTAGCAGCACGGTATCTTGTACAGTACTTGTGCAGTTCGCCGCATATCGAAATGTCGTCCAAAGTGAAACAACACTTTTCCCAGGGTGCGTTATAGTTTGCTGCGCGGTTGCAGACGGTTTGAAGGAGCTTGAGGTGTAGGGCGTCACATGTGCCGAAGGGGTGTTGCCTGTGCCGGACTCGGGCTGTTGCTTTGCATTCTCTTTGCCGAGACAGACAGTTAATCTGCTTATAGCTACGCACTTAAACTATTTGAGGCGTATTCGAAGTTCTCTTGCTGAACCGCTGGAATAAAGAATTCTGCCAGTAACCGTATTTCAGCAGCCGTTGCGATCAGGTCCTCCTTGATGGCGGTTTGAATGCTCAACAGAGTAATTGGCAAAACTCTACCCAGTTGCTCGTATCGTGACATTTGATTGCTGCGTTCAGTTGTCGATGCAATCGCTCTGCCATCCTGTTGGACACAGGATGATAGGCCGTCGTGTGCAGATGCTTAATGCCGAGCAATCGGCATAATTCTTCGAATAGTTTTGATTGGCGTCCTTGGTCGGATGTTATTCTCAAGGCTGCGTGCAAATGAGCTAGCCACATAGAAAGGGTGAAAGCCATCCGCGTATCACAGGATAGGAATGTCCGTGAAGCGCATTGAATACGCTGCCCCGCAAGGGTTTTGATACATCCGGTCGTAC
This sequence comes from Bombus confusus, assembly GCA_014737475.1. Lineage (NCBI taxonomy): Eukaryota > Metazoa > Arthropoda > Insecta > Hymenoptera > Apidae > Bombus > Bombus confusus. Next base: position 287,915 of record JACXIV010000008.1, on the reverse strand, counting down.
GGTTTCGCCTGATACGTCGCAAAATATTTCCACGTCGTGATCGGGAAAGCGTACCTCTTTGAGTTGTAACGTGTATGTGCCGGAGTTGATGATGTCGCGCAACTCGGTGTCGTTCTCTTGCGCGGCGGCGGGAATTTATTGGTTACACGCGCTCGGCTAGTGGTTTTATTCCTTCTGCGTTTACTGTGTATCCAAAAAATGTGATTTCGCTAACGCCACATTCACACTTCGCGGGATTAATTACGGCGCCCTAATAGTTTAACCGTTCGAACCACATACGCAGGTGTTCGCGGTGTTGCTGCTCGTTTTCAATGTACGTGTATATGAAACCTAAACCGCGTGTTATCTCGTCGATGAATCGTTGACAGGTTTATGTCGCGTTTGGATGTCGGAACATTATGTTTACTGCTTCGACTAGACCGAACGGGGTCGCTGTTGCCGTTTTTTCGACGTCCTCGTGTGCAATCGGAATCTGGTGGTAAGCGCGGACGAGGTCGATCTTAGAGACGCTGTGTTTAGCATTAAGATGTTGTGCTAAATCTTCAATGTGCGGTGGCGAGTACCTGTCGGATAGGGTGCGGGCGTTCGGCGCCTAGTAGTCGCCGCAGGGACGTAATCCTCCGTCTTTTTTAGGGACAACATGCAAGAGTGACGCCCGCGGGCTCTTGGATGGCCTAATCACTCCATGCACCAATATCATTTCGAATTCCGCCTTAACCTGTTTCACGCGGTCGGGGGCGAGGCCTCGAAGTTTGCTATAGACCGGTGGTCCTGGTGTCGTCCTGATATGCTGAACTCTGTTCCGGATNTCTCCCTTCTCCGAAGACTCTACGATGACCGTTTTTATCGACACAGGGTCTGCTTTGGCCGGGTATACCGTTGATGACGGGTACTAACCTTGTCGTATCGATGAGACTTTTGTGTCGCGAGTCCACCAGCAACTCGTAGTAGCTCAGGAAGTCCACTCCAATGATAGGCGTGTTAACGTCTGCCACTACGAAACGCTATTTGACGGCTCGTCGAAGAGACAGGTTCAGGGACATCGGGATGGTACCGTACGTCGCGATGCGTGTCCCGTTGGCAACGAATAATTTGTATTGGTTTAGGTTCTCTCGTCCGCGTAATGTATTGCATGGATACACGCAACGGTCGGCTCCAGTATCCACGAGGAAGGAAATCCTCGAACTCGTGTCGGTTACGAATATGTGGCGGTTTACGGAGCTGTCGTCGCACACTGCGTTCACTGACGGCTGCTCTCGTTTTCCTGGTTCCAGCTACAAGGGGAGCGGCACTTTATTGCGCGGCTTCGGAAGGTTAGGTGGTATTATCATAGCCCCGAATGCTGTTCCCTTTCTTTGGAACAAAATCGGAGGCGTTTGGAGCGGGATTTTGGACGGCGCCAACTGTCGAGGCTCAGCGCGCTGGCTTGAGCCTCCAATCGGCTTACCCTGTGCTGCATCGCGTACGAGAACGCGGTTCGGTTGTTCGCTTAATTTCCGCCGTTCGTGCTGCGCTTACCGCGGCTATTCGGCTATTTTCGGCAGTATCTCGTGTGTGCGATCTGCTATCTCACACAGAGGACGTTTCCACCCATTTCCTTCGCAACGGCCAGGATCAGTCGCGTATTTGCGGGAAGACGGTTCTTTCAGAGAATCAGAACGAGGTCGTCCAGCTTCTTCAAGTTCCTGTAGAACTGGGACAGCACCCTATCTCCCATTTCTCCGCCCTCGTACAACCTTCGTACTCTCGTACTGTTCGAATCGGCCAATTTTCTGGTGAGTTCGCTCTTCAGCCGTTCGTATCTTCCTGTTGCCAGGAGTCGCGCACTACATCCTCGACTTGCTCTAAGTATCGTTCCCCGAGTTTCGGGACGATGATGGTAAATTTGGTTTTGTCACTGATGATGCGCACGACTTCGACCTGCGCGTATAATATGATAAATCACAGATCTATTCTTTGAGACCATAATTGTAGTACGCGGAATATTTGGTCCACTGTGTCTACGCTCTCCGTGGCGTTTTTCGCGTGCACTTCCTCGTTGGCACTTGCCATTTCGAACTCTCGTTACATGCGGAAACGACTCTTACCTGGCACTATCACGTTCACCTTCTTCGCTTGAGATCACGTCTAGTTCACCAATTTGAGGTGGAATGAACGTGCAGGGTGCCAAATAAATACTCCGCGGATTGATTTTTGCAATGAGTTTATTAATGATACGAGGAAGACCTGACAGTGTTGTCAGTGCCCGTTACATGGGCTGTACTCGTACTTCTTCTCGTGTTCATCGGCGACTCGACTTTACTGTTCACTCGCGACGTTCTACGTCGCTGTAATTCTGTATAACTCTATGTAACTGACTATATCTATCGAGATTTTTCTCATTTCCCCTTTTATAGGGTGCCGAGGTGCCCGAAAGAAATTTTTCTGCGGGAGAAGGGAAACGTTTCTTTTTTGCCGAAGGCCCTTGCGTTCTTCCACAAGTCTCAGGATTTATTCTTTTACGACGTCCTGGCTTCGGACGCAGTTTCGCAGGCCAACACATGCACTTCAATCCTGGAACGTTCTTTACGGCCTTGTGCCGCTACACCTTCTGGTTTCCATCAGTATGCAATAGCTGTAACAATAAATAAACCATGAATAAGAGCGGTGGGATATTGGACGTATATAATAGGACTTGCTTTTCTGAAGATGTGAATTATACGGTTTTTAATTAATCCGGAAGAGAAAGTTTTCTGCCGAAGTAGGAAAGGTTTTTTCTTACCCAAGGCCCTTGTGCTTTTCCGTAAGTCCCAGCATGTGCGCTTCAATCCTGGAACATTTTGTACGACCTTCTGCCGCTACATCATAAAAAGATTTTCCCCTCTAGTTTCCGTTAGTATGCAATAGCTGTAGCAATAAGTACATATCTACTATTAATTTGGTTTCTTTTCTTCCTGCAATGCTTTGTTCTCAATTCTGCTTTTTCGAGTCACTTCCGTCCTTATAGTATTTTTTTTATCGCTAACAACTTAAATTTTAGTAAAAAATGAAATATAGGAACTTTTGACAAAAAATCATCTACGACGGGAGCCGGACTCCGTAGTTGGCCGGCTTTATATTTCCACGGAATTCTGTCCCTGGCGAATTACAAAACGGCTACTTCACTCAGAAGGCTCTTGTTCAACCGCTAGTCGCAGCTATCCCCAGTTTCCACGTCCTTCTTTTGGGCTTCCTGGAGGTTCCGATCCCACACTCAGCGTTATTTCGCGGACATCCATGGCCGCTTTTCAACTCTGTTAGTGTTGTTTCCGCGGTATACTTACACACTATTGTTAGTTTAATTCTAAAATGTCTTTGGGTTTCTCAGTCTTAATGTTACTATTGAATCTAATTATCCTATTATCACAGTGCGTATTGGTAGGCGGCCACATCAGCCCACGATTTGACCTCTGACGTGTGTTTGTTTTGATCGGAGTTAGGTGTTCCCCTCCAGCCCCGGACGAAGCCCATCTGTAGGAATCGTGAAAATTAGGAATGTTACGACTAGGACGTGAACACGGGTCCTTCGGATTTGTAGCCGTTTACGTAGACCACGTCGCCACCGTAGCAATTAACAGTTCTATTCCACAATCAGTACTTAAGGTCGGAAGTCTCGGCCCAACATTGCTTACAGATTCGTTAAAACTTTAAGAATCTTGTTGTTCGTTGAAACAAAAGCGTGATTCAGACATAACAATTCGGTGATTTAACTGCGTTCAAATTTATTTCTTATCGTAGATTCTCTTTACTATACCATTTTCCTTTTTTTTATTAAAAAATCAAACGAAAAGGCATGTCGTACGATATTCGAGGATTGAAACGCGGTCGTAGAAACCTGCCCTTTCTAAACTCTTCTGCTTGTTAATAATATCAGCAACAAAATCAAAATGTGATTTTACTAGTTACCAAAATACATAAAAGAAAAACACAAGTCGCTCAATTTTCCAGGAACTGAAACACATGATTGTAGAAATCTTTCCTTTTCTAAATTTTGCTGCTCGTTAGCAGCACGGTATCGTGCACGCATTCACAGAAACAATGTTTGCTATCTTGTACGGTTAGCCGTATCTCGAAATGATGGCCAAAAAATGAAACAACATTTCCCGCGGTGCGTTATAGTTTGCTGCGCGGTTGCAGACGGTTTGAAGGAGCTTGAGGTGTAGGGCGTCACATGTGCCGAAGGGGTGTTGCCTGTGCCGGACTTGGGCTGTTGCTTTGCATTCTCTTTGCCGAGACAGACAGTTAATCTGCTTATAGCTACGCACTTAAACTATTTGAGGCGTATTCGAAGTTCTCTTGCTGAACCGCTGGAACAAAGAATTCTGCCAGTAACCGTATTTCAGCAGCCGTTGCGATCAGGTCCTCCTTGATGGCGGTTTGAATGCTCAACAGAGTAATTGGCAAAACTCTACCCAGTTGCTCGTATCGTGACATTTGATTGCTGCGTTCAGTTGTCGATGCAATCGCTCTGCCATCCTGTTGGACGCAGGATGATAGGCCGTCGTGTGCAGATGCTTGATGCCGAGCAATCGGCATAATTCTTCGAATAGTTTTGATTGGCGTCCTTGGTCGGATGTTATTCTCAAGGCTGCGTGCAAATGAGCTAGCCACATAGAAAGGGTGAAAGCCATCCGCGTATCACAGGATAGGAATGTCCGTGAAGCGCATTGAATACGCTGCCCCGCAAGGGTTTTGATACATCCGGTTGTACGGTTTCGCCTGATACGTCGCAAAATATTTCCACGTCGTGATCGGGAAAGCGTACCTCTTTGAGTTGTAACGTGTATGTGCCGGAGTTGATGATGTCGCGCAACTCGGTGTCGTTCTCTTGCGCGGCGGCGGGAGTTTATTGGTTACACGCGCTCGGCTAGTGGTTTTATTCCTTCTGCGTTTACTGTGTATCCAAAAAATGTGATTTCGCTAACGCCGTATTCACACTTCGCGGGATTAATTACGGCGCCCTAATAGTTTAACCGTTCGAACCACATACGCAGGTGTTCGCGGTGTTGCTGCTCGTTTTCAATGTACGTGTATATGAAATCTAAACCGCGTGTTATCTCGTCGATGAATCGTTGACAGGTTTATGCCGCGTTGGGATGTCCGAACATTATGTTTACTGCTTCGACTAGACCGAACGGGGTCGCTATTGCCGTTTTTTCGACGTCCTCGTGTGCAATCGGAATCTGGTGGTGAGCGCGGACGAGGTCGATCTTAGAGATGCTGTGTTTAGCATTAAGATGTTGTGCTAAATCTTCAATGTGCGGTGGCGAGTACCTGTCGGATAGGGTGCGGGCGTTCGGCGCCTAGTAGTCGCCGCAGGGACGTAATCCTCCGTCTTTTTTGGGGACAACATGCAAGAGTGACTCCCGCGGGCTCTTGGATGGCCTAATCACTCCAACATTATTTCGAATTTCACCTTGACTTGTTTGAGGCTGTCGAGGGCGAGGCTTCAAGGCTTGCTGTAGATCGGTGGTCTGGACATGGCCTTGATGTGGTGTTCCATGTCGTACCGGATATTTCCTCGACCGAAAACGTGTGAACGGGTTGGGACCGGGAATTCTGCGAAGAGTTGATGGAACGTCGACTCGCCGATGATCGTTTTACAGACGCTGGTCCTGGCCGGGTATCCCGTTGACGACAGTTTGGTGACCGTGTCGATAAGGCGTTTGCTTCGCGGGTGTATTTTCGTCCGATTCGAGGGGAGACACGATCGCTGAGAAGCGCGTCAACGGGAGTCGTAAATTCCCGTTGCAATTGATAATCGACGCCACGAAAGATTCGATCCTCTATTTCCGTTAGGACAAGGGGAGTGGTTAAATCAGGTATCGACAGGTTATAATGTAATATATATTTCTAACATTGATCTCACTGATAGCACAAATGTTCGTGGGACTTACCGTGGTAAGTCTCGTATGTTGCAATGTAAGGTTGGTTACAATACGGTTTAGACGTGTGTGACTCGAATAGTGATTCGCGAGACTACGATATTAATCGTAGTGAGTGTGACTCGCGAGTGGTTCGTTACGCGATAGCGGTTGGGTGCAGACACGGTATAAGAGATGGACAACGGCGTCCAGTAACACGGAACGTTAAGAGCACATCAAATAATGAATTCGCAATGAAGATGGAAATCACACTAAACCTCTGGCTAAATGACGGAGATATTTATACTGACCGGGGCTGGTCGCTAGTCGCCCCACCACCGGTCATTTGTAAGTAGAAATCCCAGAGAAAATGGGAAAACCCAACTTTCCCATTTTTTATGGGTTTATTACTGCGCCTGCTTTTTATAACATCTATAGCTACTCGAGTAATTACGGTTGCGTCGCAATTGTCTGCCCCGACCGAGGAACGAGCGTCCCATTACCTTTTACGGGGCGTAACAGCGGGTCCACCAGCAACCAGTAGTAGCTAAATAAATCCACTTCAATAATGGGCGTGTTAACGTCTGCCACTACGAAACGCCATTTGAAGGCCCGCCGAAGAGATAGGTCCAGGTACACCGGAATGGTGCTGTAAGTCGCGATGCGTGTCCCGTTGGCGGCGAACAATACGTATCCGTCTCTGTTCGCTGGTCCGCGTTGTTTATTGTGCAGGTACATCGAACTGCTGTCTGTCTCGAATATGCGGCGGCGCACGGAGCCGTCGTCGCAGGCCGCGTTTACTCCTACCGTTTTCCTTATTCCAACGGCAAGGGGATCGGCACTTGTTCGCACGACTCTGGAAGGTTTGATGGTAGTAACATAGCCCAGTTTCTTTGAAACTCGATCTGCGGCGTCTTGACCGTGGATCTTGGACGGCACCCATTGTCGATGCTCATGGCGCTAATTTGCGCCTCCAATCGGCTTACCCTGTCTTGCACTGCGTCCGAGGCGCGGTTCGGTTGTTCGCTGACCGCCGCCGTTTTTCCTGCGCTTACCGCGACTATTCGTCCATCCTCGGGCCGTTCTCTTGGATACGGTCTGCCTTTCCAGTCAGGGCATTTGCACCCATTACCTTCGCGACGGTCAGGACCTTTCGAGTGTTTGCCGCGAGGCGGTTTTTCCAGATCATCAGAACCAGGTCATTCGAGATTGATGGGGTGGCCAGCTTCTTCGTGTCCCGGTAAAACTGGGACGGCGCCCTATCTCCCATATATTCGCCCTCTAACGGCTTTCGCATTCTGGTGGAGTTCGAGTCAGCTAGTCTTTTAATGAGTTCCTCTTTCACGTGTTCGTACCGCCCCGTCTCCAACGGGTCGATCACTATGTCCCGGACTGGCTATATGTACCGTTTTGTGAGATTCGCGACGGTGGTTTGGTATTTCGCCTTGTCGCTGGTAATGCGTGCAGCATCGAACTGTGATTCCAGCAACATGAACCACAGGATTACACCGTGCGACCAGAACTGCGCTATACGCAGCGGTGTTCTCACCGCGTCTACGCTATCCGTGGCGTTTGTCGCGTGCGCTTCCTCGTTGGCACTTGCCATTTCGAACTCTCGCAATATGCGGAACCGACTTGTACGTGGTACAATCACGTTCATCTCTTTCGCTTAAGATCACGTCAGGGTCACCAAATTGAGGTGGAATGAACGTGTAGGGTGCCAAAGAAATACTCCGCGGATTGATTTTTGCACTGAGCTATTAATGATACGAGGAAGACCTGACAGTCTTGTTAGTAGCCTTACCTGGGCTGTACTCGTACTTCTTCGCGTGTTCACTGTCGATTCGACTTGCCTGTTAACTCACGACGCTCTGCGTCGCTGTAACTCTGTGTGTAACTGACTATATCTATCGAGCTTTTCCTCGTTTCCCTTATTATAGGGTGCCAAGGTACCTGAAAGAAAAAGTTTTCTACCTGGCTTCGGACTTCGTTTCGCAGTCCATGTGACCAAAATATGCACTTAAACCCAGGAATTTTCTTTACGATCTTGTGCCGCTACACTTTCTAGTTTCCGTCAGTATGCAATAGTTATAACTCTAAATACATATCTACTATAAATTTGGTTTCTTTTCTTTGTGCAACGCTTTGTGATCAACTCTGCTTTTTCGAGTCACTTCCGACCTTACAGTATTTTTTATCGCTAACAATCTTAAGTTTTAGTGAAAAATGGAATATCGGAACTTTTGACAAAAAATCATCTACGACGGGGGCCGGACTCCGTAGACAGGGGGATATTTATTTCCACAGAGTTCGGTCCCTGGCGAATTGTAAACGGCTATTTCACCCAGAAGGCGGTGTTCAACCGCTAGTCGCAGCTACCCCAATTTCCACGTTCTTCTTTTGGGCTTCCTGGAGGTTCCGATCCGACACTCAGCGTTATTTCGCGGACGTCGATGTTCCGCGTTTCAAATGTTAGGTCCTCCTTGTCCGGGGACAGCTTGGCGTTGGTCGTTAGTGGTGTGTTAGTGTTGTTAGTTTATTGTTAGTCTTACTGTCTAAAATGGTCCATATATACAGGTGTGTTTTGATATGTGGAGTATTACTACTCCACTGGCTTATTATCTATTTATCACAGTGTTTTGACGGTTTTTGTGCGGCGGAGCATCTCTCCACGACTTTGACAGCTGACGTGTTGTTTGTTTTGATCGGAGTTAGGTGTTCCCCTCTAGCCCCGGAGAAGCCCATCCGTAAGAATCGTGTAGACTGGAAAAGTTACGACTAGGACGTGAATACGGGTCCTTTGGATTTGTAGCCGTTTACCTAGGCAACGTCGCCACCGTAGCAATTAACAGTTCCACAATCAGTACTTAAGGTCGGAAGTCTTGGCCCAACATTGCTTACAATTTCGTTAAAACTTTAAGAATCTTGTTGTTCGTTGAAACAAAAGCGTGATTCAGACATAAAAATTCGGTGATATAACTGCATTAAAACTTGTTGCTCCTCTTTACTATACAATTTTCGTTTTTTTTTTAATGGCAAATCAAACAAAATGCATGTGATAGGATATTTGAGGATTGCTACGTGGTCGGAGAAATCTGCCCCCTCTAAACTTTCCTGCTTGTTAATAATATCAGAAACAAAGTTAAAATTTGATTGTGCTAGGTGTCAGAATATATAAAAAAACACGTAACAACACGAGTAAGTCACACAATTTTCCAGGAACTGAAACACATGATTGTAGAAATCTTTCCTGTTCTAAATTTCCCTGCTCGTTAGCAGCACGGTATCGTGCACGCATTCACAGAAACGATGTTTTCTATCTTGTACAGTTAGACGCATCTCGGAACGTTGGCGAAAAAATGAAACACGTTTGCCCGTGTGCGCGATGGTTTGCCGCGCGGTTGCAGTCAGTTTGAAAGAGCTCGTTAGTTCGTTATTTCGCCGCTATTACCGCCAGCGCTGCAGGAATCCTACGCTCGGTCATATCGGCGTAGCAGGCCCACACCGTATACCTACATCGGCGTTCCTTTGTAACTAAGCTTATCTTCGATTGAACAGTTAACAATTCATAGTATTCCACTTGAATCCGTTTATCGCAAACATGATAACAAGTCATCTTGTGCGTCAGATTTCTTCTATTTCTTCGTCGCTACGTTGCCGCTGACTCTAAAATTGACCATGTTAAATGGGAAATCGCCTCGTGAAATGCGACCGTTTAGCGTCATCGTGCACGGATCAACCCGGTATTTGCGGTTCAGCCAACCATGGGATAGTTTACGATTAATAAATCGCTACGCAGTTCAACACTGGTGGAAAGCGGAAGATTCGGGAACGAAGTCCTTAACGAAGCTCGAAGCATCTTGTGATACGTACCACAAATCGAGATTTTCCTTATGCTGAGAGTCGATGCAAGTGAGATGTGACATCGTTGCGATTTCGTAGTAGTGATATTCTGTTATTTGGAGCTTCTATTCAGGGTGTCCCATGTTTTGTCGTTTTCCATGGGTACTGTTACGTCGAAAAAATATGTGATAGTAACCGTTACGACCTATCTATGATCAAGATTGTTCCTTATTGCGAACAATTTTACGAGGAGATAGATGAAAGCTCGATGAAGTTAGTTTTTATTAATATTACTCTAAAATTTCTTACATAAATTTGGTAGAGAAGTTTGTCAATGCTGAATGCTGCGTTTTTGAAATTTTTACAACATGAACTTTGTTCGAAAGTGCATTTCTGTGTATTTTTGATTGATTCTTCCTTTCTTTGAATTTCCTTTTTTTGAAATTCTTCCTTGATTTTTCTCCTATAGTTATTATTGAATTACTCCTATGTAATTTAGGTAAATATTTTATAACGGTATAATATGTCGCTATCTTTTGACGTTATAAAACGATTTCCCCTTCTAGTTTCCGTCAGTATGCAATAGCTGTAGCAATAAGTACATACCTAATATTAATTTCGTTCCTTTTCTTTGTGCAACACTTTGTGCTTAACCCTGCATTTTCGAGTCACTTGCTACCTTATAGTATTTTTCTATCGCTAACAAACTTAAATTTTAGTAAAAAAAGAAATATAGGAACTTTGGACAAAAAATCATCTACGGGTGGGCCGAGCTCTGTGGACTCGCGTGATATATGTATATATATATCTCCACAGAGTTCGGCCCTTGGCGAATTGTAGACAGCTATGTCACCCAGAAGGCGGCGTTCACAACCGCTAGTCGCAGCTATTCCTAATTTTCACGCTCTTCCTTTTGGGCTTCCTGGAGGTCCCGATCCCACACTCAGCGTCGTTTCGCGGACGTCGATGTTCCCCTTTAGAAGTCATAGTTGCCACTTGTCCGGGGACAGGTTGGCATCCGGTTAGTGTAGTTTGTTAGTTGCTAGTTTCGGACTAATCTACCATAATTCTAGGATATGTAGTTTTTGATATGTGCACCTCAGTCTTTTTTTATGGAGCTGTAACTCTCCACCAACTTAATATCTATTTATCACATATGCGCTTTGGAGCGGTGGAGCATCTCCCCACGACTTTGACAGCTGACGTCTGGTTTGTTTTGATCGGCGTTAGGTCTTCTTCCCCTCCAGCCCCGGAAGAGGCCCATAAGTAAGAATCGTGTAAACTGGAAAACTTACGACTAGGACGTGAACACAAGTCCTTTGGATTTGTAGCTGTTTACATTATCCACGTCGCCACCGTAGCAATTAACAATTCTATTCCACAATCAGTACTTAAAGTCGGAAGTCTCGGCCCAACATTGCTTACAATTTCGTTAAAACATTAAGAATCTTGTTGTTCGTTGAAACAAAAGCCTTATTTAGACACAAAAATTCGGTGATTTAACTGCGTTCAAATTTATTTCATATAGAAGATTCTCTTTATTATACCATTTTCCTTTTTTTATTAAAAAATCCAACGAAAAGGCATGTCGTATGATATTCGAGGATTGAAACGCGGTCGTAAAAACCTGCCCTTTCTAAACTCTCCTGCTTGCTAATAATATGAGCAACAAAATCAAAATTTGATTTTAATAGTTATCAAAATACATAAAAGAAAAGCAACGGTCGCACAATTTTCCAAGAACTGAAACACATGATTGTAGAAATCTTTCCTTTTCTAAATTTTGCTGCTCGTTAGCAGCAAGGTATCGTGCACGCATTCACAGAAACGATGTTTTCTATCTTGTACAGTTAGACGCATCTCGGAACGATGGCGAAAAAATGAAACACGTTTGCCCGTGTGCGCGATGGTTTGCCGCGCGGTTGCAGTCAGTTTGAAAGAGCTCGTTAGTTCGTTATTTCGCCGCTATTACCGCCAGCGCTGCAGGAATCCTACGCTCGGTCATATCGGCGTAGCAGGCCCACACCGTATACCTACATCGGCGTTCCTTTGTAAATAAGCTTATCTTCGATTGGACAGTTAACAATTCATAGTATTCCACTTGAATCCGTTTATCGCAAACATGATAACGAGTCATCTTGTGCGTTCGATTTCTTCTATTTCTTCGTCGCTACGTTGCCGCTGACTATAAAATTGACCATGTAAAAGGGGAAATCGCCTCGTGAATTGCGACCGTTTAACGTCATCGTGCACGGATCAACCCGGTACTTCAGCCAACCATGGGATAGTTTACGATTAATAAATCGCTACGCCGTTGAACGCTGGTGGAAAGCGGAAGATTCGGGAACGAAGTCCTTAACGAACCTGAAAGCATCTTGTGATGCGTACCACAAAGCGAGATTTTCCCTATGATGAGAATCGATGCAGGCGAGATGTGACATCGTTGCGATTTCGTAGTAGTGATATTCTGCTATTTGGAGCTTGTATTCAGGGTGTCCCACGTTTTGTCGTTTTCCATGAGTCCTGTTACGTGGAAAATCTTGTGAAATTATCCGTTACGATCTGTCTATGATCAAGATTGTTCCTTGGTGTGAACAATTTTACGAGATGATAGGTGCAAGCTCGATGAAATTAGTTTTTATTAATATTACTCTAAAGTTTCTTACATAAATTTGGTAGGGAAATTTGTCAATGCTGAATGCTGCGTCTTTTAAATTTTTACAACATGAACTGCATTTCTGTGTATTTTTGATTGATTCTTCTATTTTTCTCCTATAGCTATTATTGAATTACTCCTATGTAATTCAGGTAAATATTTTATAACGCTATAACGTGTCGCAATCTTTTGACGTTATAAAAAGATTTTCTCTTCTAATTTCCGTCAGTATGCAATAGCTGTAGCAATACGTACATACCTAATATTAATTTCGTTCCTTTTCTTTGTGCAACACTTTGTGCTTAACCCTGCATTTTCGAGTCACTTCCTAGCTTATAGTGTTTTTCTATCGCTAACAAACTTAAATTTTAGTAAAAAAAGAAATATAGGAACTTTGGACAAAAAATCATCTACGGTGGGAACCGAACTCTATAGAACAGGCCTGATATACTCTATAGAGCTCGGTCCCTGGCGAATTGTAGACGGCTATTTCACCCAGAAGGCGGTGTTCACAACCGCTAGTCGCAGCTATTCCTAATTGCCACATCCTTCCTTTTGGGCTGCCTGGAGGTTTTCACCGATCTGACACTCAGCACTTTCTCTCTCGGACATCGATGGTCTCCGTTTTCATATTGAGTATTTGTAGTATCCGGGTACACAGCCAGATTTGATAACTATAACTATAGGAACATCGATGCCGTTCAGTCTTATTTCGGAGCAGATTACTAACTCCACTATTAAAACTAACTTAAGACCTATGTATTGCAAATTCTTTGATATGCGGTGACATCGGCCCAAGATGTTGACAGCTGACGTGTACTTTGTTTTGATCGGCGTTAGGTCTTCCCCTCCAGCCCCGGACGAAGCCCATCTGCAAGAATCGTGTAAACTGGAAAAGTTACGACTAGGACGTGAACACGGGTCTTTTGGATTTGTAGCCGTTTACATAGAACACGTCGCCACCGTAGCAATTAACAGTTCTATTCCACAATCAGTATTTAAGGTCGGAAGTCTCGGCTCAAAATTGCTTGGTATTTCGTTAACCCTAATCTTACCAAAGCGGTCAAATTGACCGATTTCAAAATTCTACACAAATTTTATCACATTTAAACATTATCAAATCGTTTCCTGATCTATGATTTTTTATAAAATATGCATACAATATACCCTTCGATACTTGTTTCTAGTTTGCTTTTTTTTTCTAAGAAAAATTTCTAGCCTGTCGTGTCTACCGTGAGGTTTTCTTGTTGTCCGTTGAAACAAAAGCGTGATTCAGACATAAAAATTCGGTGATGTAACTGCATTAAAACTTGTTGCTTCTCTTCGTTATTCAATTTTACTTTTTTTATTAGAAAATCAAGCGAAAAAGCATGTCGTACGTTGTTCGAGGATTGAAACGCGGTCGTAAAAACCTGCACTTTCTAAACTTTCCTGCTTGTTAATAATATCAGCTACAAAGTCAAAATTTGAATTTACTAGTTATCAAAATATATAAAAAAAGCACATGAACACACGAATAAGTTGCAAAATTTTCCAAGGTTTGGAACACATGATTTTAGGAATCTTTCCTTTTCTAAATTTTCCTGTTCGTTAGCAGCACGGTATCTTGCACACATTCACAGAAACGATGCTTTCTCTCTTGTGCAGTTAGCAGCATCTCGTAACGATGGCAAATATGTGAAACACGTTTGCCAGGGTGCGTGGTAGTTAGCCGCGCGGTTGCAGACGGTTTGAAAGAGCTTGATCATGTCGGCGTAACACGCCCATGCGGTATACCTACATCGGCGTTCCTTCGTAACTAAGCATATCTTCGATTGAACAGTTATAATTCATAGTGTTCCACTTAAATCCGTTTATTGCAAACATGATAATGGCT
>JACXIV010000008.1:256575-272862 GCA_014737475.1 Bombus confusus | reverse complement strand
AATATTGCTTCAACTCCGATATTAAAATACTTCACAATAATTTCGCTTTAATATAAGTAAAAATTTTAAGAATTATGTGTACGGATATCTTTTTATTATTTATTTTAATATAGTATTGCTTCTTTAAGCTTAATTTTACTGAAATACATAACAGTTTTACTAGTTGTTAAGACTTCGTCCATTATATCATTATTTTATATTTATCGAACTTAGCGAAACACTCGTAATTTGTTTGTGAGATACCGTATTGTTTTATAGAAATTATATTCACGCCAGACATTGTATAATTGCATTTATTAAAAAAAGAGTCTAATTCTCAGCTTTGCAGTTGTAGGAATTATTATAGTATTTATAGAATTATCAACTAATTACATATTTCTGTAGTTTCTATAGAATTGTTGGTCACTGTTTTCAGTGTTTTCCTTGCAATTTTCTATTACGAAATGTTTGAAACGTATGTAAACATCAAGTGTTCCCATAGGTTGCGTTTAAAAGTGGAATTATCTCCGAATTAAAAAAAACTTCAATCACTCGTCATTATCTAACAATATGTATATTTAATAAATAAATTCTGTTCTATTATGCTTCGTTCAAAATTTATTGCTTCCCACTACCTACGTGTATTTTTTGTATACTATATGTACGTTTTATGTATGTTTACACTTTTAAATTTTCCATAGTCATATAAAAATCCGTAATCTAACAGTAAAGACATTTCTTATGAACAAAAACAAACAACTCCAGAGTTGTGTGATTGTATTTGGCTGACAGTGAATGTGTTAGTACGTGTATGTAAATGTAAACGTGCGTGAATGTAAATAGCCAAAAACGCTCAGCGAATTCGTTCTGTTTACAAAAGCAGCTCTATCATTTGATATTCTTCAGACGCCTTTACTGACGCCATACACCGATACACCGTTCACATACCTACTTATTTATATGGTGCAACTTTCACTGATAACGAGAGCAACATTCCAGAAGCGGCGTCTTCTGAATATTTAGATGCTATACGGGTTTCACGTCGTAGCAGTCGCGTATAGAGGCAGTTACACGTGCAGACCTTCCTGCGGACGAATGTGAAAACGCTTTGGTTTCCTGTTCCCTTTTCTCGTCGTGGCAGCCTTGCCGCTAAAATAGACAATTTTAACGATTCCTTTTGACCCGAGCCCGTTGCGCGCATTACGAGTAATTAAGCGAACCGTGGTAACAGTGGCCTGTTTCTCAGCTAAAATACACGACGGCTATCGCGGCGAGGAAAGAAACCGAATCGTAATAAGATATCGTCCAACCCAACCATATTAAGTTTTTTCTTTGCTTTATCTTTCTTCTTGAGCCATTGTGTAATAGTTGTTTGCTGATATGTTTTCCAGTCAACGGAGTAATTTTTCGTCTGAATGTCCTTGCATGAAATATAACGGCCAGATATTCTCTGACGTTACGAACGGCGTTTTCTGAATTGGAGTCCGCAGATTTTAGATACTGGAAAGACGGAAATTAGTTAATTCTGTTCGGCGAGAATGGGAATTAAAACAAGGCAATATATCGTTTCCTAAAAAATCTTAGTTTGTGCTATGGAACGCTTGAAATACTAAAAATATGCTAAATATATGTTTACTCTCGATATTGTAGAATTATCAGAATTATAGAAATCAGAATTACGAGTAATCTCTATTAAGTATGATAAATTTATTATATAGATGGATTTATTTACAGTGGATAAACAGGAAACGATGGTTATTTAATTTGAACTTAATGCAGTAATATGATGTAACTAAGACAACTAAATTGATAATTCACAACTCACAAGTAACAATTAACAACTCATAACAACTCGGCAACTAATGATTAACCAACTCGCAACTCGCTCTCAACTCGCAACTCGCTCTCAACTCGCTCGCAACTTTCTCTCTGAACTACGACTCGCAACTAACGAATTCATGGCAACTAGATTCTCAACTAACAACTGACGATTAATCAACTCAAGCATTCTTTTGTTCATCTTTTCATATCTCCACCAAACACGTATTCCGTAACCGTCCACGATCTTGGTCACGTACATCCTCTTCCGACTAACTATTTGTCTGAAGGACCGAAGGTATATTGGTGGGCCGCTTGGCCCATTGAAATTTCCTGACCGTTTTGGCCTGTCGGCATTTGCGCTTCCTCGTAACACTGTATATATTTCGTCGGGTCTTTCTTAGACAACCTTTCCACGATACTACAATATTCCTAGTAATTATGCTATTATATACCGAATAATTTTTTCATCTGTATTTTTACATGCATACATATTTTACAAACACACGTTACAAGCGTACATATCACAAACATATTTTTAAAAAATAGATCATAAGCTTGGCGACATAACGTTTCTCGAATAAGCGTAAGTAACGCGATAGATACGATTAGAAACTGCCTGCCAATATACGTCGTTAAGCTACTTATATACCAGCGTCTGAAACAAGCAAAATGAAGTAAACGAGGATCTCTGAACATCGATACGCCTATTCCTGCCTGGATTTAATATCAAAGAAACGACGAGGTCTTTTTATTCGATACAGATCTTCCGAATAAAATAATTTGTACGCGTGTACTGAATTAATTTCTACATTTTTCTCATATTCTCCTACAACCTAGTTCAGTTTTAATATAGCAATTTACATCACATTACAATTCTCGTCAACATGCATGATATACATTTGGTATGAATTGTACTTTGCGTCTCAGTTTGTTCGCTGTTCATCGTGAGTCACTTAGAGCAAAGTGCAATGCTCCAGCACGTACGCGTTAACCCGGTTTCGGTGTCATCAGTGTCATCGACGTGACAACCAGGCCGTGATAAGCCCGAGTTCCGTTGAGTTCCGTTCGTTATCATCAATCTCATTAAATATTCTCTCCTCTGAAGTATAAACTTACAGATATTTGAATTCGTTCTTTCTCGATTTTTAGTTGCGCGGATGTCAGTGCTATTGTTGGAAAAAATATGACGCACCATCGCGAATTTAAGCGGATGTCAAGTATTCTGAACTTCAATGTAGGCAAATTACCAGAGATATTTGAAAGTGTCGTGGTTATCTAATAGAGAAACGCGTGGATGATTGTGTAATAGAAATATATTTGAGTATAACCTTCAGAATAAGTACAGTGTATGCTAAACCGGATCCACACTCCAGCTGCGTTACGTTACGACACAGCTGCGGAGCCATGGGCCTATTCCGAAAACTGGCTTATCTTTACCTAGCTGCGCAATGTGGGCGGGGCATCTTCCTAAAAAGGCTATGAGGCTGAAAGACCCTTCAAATTGATTTAGAACTAGATAATTCTTAATGGCTTCGAATACCAGGAAAACTGAACAAGAGGACAGATTTAGGGTTTTTCTAGAGGAGAGGTTTACTTCAACAAGAAGCAAAGCGCTATAGGATGCTGCAGACTTTTATGTATTTTGTTATCGTGGAAACTGTCGGGGAAATCTGAGTTGAAATATGGAATGAATGTAGGAAGGGAAAAGATCAAAGGTCCCTAACGGGCCAGGAATGCTGGGAAAACCCAAGGGGTCTTCGGCCAACAATATTCCCGTATCTATTCAGGACAATAGGCAATTGTGAAAGCTGCCCATGACCATCTGGCGTCACCGACAGCTGCAAAGTATCTGTGCATGGTAGGGGAACCGAAAACCGTGGTATAAAAGGGCGTTTTGGTAGAGAGAGTAGTCAGTTAGGAGAAAGTTGCGACTAGTTACAGTCAGAAGTTAGTCGTAAGTCATTAGTTGTTTTAGTTGTATTACATTACTACATTAAGGAATATCTCTAATTAAATAATCTTCGTTTCAATCATTATATATATATATATATATATCAAATAAATAAAGATCACTATAATTCTGGGGGCTCGAGTTGGGATTGAACAAAAATGAAAACGAAATATTTAACGGAACTATTCGTGTAGTTCAATTCTGAAATAAGTTGAAATCGAGTTGAATCATTATCCACGATGAGCGAAGGATCAAGCGCGAATAATACTATCATTGATGTCGAAGAAAGGTGCATTGTTAACGATAAGTTGATGCGAATCGAAACAACGAAAGTTGCGGAGTTTAAAAATGAACTTAAGAAACGAAGATTAAAAGCAATTGGTAAGAATGCAAGAGCGTCTACAAAATGTTCGACATAGCGAAGCAAGTGAGTATGGAGAGTTCAGCCGTAATAAGGCATATTATCGACAGAAATTGCGACGAGGAGACTAACAAAACCATCATAACGAATAGCAAGCAGGTCGAAGAAAAATCCAAGAGGACGAGACGCGACGGAGCTACGCAGGAGCCGGTGCGACGGTGTTTTCTATGTGGAAACAAAAATCACCTAATTGCGAACTGCCCAACGAAAAGCAAGGGTGCCAGGTGTTTCCAATGACAGGAGTAGGGACACATCGCATCGCAATGTAACAATGTAAGTCCCCTAAGATTGCGTGTAGTGTGTCGCAGTCGTTACAGACAAAGCGTTGTAGAGTCGTTGTACAAATCGGAGATTGCAATTTGACCGCGTTGATAGACACCGGTAGCGAGTTGGCTTTAATGCGAGCGGGTCTGTACGTGAAAATTGGAGCGCCCGATTAAAACGTAGCCAGAGAACGGAATAATAAGTCAGTTTCAGTCCGAATTTACAAGGCCGATCATAGTCGAAAAGTGAAACGGATCTCTTCAAGTTCCTATCGGGAAAGGCAGCAAAGAATGTACGGCAGCTGTAGTTTCCACGAGTACTTCGTGTATCGAGGATACCGTAGTCATAAACAAAAATTTATTAGATGAATCGGTTGTTCGGCATTTTGAGTAGTCTTCGGTTTACCACCCGGACTGTACATCTTTTTTGGGAAGATGGAAATTCCTATCTCACAAATTGTAAAATTTACAGCGCGGACGACCTTATAAGGCTATTGGGCACTCTGAGTGCTATACGGGTCCCCTCTACGGTGAACATCTGGTGTCAAATATCAACGCCAGATGAGGTACCCCCACTACGGTGCGATAGTTACAAGATTGGATAGGAATAGATTCCCCTCTCATAGGAAGCATGGCCAGAAAAACTCCCACTGGACGGAGAGTTGGAATATAAGGACCAGGCGCTTCTTGAGACGAGTCTTCAGTCTTCATCGCACAGTCAGCAAGAGACCCTCATCACGCACCAGCCTTAGTATAAAATTCTTACGTACTTTTGCGTTTATACTAAACAGAGCAAGTAAACCAACTGGACACAACGTTACTCTACGTCTTTAATTTACCTCCACATTGAGCGTTAATAACGTTCGTGGTTCGCGATATCAACCGACCAGTTGCAGCTTCACTGATCGCCACCTAGTTGATAATCGCCACATCGGTTACGATGGACATAACCGCGGTAGCTTCGGATGGAGACAACACGGACGGTTGCGATGAAGATTTCATAAAATTCATGGAGTATCGTGCGAACAAGCAAAATCCAGCACGAGTGCGTCAGAAAGATGCGACGGTGAAACGTCGAAAGGTCCATTAGTATCTTTGAGCGGAAATTTCGAAGATGAACAGACGTCCTCGACCATACCCGTAAGCAGCGAACTCTCGAAGATACGATTCCAGCACGTTGAGTTTAATGGGTAACGCTGCATCTCTGTACAAGGATGGTCCACCAGTGACGAAAATCTACGCGACGCTTGTCGATAGCCTACAGTACGGTAATCCACGGAGGTCGTGGTCGAACATGGAACCTGAATATCCCGAGGTTGTCCATTCTAGAAGCAAAATGAAGAAATCCGAGAACCTTGGCGTCTCCGTAGAAAAGAAGGAAGCTGTGGGACCTTTCTACGTGATTTCCAAGATGGACGTAAATGGAGTGGCAGCCACATGAAGCAGTTTCGAGTCGGTGAGGAGATCGTTCAGATTCGTGGACGTAGACTGCGTGGTATGTCGATCGTCGAAGCTAAGAACGCGCTGAAAACATGTTCGGGAACCGTAGAATTGCAGATAAGCAAAGAATCGACTTTCGCTTTCGGTGAAGAGTTAGATGAGACGTGGAGTATTCTTGTACGCATTCGAAGCGACTTCAAGATGTCGACGCTGAAACGAGGGAAAATGGCTGATGTTCGCGATTTGATAAATGTCGTGTAACAAGAAACGCCTTCGCAATGTACGATAATCGATGACCTGAAGAAGAATGGCAAGAACTTATCCGCGAATTCTAAGGAGCAATTGAAAAGCGAAAACGAGGCAACTATGAAAAAATTGAAATAAAAGAAGAGTCACTATAATTGTTCGACCGCGTTCGCGGTATAACGCGTCAAAAAATTTCGTTAGCGTCGTAAATTCTCGTCTCGATCTCTCTTTCGCTTATGATAATAGGGGTTAACAATTTAAATATAACTGTTTATTTCCAACGACTTTTGAAAANTGATGGGTGTGTCTAGAGCACTAGCCGAGCCGAGCCGATTCGTCTATTGCAATTTTCGTTAAGCAAGCGAGGACAACGATCATTGCTGCTAATTGGATGAGAAGAAAGTGGCGGATAAGGATGGGACGGAACACTTATACCATGTCTTACCGTGAGGAGCAACAAGGAGCGTCTCGACTTGAAGGATGTATAAGGGCTTAGACTGTAAGTAAAAATCTAAATCTGAGAACGGCAATAGACTTGGTCGCAACAAAGAGAATTTTAGACGCGACAATTGTTCCTTAGCATTATTGCGGTCCCGAGCAAGTATGTTTGAACAGCTGTTGACCATCGTGATCGAAGGATTGTATTTATATAAAATCTAAAGTATATGCTTGATTTTTATTACATTTATTTATATATCCGGTATATCAATCTGCATTATATAATTCTTTGCTTTTCCTTTTTCTTCGTTAATTGCTTTCATCTTTCGAATTCATTCTCACATTTAATTTTACGATCCTGTCGGGAAACAGAAGAATACTTTCCGTTATTTATTATATGTATGAGTATTGTCTGTAGTAATAGAAAACGGAAAACATGAATAAGAGCGGTGGGATATTGGACGTATATAATTGGACTTACTTTTCTGAAGATGTGAATTATACAGTTTTTAATTATTCCGGAATAGGAAGTTTTCTTCCGGAGTAGGAAATGTTTTATCTTTCCCAAAGCCCTTGTGCTCTTCCGTAAGTCCCAGGGATTTCTCTTTTACGGCGTCCTGGCCTCAGACGTGGTTTTGCGGGCCATGTCGCCAGCATGTGCGCTTCAATCTTGGAACTTTTTGTACGACATTCTGCCGCTACATCATAAAAAGATTTTCCCCTCTAGTTTCCGTCAGTATGTAATAGCTGTAACAATAAGTACATACCGATTATTAATTTCGTTCCTGTTCTTTGTGCAATGCTTTATGCTCAACTCTGCTTTTTCGAGTCACTTCCGATCGTATAGTATTTCTCTATCGCTAACAACTTAAATTTGAGTAAAAAAGGAAATATAGGAACTTGGGACAAAAAATCATCTACGGAGAGGCCGAACTCCCAAGAACACCGGCTATTTATTCTTATAGAACTCGTCTCTGGCGAAATGCAAATGACTATCTTCACCCAGAAGGTGGTATTCACATCCATCAACAGCAGATATTTCCTTCCTCCACAGTTCTTTAAGCTGCCTGAAGGTGCCCATCACACACACTCAGCACTTCCTCCTGGACAGTGATGGTCTGCTCTCCTGATATGTATTTGTTGGTCCGGGTACACAGCCAGATCTTGTTTATTGAGCAATTGGTCAGCCTAGTCTATCAGTCCTTTATTGCGGAGCAGATAAATCTACTCCTCTATTAAAACTACTTATGGCCTAGTTATCACAACTGTTTTGATACGCAGACACACCGGCCCAAGAATTTGACAGCTGACGTGTGGTTTGTTTTGATCGGCGTCAGCTCTTCCCCTCCAGCCCCGGGTGAAGCCTATTTGCAAGAACCGTGTAGACTGGAAAAGTTGCGACCAGGACGTGAACACCAGTCCTTTGGATTTGTAGCCATTTACGTAAGCAACGTCGCCACCGTAGCAATTAACAATTCTATTCCACAATCAGTACTTAAAGTCGGAAGTCTCGGCCCAACATTGCTTACAATTTCGTTAAAACATTAAGAATCTTGTTGTTCGTTGAAACAAAAGCCTTATTTAGACACAAAAAGTCGGTGATTTAACTGAGTTCAAATTTATTTCATATAGAAGATTCTCTTTATTATACCATTTTCCTTTTTTTATTAAAAAATCCAACGAAAAGGCATGTCGTATGATATTCGAGGATTGAAACGCGGTCGTAAAAACATGCCCTTTCTAAACTCTCCTGCTTGCTAATAATATCAGCAACAAAATCAAAATTTGATTTTAATAGTTATCAAAATACATAAAAGAAAAGCAACGGTCGCACAATTTTCCAAGAAGCGGAACACACGATTGTAGAAATCTTTCCCTTTTTAAATTTTCCTGCTCGTTAGCAGCACGGTATCGTGCACGCATTCACAGAGACGATGTTTTCTATCTTGTACAGTTAGACGCATCTCGGAACGATGGCGAAAAAATGAAACACGTTTGCCCGTGTGCGCGATGGTTTGCCGCGCGGTTTCAGTCAGTTTGAAAGAGCTCGTTAGTTCGTTATTTCGCCGCTATTATCGCCGGCGCTGCAGGAATCCTACGCTCGATCATATCGGCGTAGCAGGCCCACACCGTATACCTACATCGGCGTTCTTTTGTAATTAAGCTTATCTTCGATTGGATAGTTAACAATTAATAGTATTCTACTTAAATCCTTGTGTCGCAAACATGATAGTAGATCGTCTTACCCGTTCGATTTCTTCTATTTCTTCGTCGCTACGTTGCCGCTGACTATAAAATTAACCATGTAAAAGGGGAAATCGCCTCGTGAAATGCGACCGTTTAAAGACTTCGTGCACGAACCAACCCGGTACTTGCGGTTCAGCCAGCCATGGGATAGTTTACGATTAACCCTTTGCGGACTAGTGTAGGCATATAGCCGCCCAAGTCTTGTTACCCTTGCGGACGCGTGACGGATATAGCCGCACAAATCTGTTCACAATTTCCACACACTTATTTTGAAGTGGCTGACGTGCGTCTATTTTTCTGAGCGATGACCTTATGCGTATTTACGCATGTGTATATTAAACAAACACTATTATGTTTTTGACGAAAAAAATTATATATCTTTAACGACGTAATCTTGTCTTCCGTTTAACGTAAATTCGTGGTGTAGGATGATGATCGAGTCGGAACGAATTTCCGCCTTTCAATGGCATTACCAGACGAATCAACGAGTTCATTTTATATTTTAGATATTTTTTATATTTTTTATAATATCTTATACACGATGTCTAAAAGATCCAGAAAGGACATGTTCGATAGTAATAGTAGTGATGACGAATATTATTTTTAACCTGACAAGATAGAAGACGACGACAGCGCTTCAGACAGGAAAGCGAACTCCGTTCAACAAGGTATCGACTCAGGCGTTTCAATATTTTTGAAGATAGTGACAGTGATGATGAACTAAATACTGATAAAAATAATACAATCCTCGACAATGAATAACGCAAACGTTCAACGTGTACATTTACCTAACTGCGCGCGCTAATGCCTCTCGTTCACAGCGACGCTCGCTCGTCGAGCGGCCCCGTCCGCGAAGGGTTATATTCAAATTCTTTAAAAAGGGCCGGCATGTCTGACGTTTTGATGACAAAACCGCTCGTGCTATAACTGCAGTGTGTCCGCGTTTAACCCCGCTTTGAGGTGTATGACGTGATGGGCACCAAAGGAGTACTCTGCGTATTAATTTAATAATGCGTTTATTAATGTTAGTAGCGCGTGTTGCCTGGACCGGACTTGGATTGTTGCCTCGCACTCTCCGTCTCGAGCTTTCTTCGTTTCCTTTTTTCATAGGGTGCCGAGGTCTCTGGAAGATAAAGTTTTATTCCGGGGTAGGAAAGCAGTTTTTTCTTGCCGAAAGCCCTTGCGCTCTTCCGTAAGTCCCAGGCTTTTCTCTTTCACGACGTCCTGGCCTCGGATATGGTTTTGCGGGCCATGTGGCCAGCATGTGCGCTTCGATCTTGAAATTTTCTGTAGGGCCTTCTGCCGCTACATTTTAAAAAGGTTTTCCCTTCTAATTTCCATCAGTATGCAATTAACTGTAACAATGAGTACATACCAACTATTAATTTCGCTCCTTTTCTTCGTGCAACGCTTTGTGCTTAACTCTGCTTTTTTAAGTCACTTCCGACCTTACAGTATTTTTCTATCGCTAACGAACTTAAATTTTAGTAAAAAATGAAATATAGGAACTATGGAAAAAAATAATGACCACGGGGGGTCGAACTCCGTAGACGAACATGCTATATATCTCCACAGAGCTCGGTCCTTGGCGAATTGTAGACGGCTATATCACCCAGAAGGCGGTGTTTACAACCGCAAGTCGCAGCTATTCCTAATTTCCACGTCCTTTCTTTTAGGCTACCTGGAGGTCCCGATCTCACACTCAGCGTTATTTCGCGGTCATCGCTGATCCGCTTTTCAGATCGCATTTGTTATAGTACAGTTATACTGGGTCTGTATATATATATATATATATATTTATGAACATTTATATATATCTATATTTATTTACAATTTTAACGTATAATTATTATGTACAAATACGATTTAGTACGGTTTAAAAGTACGATTGGTTTCATATGCACTGTACGTTGTTGTCCCTTACAATGTTTTTTGTTACGGGGTACATCTCCCCAAAATTTTGACTGCTGACGTGTGGAATGTTTTGATCGGTGTTGGATCTTCCCCTCCAGTCCCTGATAAAGGAATCATCCAAAGTAGGAAAGTTACGACTAGGACGTGAACACGGATCCTTTGGATTTGTAGCCGTTTACATTATCCACGTCGCCACCGTAGTCATATGATATTTCTATTCCACGATCCATACTTAAGGTTACAAGTCTCGGCTTTACGTCGCTTGGAATTTCGTTAAAACATTAAGAATCTTGTTGATCGTTGCAACAAAAGCGTGATTCAGACATAAAAATTCGGTGATATAACTTCACTAAAACTTGTTGTTTCTCTTCAGTATACAATTTTCCATTTTTTATTAGAATATCAAACGAAAAAGCATATCGTACGTTGTTCGAGGATTCAAAGGCAGTCGTAGAAACCTGCTCTTTCTAAACTTTCCTGCTTGTTAATAATATCAGCTACAAAATCCAAATTTGATTTTATTAGTTATCAAAATATATAAAAAAAAGCACAGAAAAACACGAGTAAGTCACTCAATTTTCCAGAAACTGAAACACACGATTGTAGAAATCTTTCCCTTTCTAAATTTTCCTGCTCGTTAGCAGCACGGTATCGTGCACGCATTCACAGAAACGATGTTTTCTATCTTGTACAGTTAGACGCATCTAAGAACGATGGTGAAAAAATGAAACACGTCTGTGCGGGAGCACGATGGTTTGCCGCGCGGATGCAGACGGTTTGAAAGAACTCGTTAGTTCGTTATTTCGCCGCTATTACCGCCGGCGCTGCAGGAATCCTACGCTCGATCATATCGGCGTAGCAGGCCCACACCGTATACCTACATCGGCGTTCTTTTGTAATTAAGCTTATCTTCGATTGGATAGTTAACAATTAATAGTATTCTACTTAAATCCTTGTGTCGCAAACATGATAACGAGTCATCTTGTGCGTCCGATTTCTTCTATTTCTTCTTTTCATAGCAACGTTGCCGTGGACTGTAAGATTGACCATGTAAAAAGGGAAACCGCCTCCTGAGATATGACCGTTTAACGACATTGTGCACAAACCCGTTAATTGCGTTTCAGACAGCCATGGGATAGTTTACGATTAACCCTTTGCGGATTAGTGTCTGCAAATAGCCGCCCAAGTCTTGTTACCGTTGCGGACTCGTGTCGGATATAGCCGCCCGAATCTGTTCACAATTTCCAGACACTTATTTTGAAGTGGCTGACGTGCGTCTATTTTTCTGAGTGATCTTGAAATTTTCTGTACGGCCTTCTGCCGCTACATTATAAAAAGTTTTTCCCTCTAATTTTCATCAGTATGCAATTAGCTGTAACAATAAGTACATACCAACTATTAATTTCGTTCCTTTTCTTCGTGCAACCCTTCGTGCTCAACTCTGCTTTTTTAAGTCACTTCCGACCTTATAGTATTTTTCTATCGCTAACAAACTTAAATTTTAGTAAAAAATATAATATAGGAACTTCGGACAAAAAATCATCTACGGCGGGGGCCGGACTCCGTGGTTAGCCGGCATTATATTTCCACAGAGTTCGGTCCCTGGCGGATTGTAAACAGCTATTTCACCCAGAAGGCAGTGTTCATACCGCTAGTCGCAGCTATTCCTAATTTCCACGTCCTTCCTATTGGGCTGCTTGGAGGTCGCGATCACACACTCAGTGTTCTCTCATGGACATCGGCGATCTCGCTTTCATTTGAGTATTTGTTCCCATCCGGGTGCACAGCCAGACTTGTGACTATTTTCTGTTTGACAGTCTTATTTCTCTTCAGTCTTATTTCGGAGCAGATGACTCTACTCCGCTATTATCTTACATATGGACATAATCTCATTGATGCTTTGGTGTCGCGGTCACACCGGCCCAAGATTTTGACAGCTGACGTGGTTTGTTTTGATCGGCGTTAGGTCTTCCCCTCCAGCCCCGGATGGAGCCCAACAGAAAGAATCGTGTAAACTGGAAAAGTTCCGACTAGGACGTGAACACCAGTCCTTTGGATTTGTAGCCATTTACGTAAGCAACGTCGCCACCGTAGCAATTAACAGTTCTATTCCATAATAAGTACTTAAGGTCGGAAGCCTCGGCCCAACATTGCTTTCGTTAACCCTAATCCTACCATAGCGGTCAAATTGACCGAATTCAAATTTCTACACAAATTTTACCACATTTAAACGTTATCAAATCGCTTCCCGATCTATCATAATTTTCATAAAAAAAGCATACAATATACCCTTCTATACTTATTTCTAGCTTGCTTCTTTCTTCTAAGAAAAATTTGTAGTTTGTCTTGCCTTTCGCGAGGTTTAATGTTAAAACATTAAGAATTTTGTTGTCCGTTGAAACATAAACGTGATTCAGACATAAAAATTTGGTGATATAACTGCACTAAAACTTGTTGTTTCTCTTCACTATACAATTTTACTTTTTTTATTAGATAATAAATCAAAAAGCATGTCGTATGTTGTTCGAGAATTGAAACGCGATCGTAAAAACCTGCCTTTTCTAAACTTTTCTGCTTGACTAATAATATCAGCAATAAAGTCAAAATTTGATTTTACTGTATATCAAAATATCTAAAAAAACATAAAATCATGAGTAAGTCGCACAATTTTCCAGAAACTGAAACACACGATTGTAGAAATCTTTCCTGTTCTAAATTTTCCTGCTCGTTAGCAGCACGGTATCGTGCACGCAGTCACAGAGACGATGTTTTCTATCTTGTACAGTTAGACGCATCTCGGAACGATGGAGAAAAAATGAAACACGTTTGCCCGTGTGCGCGATGGTTTGCCGCGCGATTGCAGACAGTTTGGAAGAGATCGTTAGTTCGTTATTTCGCCGCTCTTACCGCCGGCGCTGCAGCATTTCCACGCTCGATCATATCGTCGTAACACGCCCACGCGGTATACCTACATCGGCGTTCCTTTGTAATTAAGATTATCTTCGATTGGATAGTTAACAATTAATAGTATTCTACTTAAATCCTTGTGTCGCAAACATGATAATAGATCGTCTTATCTGTTCCATTTCTTCTATTTCTTCTTTTCATTGCAACGTTGCCGTGGATTGTAAGATTGACCATGTAAACAGGGAAACCGCCTCCTGAGGTGCGACAGTTTAACGTAATCGTGCACGGACCCGTTAAATGCATTTCAATCAGCCATGGGATAGTTTACGATTAACCCTTTGCGGACTAGTGTCGGCAAATAGCCGCCCAAATCTGTTCACAATTTCCAGACACTTATTTTGAAGTGGCTGACGTGCGTCTATTTTTCATAGCGATGATCTTATGCGTATTTACGCATGTGTATATTAAACAAACACTATTATGTTTTTGGCGAAAAAAATTATATATCTTTAACGACGAAATCTTGTCTTCCGTTCAACGCAAATTCGTGGTGTAGGATGATGGTCGAGTCGGAACGAATTTCAGTCTTTCATTGACATTATCAGACGAATCAGCAAGCTTTTTATTTAACTTATATATTTCTTGTAATACCTTATACACGATGCCTAAAAGATCCAGAAAGGACATGTTCGATAGTAATAGTAGTCATGACGAATATTATTTTTAACCTGACAAGATAGAAGACGACGACAGCGCTTCAGACAGGAAAGCGAACTCCGTTCAACAAGGTATCGACTCAGGCGTTTCAATATTTTTGAAGATAGTGACAGTGATGATGAACTAAATACTGATGAAAATAATACAATCGTCGACAACGAATAACGCAAACAACGTGTATATTTTCCCAACTGCGCGCGCCAATACCTCTCGTCCACAGCGACGCTCGCTAGTCGAAGGGTTATATTCAAATTCTTTAAAAAACTCCAACATCCGTTGAGAAGCCGATGGTAGCTCGATTCTCCGATGATCGTTTAAATGGATGCAGCCTCGGAATCTGCCGTGTATCCTCGTGTGCAGAGGTTGGCGGTTCGGTCGATGAGGCGACGGTTTCGTGGGTCCACCAACAGCCCATAGTGGCTTAAGAAGTCCATGCTGATGATAAGCTTGGGAACGTCCGCCACCATAAAGCAGCTCTTGAAAGCTCGTCGAAGAGACAAGTTCAGGAACATCGTGATTGTGCCGTATGTCGCGATGAGTGTTCCGTTGACGGCGAACAGTTCGTAATGTTCCTTGTCCGTGGTTTCGCGCGTTTTACTCCGCGGGTACACGCACGCGTCAGCAATCGTGTTCACTAGGAAAGAGATCTTCGTGCGCTCGTCGGTCACAAAAATGCGGCGGGAAACAGAGACGTCGTCGTCGTATGGCATGTTTGCGACGGGTTGTTCGCGTTTCCCATTCCAAGTGCAGGGAAGTCGGCATTTCCTCGCGCTCGCTTGGAGGGTCCCGTGGTAGAAGCACAGGCCTGTTTGCTGCTCCCTTTCCCTGGAACTTGACCGAAATTTGAGCTTCGATGTCTGAAGCATGACCTGGAACCGCGCCGATGGTCCATGCCCACGGCGGTGAGTCGCTCCAGTGCACGTTCAATCCTGACGAGCGTTACCTCCGTGGTGTATGGCGTGCGTGCTTCCCTTATGTGGTGCTGTTGCCCCATTCGCTATGTGCTAGAGGTATTCCTAGCACTTACCACCGCTAAACGTCCTTCCTCCAACCGGGCCTCCTGGATGCGGTCCGCTATCTCCGTGAGGTCGTTTGCGTTCGTGATCTTCGCCGAAGCCAGAATCGCTCGCTTGGTGGTTGGAAAGCGGTTCTTCCATAGCATCAAGAGGAGGTCGTCCGAGATCAACTGGGACAGTGTTCTGTCCCCTATGTCCTCCGTCTCGAGCAACCTCTGTACTCGCCTACCGTCGGAATCGATCATCCTTCGGATTAGCTCTGCCTTCAGCAACTGGTATCGCTCTGTCGCTGGAGGTCGAGGGTTATGTCTTCGATCACAACTGGCCCCCTCCGCCCGAGGATTGTAATTACGGCGTTGTTTTTCAGATCGTTCGTAATATGCGCGGCCTGGAGCTGCGCCTCCAGTATTACAAACCACCTGGTGATCTTCTGAGGTCGTACGAGTGGCAAACGAATAAGCTGGCCGCTCGAGCCTGCTCCGCCCGAGATATTCGTCGCGCGTGCTTCACCGTGTTCGAAAGATATTTTACCGGACGCGCGGTAAGAAAACGTTTTTGAAAATATTTTACACTACCTTTCACCTCTTTACTTTCACTCACAACCGGGTCACCAATTATGAAGTTTGTTGTAGACTGTTGCTCGTTGTGGATGATCGCGGTATAACTGTCGCTTCGTACTTGTCGCGGTGTACGCTCGCTGGATTCTGACTATGTACTTGTCACGTAATATTTGTCGTGGATTTATATAAAAAAATGAGAAGAGCGGAGAAGCAATCTCCTTGTTCCTCTTTTACTATATTTTATTCAATATTTTAGGACGATACAATGATATCTTAAGATTTGTTGCTGGAATCAAGACTGACTTTCCGCTGCCGTGTTAGTACAGAGAAAACCTCTTGATGGTTGTGTCCAGAGTTCGAGGAAAGC
>JACXIV010000008.1:185483-240346 GCA_014737475.1 Bombus confusus | reverse complement strand
AATATTGCTTCAACTCCGATATTAAAATACTTCACAATAATTTCGCTTTAATATAAGTAAAAATTTTAAGAATTATGTGTACGGATATCTTTTTATTATTTATTTTAATATAGTATTGCTTCTTTAAGCTTAATTTTACTGAAATACATAACAGTTTTACTAGTTGTTAAGACTTCGTCCATTATATCATTATTTTATAATTATCGAACTTAGCGAAACACTCGTAATTTGTTTGTGAGATACCGTATTGTTTTATAGAAATGATATGCATGTCAGGCGTTGCAATTCGCGCATAAAAATCTCGGGAAACAGAAAAACAGCCTCAGGAATACAACGTTCATAAATCTACTGTACTGTCATTAAATGTAATTGCAGAAACTTTGTTGCGTTGTTCGCAAGAACTTTCAACGATACGTAGCGCTGTTCATCGCTTCTGTCAGATAGAGATACTTTCTCCGCCGCTTGATGGATTTCGCAGGGAAAATATAAAAGCTTCTTTCTCTCTTTTTGTATTGTACGTCAGCCAGGCGTATAAATGTTACACTTAATTTTACTGAAAATTACTTCAACCGATGTAAAAAATTAAGAGATAAAATCCATGAATTTAGCATAGCCGCGTGTTTCTTCGGAATTTATCAGACTTGTATTTCGCTTTTAAATTTACATGAAAATTTATAGTATTTATTCAAGTATTAATTTCGCGAAAGAAATGGAAAAAAAGTCGAAAGTTGTAATTACTTCAAGCTTCAGTAATTGAAATTTCGAGAAGGTAATTGAATTGATAAAAGTTTCTCCGAGACTTACACACGAGGTTGGAATCGATTCTGGTGCAGTTGTTTCCGCTTGTCCGCTCATTAAGTTCACCAGATCTCGCTGGGAATGGGACCTTAACGAGTAGATTCTCTCGCGTAAGTAAAATCACGATCGCTGTGAGCATAGGTTCGCGTGAGATTATATACATATGATTACCGTGATAATCATACCTATCGTACTAATCACATACAGTGCCACTTTATATAACTTGATTATTAGAAACATCGAAGAAGGTATGCAGAATCATTGAATTGCATTAAATGATCACCTAACTGTGTCCTTTAAATGTATCTATTCAAGTATACAATTACTTCAATTTATTTATGCTTCCAGAATAAGATCTAACTAAGAAGAATTTTTACATGTTGTTCCATTTACAAACTTCTTATTTAGGCTTTCTTAGTTGTTCTTGCAATAAGTTTGAAAAGCATCCACGAGCCAGGACATTGATTATTGCGTTGATTCCAGACAACGTTATTCTGAAACGCGTATTTTAATTTGCCTGTGCATATCAAGTGGGTTCTTAATGGGACAAACGAATGAAACAAATGGATACTACCAGTATAAGAATAAAACGCACTATGCTACGTTAAGTGCATACCTGCTAAGTGGATACCATTTTACTTAGCTTTAGAATATTTAGAATATTAATTAAGAATATGTATGTAGTATTGGGGTGCAAATCCTGGGCAATTCCAAATGTAAAAAAGCAATAAAAGTGCTGAAAGATCGGAAAGTTGGGAAATTCCGAGGGCCTATATACCCGTGGCCCTTTATGACCATGGGTAATTAAAAGGGTCTACTTGACCATGGGTCAAGGTGTGGACCAGGGACACCAAAGTCGGGATATAAGAGGCGGCTGTTAGGGATTTCAGTGTTGAGAGAGTGTAGAGTGCAGAGTGTGGAATAGAGTGACGATTAGAGTGTGTGAACAAGAGGAGTTCAGTTAGCGTTGTTAGTGTTGTTAGTCTAGGAGTTTATCTCCTGGTGTGAAGACCAGTGTCATTGTGCCGAAGAGCTGAGTTAGTAGCGAATAGTGACTGCGCACAGAGATACTACCTGGGTATCAGACTAGATTTAACGTTGGCGGAAACGATATCGGAACAATCACACCATCTAATCTTATCCTATAAAATTGGACGGGTGGTAGTGCTAATATGTTCGATAGCATGATTGTTCCTATATCGTTTAATATTGTTTCTATAACGCTAAATCTAGTCTGATACACAGTTAGTATCTCTGTGCGCAGTCGCTATTCGCTACTGACTCAGCTCTACGGTACAATGATCCACTGGCCTGTGCACCGCGACACGAACTTTCAGACAACATTAACAACGCTAACAACGCTAACGACACTGAACTCCTCTTGTTCACGCACTCTACTCCTCACTCCGCACTCTACTCCACACTCTGCACTCTACACTCTCTCAACTCTGAACTCCATAACGTCCATAAAGGGCCACGGGTATATAGGTCCTCGAAATTTCCCAACTTTCCGGTCTTTCAGCACTTTTATTGCATTTTTACATTTGGGATTGCCCAGAGTTTGCACCACGATACTATATATGTACATATATAAATCGTCACAAATAAAGAACTAAAGAACTAAAAATACAAGGAGATATTTTTGCAAGTTTATCATTTCATCCCAGTTTTCCCGAAATTTCCCGACAGCCGAAGATATCTAGAATTGATCTTCGACACTCGTTCAACATTCAATAAATGTGAAGGAAAGGAACAAGCGAGAAAGATATAAAGAATGCGTCTTTGCACGGCCACAGGGTGGACGGGAGTCCATTGAAGATAGCGAGTCAGATTGCTGGGCGTTCGATTCGCTCGCGAAATCCGCTCACGTAGCCTTCCATTCTGCCCTTTTTTTGTTCCGGAACTTTTCTCGTACACATCAACTCTTTTCTCTCACGATCTTATCCAACGCTGACCCACCCCCTTCTCCATTCCTCTGGCAACCTTTCTCGTAACCCTTTTCGTCGACCTATGCCGCACGTGCCGCACCTGAAGTGCCTCGAGTCGGTTCTTACGTAATCCGATTACTTGCGTAACATTGTCATTATTCTTTTATAGTAATTCGTTGCTTCTTACATTCCTGCATTCTAGGAAAAAATGATCGCCTCTTCCCATAGTAGACTTAACGTCCAACTGATGAGACCTAACTGCGTCACGTAATACGTTCGTTAAAACGGTACCGTTTGGTCTAGGTCTAGAGAAATACGAAGACGATACGACAGGATACGAGTATAAACAGGCAATATTCCAATAATTTTCTGGTAAAAGGTTTTCTGATAAATTAAATTACGGGAAATGAGATTATGCAGACATATGGAGGCTCGGCGGGCTTTCGTATATGAACGTTTGGTTCACTGTGAAAATCATCTGTCGGTAAATTATAATAATAATAATAAATTTGGCCACAAAAAGAATTTTCTTCTTCGTTTATTTACATTTTTGTCGCTGCTGTATTTTCGAGTATATTGGACGATGATCGTAAAAGGAATTCGTAAAATATTGTTTACACGGATTGCTTGAAAGAAAAAAAATTCAAATACTATTCGAAAACGAAAACACTTGATATATCGGTATGATTTAAGTAGAACTAATTATCGTCGCACACATAGATACTCGTCGTCTCGAACAATTAAACAGCCTGGAAAACAAACGCGCGTCCAATTATAGCGTTAAACGCTCGATAGCGGCATAATTAAGGAACAATTAATTAGTAACATTCTGGCATTTGTCTGCGAAGGAACAGTCATTCGACGCGAGTCACGTGCCACGCGCTACCAATTCGCTCTCTTCGTTTCTATTTTATTTACACTCTGTTTACTGCTGCTCTTCCCTCTCAACCGGAGAGTCAAGTTCGAGAAAATGCTTTCGCACGGCGAACAAACATTTTTCAGAATCACGTATCGCGGAAAAGATGGACACTATTGGTCAATTTCGAACGATCCTTCGACTCCTTTAATCGACTATACGCTTCTTCAACAGAATTTCAAGGCGACGTTTTTCTCAAATTACCGACTTTTATGTAGCACGTGGCGATTTCAAACTTTTGTCCGTAGTATACTCGATAGATTTTTTAATAAATACGAGAGAACTTCCCGAGATAACAGAAAAGAATTCCAAGCTATTAGATTGTCCGAAAAGTTTCCTTCGTTTTATAAGGAAATAATGGACGCACAGCATTTGTCGTTTTATATTATTTTATTGAATTACGTATGATCGTAACAATAGAAACGAAAGAAAATGAATCGTACAAAATTCAATAAAATAATATAAAACAAAAAAGATTGGTGCGTCTATTATTTCCTGAAGGAACGAAAGAAACTTTTCCGACAACTTAATAACATTTGTTTAAATTCTCGACTTTTCTAGAACACACAGCGACTTCGAACTTTCGTCGATACTCCGTACAGGTCTCGAGATGCTAGATTCTTTAAAACAAGATGCCGATTTCGCCGCGGGAGCAAATCGTGCAAACCGATATAACCTCGTGCAACCAGGCCGCGAGACCTCGTACATTTTGATCGATATCTCGGCATTTTTGCGATGATTATTGAAGGTGTCTCGTTGAATAGAGTTGTGAGGTCAATCGGGGAAAGTCACAGCTGCGAGCCGGTTGTAGATCGCAGAAAAATCTGCCGAGCTTCGATGCTCGGCGAGCTCGCGAGTGCTCTCGCTGGTTGACCCACATCTAGCCGCGTTGATAAATTTTCTAAGCAACGTGAGATGTGCCCGGTTGGTTCGCCTCGAGAACGAAACGAACATCCTGGGGATGTTTTGTGCTGGAACGGGGTGTACCGGTGCCGATCGATCGAACGATCGAAGCGAAAAGCAAACAACGAAATTCAGTTACTTCTTTACGTTTAAACTGATTCCAGTTTTAAACGAATTAGGTCGAATCGAAGTGAGTTCAACTTTCGAAAGTTTTCAAACCAGTGCAATTAAACGTTTCGTTGTTATTCGATATTAAACGAAAGGTAGAGATCTTATTATCTGCGATACTAAAGATAACGTTGCGACGATATTACGGAACGGTGATGTTGGAGCAAAATTCGCGTAAGTTGAAATTTCACTCGTGGTAAACCATTAAAGATTTATATAATGTACCTGTTTACTCGTTTTCTCCGTGTTATTTGATTTTAATTGCACAGCGTGGAAAATATAGATAGCGAATATCGATATTGAAAGACGAGCATGCCAGGACTATATTTAATAAATATTTGCGCACGGATAATCGAGCATACGTATACGAAATTGGCGAAGAATCGTCAGCAACTTCGATAGTGCTGGTGTAGCGTTTTCACATGTTCGCAAATGTTAACGAGCATTCTGCACGGCTAATGGATACTAGGTTTAAAGTTTATAACTATGATAGTTCATGATGATCCTGAGGAAACATTTAAACTTTATGCGCGCTCTAATCTTCGCGCGGATCGACAAGTTGCGCGACCTTTTCAATGGAATTCCACGAGATTCAACGCTAACTCGAAGAAGACCTTTTCTCATTCGCGTTTTCTCAGCTCTAACGAGCATCCATTTGTACGCTGATATTGCATCATCGTATTAAGGCGGGTGTTAATGTCGTAACGACGTTACAGATAGAATTAGAACCCATTCTATGGTAACCCGAGCTGTTTTATCTCGATGGTTGGCTGAAAGTATGTATTTGCAAGCGTTCGAGGACAATAACTCGTATTCATGTGACGCTACATGTGTCGTAACTCGGATTTGAAAAATAGTGAAACACGATCGTGTTGGTACATGTATCTGCTAAACACTTTGGCGCCTCGAGCGAATTAAGTCCTGAGATTGTGGTCACCTCCAATCAGATCAAATGCTTTAACGCTAAACCTACCGCTGCGGTCGAATTGACCGCTTTCAAATTTCTACACAAATTTTACCGTATTTAAACGTTATCGTATCGCTTGCTAATCTATCACTTGTCATAAAATATGCGTACGATGTATTCCTCGGTATCTATTTCTAGTTTGCTTTTTTTTTTCTAAGAAAAATTTCTAGTCTGTCCTGCCTATCGCAAAAGTGTCGGTAGATTTAGCGTTAATTCGCGCAATTATGATTTGCGAGGAATACGTAATTAGGCGATAAAATAATCGTTAAATTGTACAATAAAATTGAACGTTTTGCAAATGATTCCATTATTAATCTTTACAAATATAATTTGATTTTTACGCGTAAACTTTACGTGCATGCTTTTACCTTTGTTTCGATCGATAGTATCATCCTTTGCCTTAAATCAAATACTTTCAAATTTAATTCAATCGACGCGTGTTTATTACCCATGAAAAATGAGCTCAAAGTTTTACGATCGCTACTACGAATGATTTTGTTCCATCAACCAGACAAACGGAAGTGAAAAAACCTTACATATTATAGATTACTATGTTATTCTTATGATACTAGAATAAGTTTACGGAAATCATTAAAAAAGAAAAATATACGGAAACAAGTAACGAGTATAATATTTAAGACGATATTTGAAACGATCCTCTAATTATCTGGAACAGCGTATACGTAATTTTATCCGCGGAGCGATTCCCGTGAATCTTGAAAAGAATTCTCTCAATTTACGGAGATTGCAATTTCCAGTCTGCTAATTACATGTTACGAGTATGAATATTACGTAAAAATGTGTGCACAGACTCTTCGTTTGTTTCATTGGCGTCAGTGAATTTACATATATGCGTTATGAACAGTTTGTTTTCAATCAAATCTACGTTCTAACCGAACCTCCAATTTATGAGAACACTTTAGCGACATATCGTTGCCTGTGAATAGTATGAATAGTATTATTCGTTAAGAAAAGGGTGGGTAAAGCGAGGTTTAGGGGTTTGATCTAAAGAGGATTACATTTCTCATGGCAGATGGTCGTTTTAACGCCATTAAGGGACAAACGAACGGTTACCCTAATTCCCAACTGTTATCCTAATCCAAATCTACGTGGAACTTTAATCGCTATCGGAATCGATTGCCCATTCCTGAGAACGAATCGATGCAGGCCAAACAATTGCATCGTGCGTTATATCGCGAGTCGTGTATCGCAGCTGTGCTGTAAATCCAGTGGATTATTCATAAAGCAGCCTACGGGCAAATTAAACTTGGTCACTTTCCATTAACCTTCGATGTACGGATCATAGAATTTCATTCAATTAGCGTTGGGCGATTGGGATTAACCATAACTGAGACGGACGTTTAATCGATCGTTTGAACGTTGCCATTATAAACGGTTACGTTGAAGGAACGACGTAATAATACTTGCCATTATTTACTTACCGGAGATAGTGTAATAAAAAGTGTAACGTCCATGAAATTATTAATGAAAAATTTTGTAACGAAAAGTAATTTTGCCCGTTTTTTAGCGAAACTGGCGATTATTAGAATTCGTCGCATTTTTCAATAAAAAATTACGTTATATTTTTTTGTAATTTTCTATTTCAACTATAAATTAAATTATATGTTAAGTAACTTATTTTTTTTTAAATTTCGTTTCGCTTTATATATGTTCGTTTAGTTCTCGCAAATACGTTTACGTTAATTTAATTACGTAGCTTACAAAGTACACTTCGCATTTGAAAATTACTCATTATATCTTTTATACGATTAACGAAAATAGGAAGATACTAAAACCAGCTGAAAATTGTTGTTTGCAATATAATCTAGTTTCAAATTTCGCCCGGCGATTATGTTACTAATTAACATTCGCCTGCAATTAATTACATGCAAGCGTGTTTATACCCCATAACCGTGATATTGGAACAGAGACCCGCCGTTAAACATCCTGATAAGGAAAATACACTTTCAACTGCATAAAACAGTTTGGAGTTTCCATCGTGACATGCCAGCCGAGAGATAGCGAATTTCACGTGAGCATCGCGAAAGCAGCATCGTTGCCGGAGTTTCGCTCGTATCGGCGCAAAAAGTTGCTCGTTGCTGCATCGATTCGCGCAACATGGAACGAATACAACCGGCAGATCGATGATTATATATGGTCAACCACTTATCGACAAGCTTGCAATTAGAATGAAAATTTTGGCAATTCCATAACGCTGTTTCGCTATTTTATAATAATAACGTTCGATCGAAACTCGTTAAGGCTTTACGTCGAAGAACATCGACGTGATTACATTTGACCTATACGAATACGAATGCAACCACGCCCTTAATGTAACGAATTTGCGATCTAGCCGAGGAGGAAACGAGAAACGCTTCTGGCGCAGAAGTAAGTGGATCCAACATAGGAAGTTATAGACATGCGATGTTTCGTGGAATAGAAAAGCATACATTACATATTAGGTAATTCTTGCGGAAAGAAGTACAATTTCTAGCTTCCAACGCAACTATCGTGCGAAGAAGTACGCGAAACGTTATAATCACGAGCAGCTAATTAGATCGTATATTTATTCCTTGGCTGATACCCGTGCTTCGTCCAGTGTTACAAAATGAACAAACGAAGGTGTAAATTAATCTACGTGCGGAAGAAACGCAAGTCTCGAAGATTCACTGACCTTCGCTAACGTAGAACGATGTTTAAACTGGAGAAGGAACTCGATTAAAACTGAGAAACATTTATGCAGAGATTTTTGCTTTTATTTTACAGTAGGTAGTATTGTTAGTATATTTCAGCTATATAAAACACACACAGACAGAGCGCCAATACAAATTGAACATAATGTAATAAACCTTAATAAAACATCAGAATTATAATCGAGACCCTAAAGTGCAAGTTTAAAGAGATCTGCAACTGCAGAGAGTCTGAGGACTCTCGGATCAGAGTCCTAGATCGCAAATCGTTGATCAGACTCTTGGGAATCTTTCAGTCTTCAAGCAATCGACAACATCTGACAACGAATTGGCCCGTATCTTCCGAGCAGATCGAAACTTTTAGATGGAAAACTTCTACGTTAAACGAAGTTCCTAGTTCAGAGTCCTGATACAACCTGTATGAGAGTTGAAATGGACTCTGGATGGCACAGATCCATTACACCACCTGTGTGACTGTGTCCTTGGGGATTCTGGTTTTCTAGAATTTTGTTGAAGATTTACAATTGTCCCCAGTTTACGATACGGACAACGCATCTGCTATTTTTCGGGAAGTTGGAACGTCCCACGCTGCAAATTATCAAGTTTGCAACTCGGACCATGTCGACGAGTTTTAATCGGCATCTTGAGCGCTCGATGGGTAACAGCAAAAGGCGTATCATAAACTTCGACATCGGATGAGAACTCGACGGTAGACCAAACGATGTTCAACACGCTCTCGCTCGCGTTCAAACTCTCTTACTTGCGTTTCATACTCTTACGCTTATGCTAAACACTTCTAATAAACGTACAAGCATACAAGAAATCTTTAATCTCCCTCCACCTTTAGCGTTAATATGGTTCAAGGTTCGCGACCTCAACCGAACAGTTGCAACTTGATTGTTCGCCACTTAGTTGAGAGATCGCAACAGATTCGATGTAGCTTAAGTTTTTAAACTCATTAGGATTTTTACTTCTCTTTGATGTTATATCTTGCTAGAATTTCCTAGATATCTCTTAATCTTCCGATACTTTGAAAATTTCTATGTATCTAATCGTAAGATCGGGTTTGTTGAATTTATTTTACTTGGACTTTCTGATAGAGTTGACAAGTTCATAAGAATATCGGTGTATATTCTGTTACCGAGTTTACCGTCTTTATTAAATTGTTTTGTCGTTTATCGTTTTTCTTCAAGACTGTGACGACTTGCACGACTTGATTATAATATATACGCAATAACATTTCATTATCGTACCATTTCTTTAGACTACCTAACTAATGTTACAAGTTAATTAAGTTTTCTTCAAATATAAGTAGGAATTTGTCTTATCTAGCTAATTTTACACCTTTAAAATTTTCCCTCGCATTTCATTGACGTGGAATGAATTATGTACTATAGTTACTTGGCAGTAAATCAATTTCGTGGCAATAATCAGCGCAAGGTGTAATTTAGCGGTAGCTGTTAGCTGCATAAGCTATGATTAAAGTGATGTATTTCGGAACGTGGTTACGTATAATGTTTTCCCATCTGAATGGTATTCGGAAACGCCAATGTGTACCTACGTGGAAATTAATCAAGCTGTGGAAAGAAACTGCGAATAGTTGGCGTCCTTAATAGCAGGCGAGCGCAAAACAGATTTGCGGCCATTCGTACGCTAACAAGATTTTCGCATCGTGCATGTCGGCGATCGTGGATACCGTATGATTTACAGATCGCGACAATAGATCTGCAGGAACGTGAATCGAATAAATTCGAAATCGTCGAGTAGTGTATCCTTATCTATAACCTCTCTCCAGCCATCGATCCATCGAATTCGATTTATTTATCGGGTGAACTGTTCCGCGTAGCAACGATTCATGGGATCGATGGCTCTTTTCCTAGTCCGGCGAACTTCCGCGACAGAAAAATCGGTAACGACCAATTTCACGCTGAAACCTTCTCGAGGGTTCCGACGAAACTCGATCAGTGCGACATAATGCAATTTGTCCCGATGGTTCTGAACTTTCAGCGGACGTGCGAACTGTTGCTTCCGCCAACCGTAGGAGACACACGTACACGCGTTAGTTTCCTAACAAGCGAAACGATGTCCGCGGATTGTCACACGAACCAATCGATGGACTTGCGTGTTGATGTGTGATACGATGACCTATAGGTGCGCAAATATTTACGTTCTAGGAAATTGTCTTGTTTGCCAGGATTTACGTCCAATTGAACATAATTGTTTGAAGAAACTGGAGAATGTTTATACACTGCTATTAATAGAATTTTTGTTGTTACTGTATAACGTTTTTACTGTGATGTCCAATAACACGGCAGATGTAAATGTAGATAATGGAAAATATAATTCTACAAAACAGAAATTGTGTACGCTTAAATGGCAATTTATTATTACTATGTATAAAAAAGTTTGT
The DNA here is from genome assembly GCA_014737475.1 of Bombus confusus. Classification (NCBI taxonomy): domain Eukaryota; kingdom Metazoa; phylum Arthropoda; class Insecta; order Hymenoptera; family Apidae; genus Bombus; species Bombus confusus. The sequence goes on along the minus strand of JACXIV010000008.1, from coordinate 229,566 downwards.
ATAAGAATTGAAAAGATTTTGATACAGAATCTTGTAAATACTTTAATCACGTCCGCTATAATATTCTTTCTGATTAACGTCGTTTCAAGATCGACATGGCACATGTATTAATCGTTCAATCCGTTTACACCTATAAAATTAACGATCTTTCGAAACCCTTTCCAAATATACCAAAGCATCGGTATATTAGGTCGCGCGAAAAGTTTCTTTCGTTTCATAAGGAAATAATCGATGCACAACGTTTGTCGTTTTATATCATTTTATCGAATTACGTGTGATCCATTTTGTTCTATCAAGATAAAGATCACATCGTTCGACAGGTTAGGCTTCGTGTTCGTATAAAGATGCATTGTTGTAAAAAACGCGCGTGTAGAAGAAAAACACTTTTCGGACAACCTAATATAACTGCGAAGCAATTCGAAGCACCGTAAATTATACGATTCAACTCGAACTACCATCAACAGTCGCGGCTGTTCTCTCTGAATCTCTGTCAGCAGGAAAAATACGAACTCCGCGTTCACATAAGTTAACCTGTCACACGGTATCTTCGGCGCAGAGCGCTTACGCTCTTCTCAACAGACCATCATCCAGCGTGACCTTCGGAAGTTGTCAAGAAGCCATGGGAAGAATGTTCATCTGGGTGGGCAGATTCACTTACGACGAAAGAGACTTGTCTTTCCCTCGCTTTCCAGAGACGCAGAGAAAGCAGAGGGAAGATAAGCGTTGCAGCGTAAAAACACAGAGGCGAGAGATGGCCCTAAAGGTAACGAAGTCCTCCGGCAACCACGGCGGAAGCTGCGATTTTAAGTGCAGCTCGAAAGACATATTTCTGGACGCCGTCTATATTTATACCGCGCTGCTGGTGCGCACCTATGCGCAGGAGAGGCGGCGAACGATTTACGCGTCTGGAACTCCCGACATTCCGCCTGACTTTCTTTGTGTCCGCGTCCCGTGAATTCTCTTCGAAGGCGGACGCCACGCGACGCTTCGGAATCTCGTTTGGACCCGCGTCGACGAGAGTCGCGATATACTGGCGATTTCGTGGCGATCGACTGGGTTTATATCTCTAAAGTCGCGTACCTACCAAACGCGTATTTGTTTGATCTTCTTTTCCGGTCACAGCGAATTTATGCGTCGGAAATCTTCCCAATTGTCCATATTTTACACGAAAATGCGTATTTTCCCACGTCGAATATACAGGAACTTCGACTACTTCGATTATTTCTGGAAATTTTAATATCGAATTTGAAAAATCATAAATAATCTCTGACATGCTGTGTGTCTGCGATTATTCACGCTATTGTCCGACGAGAAACAAAAGCAAAGGAAACGTTGGAATCGACCAAACGTAGAACGACTGAAGCCAACAATGTCAATTCATAGTCCCCGTGTCCGTTTGCTGATCCCAAACGCAGAACAATATTTCACGAAATCGCTTTACCACCCGCAGCTCGTTTCCAGGTCGCTAGACAGTTCTCTCCAATCGAATCAAAAGCAAACCTGTCCAACAGGCAGACTCATCATGGTAATAATAATTCATACGGAACAAGAACAACCGAGCTTCGAGGCTTCCCCAACCCCTTCTACTACTCTGCACGTTGTTCTAGTTATACAAGTATGCAGCCCCTTTCATAAGTATTACGTCACATTCTAGTTTCGTGCGAAACGTGATAAACGATCCACATTGTTAGGAAAATAATTAATGGGTCAGAATTTTGTACTCGTACGAGATATTAATTCAACATGCGTACAACGTGCTGACAAATTGCGAAATATGTTTGCCAGAATTTTAGAGTTCTTTGTCAATTTTACAATCGACGGGTTCGTAACAAAGATGACCCTCGTCAAACTTTTAGACGACAACGCGCTTTAAGTTGTTGGAAGCGAACCTCGCGATACGACGAAATGAAAAACGATCTACGTCCTGACTCGTAGTCAGAACAAAGAAAATATTTAATCTCATTATACAGGTGTATTTTTGATGATTGGTGAAATTTTTCTTTGGACATGGAACACGTGAATTTACAATTTAAGATTCCAAATGAAGTTTAATAATTTCCTAATGGCTTGTCAGATTTACTTTACTTTTTACTTTTACTGAACGAGTATTTACATTGGAAAGTGTATGGGAATTGAATCGATCATGGCTTTTGTTTTTTTAATTTTCTCGCTTTTTCATCGAACATCGCGAACGTGGCAGGCGGCCAGATTCTCCTGCGCTCGTGCTTCAGGATCGTTATAAATGTTGGTATTCGTTTAATGTTGCTGCTATCGTCACCTAATAGCAATAACCTCGGAAATCATAGGTGCCGACTGCGTTCTTGATCTCGAGTTATACGTTCGTGAGAGAACCGCTCGTTAAGAACTTGTAATAGAACGGGAGCATAAATCCAACAAGGATTATTATTGCTTTCGATTAATCGACCGGTTGATCGATCGATCGCAGTAGATCCTTAATTTTGTCGAGTGCGTTCTTTAAATTCTTCGTGATTTTTGCATATAAATAATAAACAAGATGGAATATTATTTCGACTGAAATTAAGTAAGTACGTATAAAATTTAAAAAACAGTTTGAAAAGAAATATTTTCTAAACACATGGTATTAAAGATATTTTCAAAAGTATATTTACCGTCTTTTCTTTCAAAGTATTAATAATTTTATAATATAATTAGTTTATTATTTTATTAACTTTTAATTGGTTTTAAATCTAATCATTATACTTGCATCTTATCTTTCTTGACAACATTCGAAGCTACCTAAGAGACATTTCAGTGTATTATGTTTAGATAAATATCGAGCAGTGTTACGTTTCATTTCGTATAATTTGTAACGGTATCGATATCATTGTATCCTTCTGACATTTATACCATTGTGTCTCAACGAATTGCATATTATACGAGCTCGTAAACCTTGAAATTATCTCTTAGTTTATCACGTAGATAATATGGCGGACTGCCAGCTTGCGAATATTTTGCAAGCTTGCTAATTGCTCCCATAACGATCGCGCAGGCATAAACCGCATAGTTTCCATCGTGTGCATTTTGCCTCGCACACAAGGTAAGAAAATATCAAAGGCTAATCACGCTGTATTCGCGGTCTCTTCCTCCTTTCCAAATGATGTTATACCTCCATTAAACTCTATACAAAATGTATGACGGAGGTATTAATTAAGGGTTCGTTAATTCGAACGGAAGCAAATAATTAAGGTTTGCAAACGACAAAGGGATACAGGTCTGGACTGAATAGAAACTCTAGCTAAGAACATACGTAGAGTTAATTACCTTCTATAATCGATTTAAATTGCGAGATTTAATAAAATTGTTAAATTTAATAAATTGACAAATTTTTTCATTTCCATTCCTTCTTTTCTATCTTTACAATTTTTTAATGTTTTTAGACACAGCTAATACAAGTTTCATAATAGTCTGAAAATCCTATTTTCAACGTAAAGTCCAACAATATAAGAAGTTTAACATAATTTTTACATAATTGTGATAAGCGCAACCTGATAGCGTAACAGTCAACCTTGAGATAATGCTCCATAAATCACAATAGCACTTCAAACGTTATTTCGCTATAATATTTACCTTAAAACATTTTATGCGCCAAGCCTCAACAATTTCGAAATACGTGTTACATTATTTCGATACTTATCGAAATAATATATATCTAAAACACTCCTCCTACAGATTTTAAACAGGTTTTAAATGATAATACAACTTGTCAATTTAATTTAAAGTACGGTTTTACGCGTTAATGTCAGGCACAAACAGGAACATCGATGTAATCCAACATGTATTAGTCTTATTGTCCGCAAAGTTTCCTTCGTTTTATAAGGAAACAACAGATGCACGACATTTTCTGTTTCATATTATTTTATCGAATTACGTATGATCGTAATAATAGAAACGCAACAAAATGGATCGTACGTGATTCAGTAAAATAATAGAAAACTCCATTTATCGGAAGGAAATTTTAGTTACTGTTTCATTAAGTAAATTACTGCCGATCGAATTTACATATCTGAACGTAAATACTACTATTATGCGTCATAATATTCCTTGAATATCATCAAGGACATAGGTATTAAGTTGTCCTAAAAATTATAAACAATAGATACACGACCCTTCTTTGTTTAATATTATTTTATTGAATTTTGTACCATTCCATTTTCTTCCATTTCGATTGTTATCGTCATACGTAATTCGAGAAAATAATATAAAACGAAAAATGTCGTTCGTCTATTGTTTCCTCATAAAACGAATGAAACTTTCCGGGCAACCCAATGTACACGAATATATAATTAAATAAAAAGAAAGAAAAAAAAAAGATTGTCGCGTGAAAAAGCATACTCGAATGGTATCACACGACCTCCGGTTCCACGGCCGCCACCTGTGTATACATATGTACACAAAGGGTTCCTGGGGCTTGCAATTGCGCGGGCGCGCGTGCGTTCGAGCATTCGTATGAAACCTGCGCGCCACGAGGTAAAGCCGCCAGTGCTATTCGTCGCCGCAGTGCGATACGGTCGATAGAAGAAAACGTGGCCGGCAGTCTCCGGTGGTTGCAGCTGCCGCAGACATCGTCGCGTCGCCTCGAGCCACGTCGACATTCACAGTCCCGTTGCAACAATTTTCCTGGAATCGCCCTTCGACTCGTCTTCCCTCGTTTCACCCCTCGAGATCAACGTCGAGGGTGGCCACGCTCGAATACGCTTCAATCCGCTTCAGGATGCCGTGCGTACGACATCATGACGCAGAAACGTTTGGCTAGGATTCCCGTGAACATGACGAGGTAATCAGTATTCTGACAGGGTGTGTCAGGGAAGCGCTAACTGCTGGCTTCTTCGTGAGACGAACGCAGTGTTGCTTTTGGCTCGTGTTCGAGACGATGATTCTTGAAAATATTTTTCATTTTGCTTCATTTTGCAAACGGCTGAATTATGTGTGAACTGTATGTTGAAACGAGAGTTCTTTTGGGATTGGTAAATGACCCAGGTTTGGCATGATTCGCGTCGCATGGATCACCGATTGTCTGCGTTATCGCCTTCAAAAGTAAATTTCGTCAAAGATATCGTTTGACCGAATAGGTAAAATAAAAACGCGTTATCTTATCTGGGTATTTTGAATCGTCTTTAAATAATCCATCAATCTAGTACTAGAATTTCTATAAACGTGAATATGACAGATATAGTTTCCGATATTATATAGCTAGTAATAATCGGAGCGGAAGGAATCATCGAGAAATAATAAAATCGAACGCGAGCCAATAACAATTCGAGATGGGTGGGGTGGCTACGGTCTGATATCGTTCCAGTAGCTGTGCCCGACCACGCGATCCCGGGCGCGATGGAGGGATAAGACGAGTAGAATCGGCGCGGAAGTGCAACGACGATTCCGTGGCCGAAAACGTGCGTGCCCATGTCACCACTGGACTAGAACTATTCGCGCGAATGTAAACGATCGCGGAACACAGCCGCGTGCCCAGGCCGTGACATTTGACTTTCGTGGAATCTGTTTACGCGTGTGACGGCCTGTGGCAGCGCCCAGTCAGCGACCGATCGCGAACGGCGTCGCAAAAATCGTGCCACGAGGGATCTCCGACATTCGCGCGAACGCTCATCAATCACTATCGACATCTGGAGTTAACGAGTTACGTAGTCGGGGAAGTGGTTCCCAGTTAGTCAGTTTGTAACAATCGCGTGAATCAGATATTACGACGTCCGACGGTCGTGTTGCACGCGGATGGAGCGAAACTCGGAAAGTGTATGATATCGTTAGTGATTCGTAACCTTGCTTTGTATCGTTTGAGTTCGAAGTACCATTTTATCAGCGAATCGCTATTAAAATAGGTGGAATCTCTATTATTCCATTAAATGATTATCCGTATACGATTTAAAGCTGAGACGTTCGCAAAGAGTCTATGTGATGTTGGAAGTGAAATTCTGCCAGTGAAAAAATTCCAAGAGATACTCGCGCACGTAACACTGGAGCAATCAATTGCCAGCAACGTGAGCCTCCGTCAACGTGGCTGTTTTCCATCTCTACCCTCCCATCGGATCATTTCCACCCCGTTGAACGATCGACGTCGCGATTCTCGAAGGACCGACAGTCTTGCAGTAGGTGTGTTGGCGCCACAGGGGTTGCCAATCGATTTCGGTCTCCTCTCGAGGATGTTGCGCTTCGCGACCTAGCGTTTCGACTTTTTACGTCGTAGTTACGTGCCAAGAAGCATAGTGTGCCACGGTGGGGGACCAGTCCGTAGGGCTGGTCGCCGATCGCCACATCGCAGGGGGACTCAGCGAAGGGGATTTTTCCCGGTACCTACCTCGACATCGTTGTGGAAAATCGATCCGCCGTGGCAGCCAACCCCGTTGCAACCACCCGGCGCGGTGCAATGACCTCCAAACCGGGAAGGTCCTACAGCATGAGGTAAGAGGATCGTTAGGCAGGGATAAAAGGGGAATAAAGAAGAGGCGAGGGAGAGACGAAACGGAGAAAATAGCCTCCCTTTTGCCATACGTGCCGGCGTCTACGTCTCTCGCTCGACGTTTTTCTCTATTTCACTTCCGGCCGCATCTTTCCGTGGCTGGGATTTTAAAGCGGTCTAAAGTTGAAACGCCGACTTAAGGTTCACGAGCCCGCAATCAGCTTAACGTTCGAGCACGCGGCTGGAATTTACGATGTGTCGTTTATAGGGAAACGATCGTTCCATTTTCGAAACCTGCCGCACGTTTTTTGGTCGCGTGAATGCGCGTAAACCAGCGATGTTACACGCGTGTCTTCTCTCGCTTTCTCGCTTTCTCTCCTGCGTTCGGTCGCGCCTCCTCGCCGTTTAAACTCGTAAGGGATGAGCAACGATCGGTAAAATCACAGTCGCGATACGCCACGTTGCTCTGCAAACAGTTCGCAGTGCTTCCGCGTTAGATACTTTACGAAATGGCGACCATTAAACTCAGGGGTGAAGTTAGAACTCGGGAGAATAACAGGGACGTGTAAATGTTAAGTACATAGTCCGATATATTATCGAAGAAGCGTCAAATATTTTTCCAGAACACAAAATTCTTCTGTTAAACAAAACTAACGTTTCACCGAACGAGCCTGAATTTCTTCGTCATTCAGAAACAACACGGTCAAACGCGTTGGCTGTGTATCTGTTCTTTTTGCCTTTCAAGAAACCAGAGTTGTTTTCAATCTATTGTATCCGTGTCCTTCTATACACGACTGGCTTTATTCTTCTCTAGGTGCTCATTATACGATTCCTCTTTAAAATTAAAAGCGCTATTCAAATAACGAAGAATGGAAGCTACAAGCGATACTAAACGCAACTATGTTACAGATATTTTATTGCAGAGGAAGCAATTTTCTCAGTATCCTGATATTAGTCCGCGGGGCATAATAACCTGTCGATTAAAAATATATCATCGAGTCTCGTACCTAATAATCATAGTTCCACGTTTACCAAATAGACGCTTGTAGCTTGAGGCTATTAACGCCAGGAAGATCGATCGTTTCTTTCATTTTCGTATCTAGTCTTCAATTTCCCTAATCTCCCCTGCAATAACTTCCTTATCGTTCCTATGTGCTATTAGCGTTTATTTGAAGGGAGAAGCATGTTTACATAAATTTGAATTAGCGTCCTTGGTTTCCTTCGTGGCCATAAACTATCGCGAAAGCACAGCACCCACGCAAACGACGCTGCGTGAAACTTTTTAATTTGCTAGAGAATCGACCGGTCGGTCGATGAAACCGGGAAATGTTGCGAACTGACTGACGGATAATTATATTTCAGTCTGAAAGGGCCTTTCATAAGCTACGTGGCGAGATCTTCGCCACGGCGAGATTATTGCCCGACTAAGGGATATTTCTGACCGAGAATGTGCAAAACTATGCTCGACAACTGATTTCTGCGCGCAGATCTTATTCGGAGAAACATATTGAGCGGAACAATAAACCTTTTGTGTGATGATCTTCGCAACGGAAACATTGTAACCCCTTCACTATCGCATCCTCCACGCAGTACAAACGTTCAGTGTGTAATTTAACAGATGTACATACCTATACACTCAAGAAGTTGAAAGTATCATCCTACATCGTATACCAAAAATGCAGAAATCTAAACCTAAATCTAAATTGTTCATTTCGAATTCTCCGTCATTTTATTACACTGTTAGTAAGTTAAATAGAGTGAGCGAGTCTTTAGAAACTTTATGCTATCCCATTAACATACATTCGTAGATATTAAATAGAACTAACCACTGCGATAATTCTTGACGTTCGAATCTACTGCTTTTACAAAAAAACACACGCCTCGTATTATTTCCAAACTATCAAGAACGACGTAACATTTTTACGCTGTCGTACAAAGCGTTTAGCTTGTTTCACAATTTTTACTCCTTTTTTCTCATCGTATCCGCTACTTTCACCAGCGTCACGTTTTGACGATTAGTTATAGGTACTCTCAGCAGGTTTCTTTCTTTTCTTCTTTCTCGGATTCCCACTTAATTTCTCGCTGTATTTCCGGCTCTGGTGTCCCTACAGTGACTCGACACTGTGATACACAATATAGAAGAGGGAAGGAAGAGGAAACGAAAAAAAAAAAAAAAGGAAAAGACGAAGTTGTTTCTTGTTATTAGAGCGTTACGCGACGAAATCGAAAGATTTACAACATCGAACAGGAATTGAAAACATAGTTGGAATTTCGTTCCGGCCCCACTATCTTCTTGGCTCACTGGTTGCGTGTGTTTGTTCCTTTTGTATCGAGCGTGAGTTCTTACGTCGAATCACCTACTTTCCGAGACCTTCGCTGCTAAGCTTACGTCGCCGGCTACATTGTGACCGTAAACAACTTGTTTCCTTCTTCTATTTCACCCTTTTTATGTACTACCTTCGTTGAATTTTATGGGTTGCTAGTAAATCGCAGTTTCTAGCACGCAAGCCCTTCGTTGTTTGCAAGGTTAAGAGATTTTGTAGATTTTTAACATAGCGTTTGATTTATTGCAGATGTTGAATTGTCCTTCGCTTGTCATTGTAGCCAAGCAGTGATTCTATAAGTTGGTCATATCGAATGATTTTCGTTCCTTAGTACTATAATGGTCATTTCGCTGCAGTATTTTTTGGAAAACAAGTCGTGTACTCCTTTTGAGCACTTTATAAAGTTTGCGTTCTACAGATTCACATTTCTGACAAAATTGAGTACGCTTAACTCTCCATGGACGCTCGTATTTTTGCACTTTCCATAGACAAACTGGATTGTGTATGTCCACATTTATTTCCTTCTTTTTTTTTTTTTACTGTCCGGTGCTTTAAAAAAGACCGAAAATTTGTCCGAGATACTTACCAAAGTCTTTTTTACGTTATTACCACGAGCTTTTAAATCAAACGTTCGAATGGCTTTTTAGAAATAGTAAAAATTCGCTTGGGAAAAATTGACGAGTGAAATTTCGTTCGCATAAACGGCCCGCGTTGCCTATGAGAAGTTAAATAACCAATCTTCTCGCAAATTCCACGTACAATATTCGCGAGTAATGCTGTTTCCCCACGCAGTAAACGCAAACCCATCATCGTGCACAAGTCGAAACGAAACTTCCAAAACGTTATCGGCGTATCCCTAAGAAGAAAACGTTTCTACTTGGCACGCAAACAATAAGTATATTCATAGTCGCTCGTATATGCGTTTATTGCTGTTGCCGCATCTCATATTCAAAGGCAATCTCTCGAGGAGAAAGGTGCGCCATGGGAATGGCGAGTTGCATTTCATGCATCTCGCGGTTCCCTTTCTATTACTTATTCATCGTTTCCAAGTCGTGGTATCGATCTTTTTAAATCGTTTATTCTAATTAACTGACATTTCACGATGAGGAAACGAGGTGCAATTTATGAAGCACGTTATTAGTTTTATTCTTTCACGACTTTCGAAATATATTTTTGCTTTCTAATTTTTTCTTATTTTTTTCTTATTACGCAGGTCCTCGTTGATATTTATTCCAGGAGTAAGTCGTGACAATTAATTTTCCATTTAGCTTAGCAATCACATTTTCGATATTAACGTGCAAATGGCATGTCGTTTGACAGGATCTTCGCTCGAAATTCTTGAATACACATTTTATCGACTACACGATCTATCGATTCTTCCGTAATTGAAGCAATAAACCTGCTGCTTCCGCCAAAACAAGTTAGTCGTTCGTGTTTTCGTAATGCCGACGTTCGGGACATCAAAACAAGCTTACTTTCAATGTGTCATCTTGTAATTAGCGATCAATAACAAGCTGAGACGGTAAAACACAGTTAAAGTTTTAGTTCTTTGCTCGATGGTCCAATTAATTGTTGAAATTTCGAAGGAGTTTTTACAGTAACACGCGAAAGTATTTGTGTTACGTGTGTTATATAAAACATTTTGTAATTTTATTATCACTGTAGCATGACACGAACATCATGTTCGTAATAGTAACATTTGGAACGGACGTGATCTTAAAGTATTTGAAAGGTCAATTATCTGTTATGTTAAAATGTCTCGATATAGTTACCTAGATCATTCAGTTAGCCATATTTATATATTTAAGACGATATCGTATATTCATGCCGCGTCAAGTGTTTTTGTGATCTCTACGAAATGTATTAGATATTTACGGCAAATATCTTGTAATTTCTGCATACAATTTCGCATTTGTTAAAAACCAATGTTCACCGATACGATCGTAATAGTCGTGTTTCATTACAATGTCATTGACACATTTCAAAATATTTGAGAATATTACGCGTAATATATACACGGAAAAGTCCATGGTGAATGTTGAAATAAAAATGAGTCATTGTTTTGTATATCTTATAAATAACCAATAACAAGCGCAATCAGCTTTATCATCTCTTACTCGAATAATATGAGTCGTATTTGATAAAATGAATTACAGTCATAACTGAGTTTTAATTTAGTTATATGGATATTTCATAAAAGTGATGAATCTTTAATTTAAAATTACTATACATATAACAATAACTAATAATAAAACTAACTGTGTATATATATTTTATATTTATTTATTTTTATTTTTAGTTTTATATATATATATTAGATTGTCCCAAAAATGTCTCTCTTTTACAAACATGCCTTTTTCAACAATGCATCTTTGCACAAACACGAAACCTAATCTGTCAAATGTTGTCGTCTTTATCTTAATACAACAAAATGGATCAGATATAATTCGATAAAATAATTTCTATCAATTCGTAGAAATGTTCAAGTATCGAGAAATTTCGTAGAACTGCGTTATTTCGTCAACGATCGTTATCTCGATTTCTTGTGTCCTGTTTCATTCCTCCGGCAAAAGATCGAAATTGTGTGTCTAGAATAGACTGATAAACTCTGTCTGCTAGTGTTATCGGTTAAACGGTTACAAACAGGAACCACACCCTTTATACTTGGACGATATCACGATGGGGTCGAAACACGTGCTTGGGAAAGGAAACCGTCGAACCTTCGATAAGTTCAACTGCAGAGACGTGGCTAGCGGATAGATATCGATATCAGGTCTCCTTCAACGAGAAGCGAGTTTATATATAGAAATATCGTAGCAGTCGGTCAGTTGATCGATCGAGCCTATTTTCGAGGAGGGTGCAGCGCCGTTAATGTAGAATAAAGGTATCAGGGTTAATAACACGTCGAAAACGCTGCCAATCTATCTGTTCTCGAATTCCAATAATCTTGAGAACTTGGGCCATCGATCGGTTACGAAGTCTACGCGCCAAAAGAGGCGGGAGCCAAGACTTTTAGTGCTTTTTAGGCATCGACGAAAATATACGATAATATAAATTCAGAACATTTCTGTGTGGAGAAAATATCTATATAAAAGGATTTTCCGTAAAGTGGACGGAATTATTATTGCGATAGCAGTAACGTTTAAACGAATAATTTAAAAAACGAATGGAAGCACCGAGTGTAATATGAGTAAATACAAGTACAAGCTACTGAAATAGAAATTGATGTATTTCATATTCTCGATTAATTTCGCATCCAACGTAACACTTCTACCTATTTTCATTTCGAAATAATTACGCAATTTATCGAACATTTTTATATTTGTTTTAAATTACCGCGTACGCGCAACATCATAAATTTCTTATATAACAAGGAAGCGGCGATATAAGTAATAAAGCAATTAAGAATTTTTACCGCTTCTATTTTTGTCGATATCTCTGAAATTATTTACGAGGAAAGAGCGTCTAAGTCACTCTTACGTCACTGAATTACCACAAATCGCCACGTAATCGTTCGTCCTGTCAATTACGGCAAAAATTATTATCGCTTTAGGAATAAGCTGCAGCCATATAATAAATCGTACGATTAACCAAACTCAACGATACAACGCTAATCACCTCCGTTCTAGCCAAGAATTGATCAAGTCCCATAGAAATCTCTCGAGAGCTTACGCTCGCTACTCGAGTTCTTCAAATACCTATATACGTATGTAATCGGTTTATAAACACGATTCGCGTTTTCATAGACCATAATCACGGCGGCGAACCAAATTCGATCGTTATCGTCTATAAAATTCACTTAGTCGTGGTTTCGCGACGATTAAGAGCATACTTCAGATAACGTTACCGACAAATCGTCGATCGAGAATTGCAAATCAGTCACGCTTGTTCAACAACTTGTGTTAGTATGACAAGGGGGCTTGCGTAAGTATAATCGTGGCGAGTTTTGAACAGTGACAAGGTTAATTATCGTTAGAACAAACGTCCATTATCATGACGCTTCTAATTTGCTCCAGAACAGCTCGTAGGAAGTTGTGGGAAGATCGCGAATATTCGTACAGTGCGTTTGCCTTTGATTTATTCGACGTGGGCGAATTCGAAGCATTTACTATGAACTCGAAGATTCGTTTACCGGAATAAGATAGAAAGTCGCGATGTTCTGTTTCGTTAGCCTGGTTTTTCATCAAGAGACAGGGACTCCCGCGTTTGTTCAGGTCAAAAACGAGCCACCGACTATTTAACTGTTTCACTTGACCCAAAAACGCCGTCTCAAAGCGTAAAGTGCGACGGTTTCGTCACGCGTTTCTGCCTTGCCGTGTGAATCGCGCGATATCCTCCGCTTGAAAGGTACGTCATACTTCGATATCAGCTTATTATGTAAACAATTGCCGACCGTGTCTATATCTGTCCCATCTGCATGCTCGATGTGGCTGGTTTACGAGTTTCGAACATCCAAAACAGTTGTCATCGAGTTCTCCTTTATTTACATTCTACTTGACAAAGAATTCGGAAGAAACGGTTCAGAAAATATTTACATGCTCGCTGTCAAGATATTTTCACATTTCTGGTTTTTTTGCTTTCAATTTTCCTTACAGGAAGTAGATATTTATTACCAATTGCGTTATCTACGATGATATCTTTCCAAGAAAAAAAACAAACGATATTTTACTAAAAAAAAAAATCGTGTTTAGATTTGTTGTACAACCTCTGATTTTATACCAGAGAGATAATATAATTTCAAAAGAATATCTTATCAGCGTTTCTCGAAGAAGAATTTTATTCCGAGAGGACTTGTCTATAGTTCTTTATATTCGTTTGAAGGCACAGGAAAAACTAACGCGTTGCGCGTACACCGTTTTATTTCTTCTACAAACTGCTGATAAAACAGGTATGCGAAATTGGATGTAATCGATCGAGCACGTATTTATTTTGTACGGGTGTTATCACGTGCGCGAATACAAGGCCACGAAACTTTTATGTCGTTCGCACGCAATCCAGCCAGGGAAGCCGAGGTTCGATCGGTTCCTAACTCGTAAATAAACACGTAGCGAATGATTTCTTACTTAACTGGGGAAAAAAGTTGCTTCATCAATCGTGTATAACTTCGGTTCGTGGAATTTGTATTTCGAACTTTAATCTTATCTTCTATTCGTGTCGTTACTTCGGAGGTGATTATCTATTCTCACTGCACGTTACTCCAAAGGAAATACGATTCAACCATTTTAGTTGAGTTAATACGCAGCCAGCACTTCCAATCAGCCGCGAAAGTCTCCATACAGTTTTACGTGTGCGGACTACCCAGAGAAATCGAGAACTATAGCATTTGGTCACAGAATCGTGTACATTTAGGCAAGTACATATCGGTACAGAAATGGCGAAGACAAGCGTGAAATTCAACACGTAATCGTAAATAATTCAGTATTTTTCTTTCTTCAAAAATTTGCATAGGTCGTGTAATAGATTTGCACAAGTTATTTTCATGTAAAGAAAAAACCTATAGACAGTTGTAGCATGGATGAGGAACGAATAGCAATTGATGTTACAAAACAACGTTCCGAGAAATATTCTAAATACGTGAATGGAAATCGTTGTGTTACGCGGATGAAGAAGTTGCTTGTGCCTTTCGATTCACATTCGTACTTTGTCGACAAAGACAAAGACGGGTTCCGAAATGTCCGGTTTGTCTTCCGCGTGGCAAAGTCACGGAACGTAATCTTCCTCCAACAGCTCGTCTGCATTATCTGACAATGGCGAGTTATGCAATCGACTGACTAATTATCGGTCATTACGCGGTGCCGGTGGCGCGTTCCTGGTTGCGTCAGTAGCCCATTTGCACGGTGGCTCGCGGATAAAGGAGAAATTTCAATGAAGAACCGTGGAAAGAAGAGGTTTCGAGGTCACACGGAGAATACGCAATTTTATGAACGAAACGGAGGACCTCTGAAGGATTCTCAGTAAATGCCGGCATTACAGAAATTTCATAACGTAGAAGCGGTGGTCACCGATGAAACTCCTCTTGCTACTATTAGCAGGAAACTTTTCGTGTTACGAAACTTTTCTGCGGACAACCGAGGACATAAATAGAATGTATGGAAGAAATGTTGTTCGATTGGTATTATGCAATAGGTATCAAGGCCAAAGATCAGATGAATGGAATTAACTTTTGTGACCGAACGTAAATTTCAACATTTACATTTGCATATAAGTACATCGCAACGAACACGTTGTTTTGAACGAAGAAGTCCTGACACGAATAATCGTGTAAAAATATAGAAAGACAAATGTAAAAGAAGGTAAAACAGTAGTGGAGCTACGCAAAGTGCACAACCCAGAAAACACGCGTTAACCTAATTAAGAAATGAAGAAGATTCCAATCTACTCCTAATGAAAATTCATAGTTTGTCGTTTTCCCTTTCTTCGTATTTCGCACGGTAACATTGTACGAAAATATTAATCTACAAGTATAATTTATTCAGAGTATCAAATTACCGATATTCTGCCAAATTACTCCGCGCAATGCAAGACAGGGATAAAAAATAAGAGTTTCATGCACACCGATCAAATTTCTTCTGTTCTTGTTTAATACGAAATCACATAAATCGATCTCCTTCTTAATTTATGTCACCTTGATTACGGACCAAAAGTCGGATAACGTAACGTAACGAACGGTTGCGTAAGAACGTCTGACATTCGCGTGTAACTTGCAATATTTCTTCGATGTTTCGTCGATTTATCTCTCTTTTTTTTTTTTTTTCTTTACTATCGTCAATGATATTCCAGCATGGGTACGGCCTCGTGGATCGAATTGCAGTACCTTTGCACGTAATGATCCGGACGCCGGAAGTCAAGCCGGTGATCTTGATAGCACCATTCTCGAGAGACGTGCGCGCGATTCACGCGAACCCATTTCGCGATTGTGCCGAGTTGTCACGAATAATTGCATCGAGTTGCATCGAGCGTGGTTTATCCTCATCGTCGAAGAGGCGATTGTTTGCATATTTTGTAATTGGTATGGAAAACAGTAACACCGTTACGCAATACGTTGTACATAAAAATAGAAGCAGAAAATGTTAATGCAAAGGATAAATTTATAAAAGAAGATATATATGTAATTAAATCTTTTTTTCATATGAAACTTGCTTTTTATCGTGAAGTTTGTATCGCTCTAAAAATACGTTCTGTACAAGAAAAGTTTAATAAGAAAAGTATATCGAGGGACGAACTATCATCATTTTAACAAACGAAGAATATGTTACTTCTTTCAAGATTTTAGAAACCTGTCGCTATACGAGGTCACCATCTGCTCGACTGACGTTTTATTAACATTTCTGCTTAACCACTTGATTACGTCTCACGATAAAAAACTAGTGGAAATATTATCTATGTTCCTCTTGGGAATATAGGCCATGACCTAGCAGTAGCAATGGACGTTTTAAATTACTCTCCGTGGCATCATTTTCCTATTTCTTTATAGGTATCCGACATTTACAAAGAAACATAATACAGACAAAATTGTCAGGAGTAAAAAGAATTTGCAATTTTTACTGCAGAATTACCGGAGAGAAACGGGATCAAACGAACGCGTTTATAAAATATTTGATAGAAACCAGTTATATAAAATCGAGAAAGCTTGCGAGTCATCAGCAAACATAATTCTGTTGTCAAATTATTCCGAATAAGTGAAACGATTCATAAATAATTAATAGAAATCATTCATAATATCCAAGAAGCTACGAATCATTATAAAGTGTAATTCTATCGCGCAATTATTCCGAAAAAAATTATTTTACTTTCCATGTTTCGGATAGTATACCGTTTCGTGCCAAAATGGCGTTATGGTTTTCTGGGTCGATCGAATTGTACCGGTAAAACACGTGTTTACGTTTTTTTTTTTTTTTTCTTCGGTACAATGTTTCCTAACTTTTTCACGAAAACAACAACTGACCTGGTATGTAAGAGTGGCGACCGGTTATCGTACGTTTTCGTTCGTGCCCTGACCGACAATGAGTGACATTGTAATGCAGATTGCACTGCTCTGTCTACGGTGAGCGTACTCGGCCTTGAACGACCAACGTTATTCCGTGTCGCGTTCTCCCGAACACAGTTATGCAACGTTCGCGTTATCAACCCTCCAGCTGTTTCCAGGTCTAATCGTCTAGTCGTCTAATCGTAATCACGCGATTTATCGTGTGAATGAGTATGAAACAATGAGCGCGTATTGTGTTATCACTGTTATGTTACCGGTGGAAGTGCTAATTGTTCTTTATCTAAATCGTGTTTCTATGACGTCGTTGGAATTTAAATCAGTCGGATGAAATGGAAATTTGTTTTCAACTGATTGTTATTCACGCTCGACTGCTTGCCGGATATTTTTTCTTAATTAGTAGGAGAACAATTAATTTCAATGATATTCTTTTCGATCGTATTTCTATTTGTACAAAATTCTATACGGTTATCATCAATTTCTCAGAACTCATCCAACAAATAATTATTTCGTATTTACGGCAAAGCTACGCTAATTGGAAATTCTAGTAAGATTCAACGCGAGACGCTAATAGCAATCTTATTTACAGAAACTTCCAATTATAAATTCAATCCAGTCCAATCTACGGTACTCGATAAACGACCTTAATTACTTCCCATTTAATATTAACGTACACAGTGGATGTAGGGTGCAAAAAATATATCGTTTCTTCGTCTGTGAAGCGTACGTGACCCATTTTGAATTCACAAGCGTCAGTGTTGGATTATCGATCGGGCACGGTGTTGTGGTAGGTTGAGAAACATATTGCACGCGTATCGTTCGTGCGATGGCGTATAAGCTCTGTAATAAGTATGATATTTTATTTCTACTAGCGACGGTCACGTGCGCCGCTCGCGGTCATGCAAATCTCTCTGAAAACGCACTTCCATGTCCGGTTAGCGTGCAACTGACGTTCGTTTGGCGCTCAGAACGGTTATATACTCTCCGTCTAATTGCAACATTGGCGGCTCGCGATCTTATCTTTTACGCGTTGCTTCATTAGCTTCCAAGAACGATGTTGTGCTTTTTATCATTGCGCGGAGACACTTCTTGCACATTTTTGCAAAATGATCGTTTCGCTACTTTCACTAAACGTAGGAAACTGGCCAGCGATATATCGACTGTTTTTAATTGTTTACAACTTGAGCTTGAAATAAGATAGAGATTCCATTTTGAAGTTTCGAATACGTACTACTGCTGGTAGACTACTGACTATCCTATGTAAAAGCGGTGAACGTTCGTCTCGGTCTACGTTAGATGATTGGACGGGAGGCATGGATGATGCACGCGACAAGCAGTACTGTCGAGATGTAATCGAAGGTTGAAAATGATATTGCAGAAACGAATACGTATAGATCCTGTTAACAAGGTCTTCAACATTCTCAGTCTTTTTTTTTGGGATCCGGTGAAACTCGTTGCTGTTCCTGTTGAAGCTCAGCTGGACCTCGTTTAGATAAGTTTCATGTTTTCAGGCCTTCGCTCGATTGAAATTTTATTCGCCGATTGAGTCATTCGGTGTCACATTGTTCTTTAATTATAATATATGTTGTTTGGATTAACCGGTGCTCGGTTTGAATTAATCGTACAATATATATTCAAATTCTAAATATAAACGCAATACTGTGGATTCCACGCAGAAATGTTCCTTCGGCCGAACAAACATTTCCATACGAACAGCGGGTGAGTGCTTACAATATACAAATGGAAGGGTGACTTTATCAGATAGCTGAATCATAACGGAGGAATTATTGACACGAAGTCGCTTCAATGGTCTCGGCTAACCGCATACAAACCGTAGCCAAAATTTCTTCGATAGGACCCTTCCTTTCTTCAAGGTACCTCGTAAGGCTTCCATTGTCCTCGTCGTAACAGGCTATTTTGCGTTTCAGCGTTGCTCATACCGCGCCGCGGAATACCGTTTGTTACGCGATCGTACGCTGTGGTGAATAATGGTCACGTATCGCTAGTAAATTAAATTTGCCGATAAATTATGCAGATAAAGAAAAGTGCGCGTACGGAATGGAAAAACGTTCATTTGTTCGGAGTTTAGTTTTGGTGTATTTCATAAGCGCTACACTGAGACTCTTAATAGCATAATAATGAGTCAATATGGATAAGCGGTTTTAAAATTAAAAAAAAAAAAAAAGAAAAAAAAGAACGTTAAGTTTTTGAATTAGTGTGGCGTTATACCGTAAGTAAACCTGTTATATACAAACAATAATACATAACACGTAATTCCGGAAATTAGTTTTCGATTTGGTACGACATTCTGAACAGACAGCCAATATTTGCTTACGATCATATTTTACGATACAAAATATACTTCGTGTACCCTTGCAGATATGAATTACGAATACTTTTATAAAGTCGTCCATAATGTATAGTAAAATTAAATTATTATCCATCGCCGATAAGCGCGATGTCAGAAACACAAATCACAAGAGGGCCATAAAGTATCGAACCGCGAGCCATTCTATTCGCGTCGACCTTCGGGTATACACGGCCCATAAAACGGAAGTTTTATACTTTAGAGCGTTATTCCGGCGACAGAATTCCCGCTGCCTGCTGTTTATCATCGTAACCGTCATGAAACGTGTTTTTGATGGTCGAAGCGTGCGATTAGATTAATTAATGGTGTCTCCGAGGCAAGATCGAGCGTCGACGATCAATGGTCACTCGAAGGAAAAGCACTCGGACGTTGGAACAGGTGTTAAGCCAGTCGCACGTGTTCTCCGTGAACACGTTGATGCAGGGGAGACAGAGAAAATGAGCGAAGGAGAGGAGTACCGTGCTGTTCCAGAGCAGTGATTCCGGTCAGCCGGAATAGCGGTACTCGCTCGGCCGTACATCTTCGTTCTCCAATTATTACGCTGCTTTCCGCGGCGCGCACCGTACTTACGCCTTGTCGCGAAAGCGGAAGAAACCGCGCGCAGGATGCGTTTCGATAAAATCGTTTCAGTTTTTGTTTCTCTCGGCCGTCTCTCTCCCTCTCTCTCTCTCTCTCTCTCTCTCTCACTCCGTCTGTCTGTCTGTCTGTCTGTCTGTCTTTCTGTCGTTTTCTCTTTTACTCCTCGACGGTGTTTCCCTCCGGTCTGTGTAATTTAGTGGAACTCATTGCCGGGTTTCTTTTCTTGTCGCGACAAGAAGAGAAAGAGGAGATGGAGAAATTGCTAGAGGAGACTCTTTCGCTTTAAGCTCGTACGTTTATTCCTGTACGTGAAATTCGAGATACCGATCGGTCTGGAATTTTCTCGCCTTCCAGAACAATCTTTACCGTTGCTGGAAGTATAACGGAGAGCAGAAATTCTGTTAAACCTGTGTTTCTATAGCGCGGAGTAGGTACAATTGGAAATTAGAACGAGTGAAAGGGGAATTTGGAAAACGGGGCGATGCAAAATGTGACAACGAGTATTTCGATCGCGCTGCGTTTCATCGGGAGAATCTGCAGCGGCGTGATTCGTAGCGAGTTTCAACGTTTTGCCTCAAGTTTTTATCGTACGATTTTTTTTTTTTTTTAATTGGCGAGTAACGATAAATAAATAAATAAGTAAATCCTAGAATAATTAGGCTAAAATTAGAGATGTTAATGAAAGGTCAATTATCTCAGTCAGGAGTCAATTTTCTATGTGCAACAATTTTATACCGACTGTTATTATTTCAAAACGTCAGAAGTGCTTATTTTGTTCTTGATTCATAACTACGAGAAATTATAACCGTGTCCGGTTTTCTAATCACATGCTTCATTTAACTTATCGTAAAAACGTTTAACGTCTGTTACGTTTTAACGACGAAATATATGTACATCCTTAGGAGAAACACGATCGTAAAAGTTTCAAATTAAAACATGAAAGATGGTCGAAAGTGTTTTTATAAATTAACGGTATACACGCTATTTTCTCGTGAAAATACCTATCTTGTTCTTTCAGTAATTCGATATAACGAAAGAGACACCACTCGTTTTATAGGGAAGACGTAGTAAAATAATTAATACGTATACGCAACGTATGGCGTTCAACGAAATTTAATTAGATAATATTAAATAATTGTATAATTTATATTGCGAAAAGAAAAATTCCTCTCGGAACAGTTATAAACTACCAAAGTAACGATAAATGTTATTCTCGTATCGATGGAATATGCTTAAACTAAATAACGAACAATAGCCAAATCACTTTACCACTTCGGTCGAATCCATCGTAACATCGCAGCACTTGAAAACTCGCGGATCGCACGAACCACGAAACGAGGTGCATACATATTCGGTGAAATTCAACGCGGACAAGAGAAAAACAAAAACAAACTACAACAAGATGGAATAAAAAAGAAACGCGAATCTTCTGGATGCGCGGAGCGACGTTGCATCGTGCGCGTGTATCAATGCGATTCCCTAGAAGCGTGCAGCGGCGCTGCAGCTGCGCCGAGTAGTTGGTTAAGGCATGTGCGCCGAGTAACGGCTAATTGGCCACCTTTCCTCTCCGAGACCGGAGAGGGCCGTCTCTCTTTCTCGTGGCCCGACTCTCGTACTCTCGTGCCAGTTTTGTTCGTTCTGTCGTGCGGTTTGTATCGAGAGAGCCGAGTTAGAGCGCCTCGACGAAAGGATCCAGTGCCACGGTCCGAGCCATGGAGTCTTGTTCACGCGCAGCTTCGAAACGAGGACGCTTCCTTTGATCCCGCGTTCGATTGTCACGTCTTTTTTCTCTCCTGCATAGTCCGTGCCGACAACAGATCTCCTGCTATTTCTCGAAATCCACCACAGTGTCTTGTTTCGTGTTTCGTGTTTCAGTTGGACGAGACTAACGATCTCAGGTTGATCGTTGACTTTGACGGCAGTATATCGATCTCGCCGTGAGAAGATCCTTGCTTCTGTTTTATAGACAGCATAAAAGAGGTCGACGTTCGAGGTTTGCGGTGAGTTTTTTTTTTCGTTCCCTTCTTTTTTAGGCTCGCTTTCTTTCATACGGGGGTTCGCGATCGAACGAGGGAGATAACTATAGGAATGTCGGTATTGGAACAACGAGTTAGAGGTTCTGTTGCGGTTCGATGACTTAAAACCGGCAAGTGTATTCGAGGTAATGCTGTGTTCCCCAAGCGAAATGTGTTTAGGGTATTTTGTAACGCGTTGCTGTTAAATTCGACTATTTGGCGAGAAATGAACGCGAAAGAACTCGTGGCTTCGTTTTCGAGATGGTCGTTTGTCAAATCTTAGGTTATCCGAGGGCACCACCTCGTGGTTAGGACGTTGTAAGTATGTAAATGACGCGCGTGTAGTCGTAGTAAAACGCGTATGTCGAAGAAGATAAAGAATTGGAAATTCTAATTCGAAAAGCGAATTTCAAGCGAAGATTGCAACGTAAAATACTGTTCGTAGTAGCGAACGCTATTATTTAACATAAGCGAAGATTTTTTTTTTTAACAAAAAACGATATTTGTATTTTTATATCGCGCGAAAAATTCTCCAAATTCTTTTAGAATAGAATCAGCACGGTCTTGTAATTGTTTATTTTATTCGGCAATAATTTTTTCGACTCTCGGAACATTCGAAATAGAAAATACACAAATCGTGTATTTTCATTGCAAGAATAAAGTAATGTTATTTAATCTATCGAAAGCCAGCGCAAACTTTTTATTCATCGGATTTTACGAAGTGGGATTACATAATAAAATAAGAACAGTAAGAAGAGATGAAATTGAAAGTGATTCTCGGCTAATTTAGAACGATCAAAGCAACAAAGTATCGTAGTAAACTTTGTATATATGTATAAACTAGATGTCGAATCAGAAAGGAATACGAGCGTAGTAAAACGATTCTAGTATTCTAGCTGTTTGAGAAACGCCGACTTACTGCAATTGTTTTTCTCTCGCAATGAAATGCGGGTCGAATCGCGCGACTCTGATTTACGTAATTTAATCATTTTTTGCTAGTGCCTCTACACCTGTGCTATTTTATCCATTCGTTCCATTTCCATAATCCTTGGCTCTTTGAGCTAAAGATAGCGAAAAGGCACAGTTTATAAGAAAAAAAAGAAGGAAAAAAAATTAACAGTTCCGTTTAAATACCAGCAAACTACGAATCACAAACCAGAATCTTCGTCCATCTGAATCGATTAACCATCGCCCTGACACAATTTTTCATAACGGCAAAAGTAACTGATCCTAAGATATCCAAACTAAACGAAACACCCTGTATACATATACATATCTCTTTTAAAGAACCTACACGCTTGTAACGCCATTCGCCATAACAAACTATTAATTGGAATCATTGTTTTCCACGCGAGCCACGTTCAAGTTTTGATCCAATTCAGTTCGAGCTCTTACTTTACCGAAGAAAGCCCAACAGCACTTTCAAATGATTTACGATCGACGAGCTTTACCTTTTCCTCTGGCGAGTGCATCGGAGCCGAACATATCAATCGGCCGTTTCCAATCACTGATTCGCAATTTCACCGTTCCGAGCACGACCCCGTATCGTCCTGCGATCGTAAAAATCGTTGTCGAGCTTCTTCGGCGCGCGAAACGGTCCCTCGAGTTTAAGAGCAGATCCGCAAGAATTTTGCGATGCTGGAGACACGCGCTATACTTCGCCCCTCCGTTGATTAGGCGTTCGACGGGAGAAATTCAGCCTTAATTGCCCGCGGAACGAGAATCTGACTACGCGTTAACGACGAGGTTAACGAGGAGTCAGCGGGCGTAGTTTTAAAAGTAACGAGGACCCGGCAACCAACCGGCTTAATCGAGCGGATAATTTCGAGTTGCAAGCGATTTGCCTCGAAAGGGAATTCCAAATTATTGCCGATACATGCCACATACTGTATTAGGGTAACGAGCTAGGGTGATGCGCAAGATAATACAGCAAGGTGTTAAAATTGGTCAATCGGTCAGGCGTTGAAATTTATGCGGCGGAGCACGCGAACCAACGAATTAACAGAAACCTAAAACGACGAGAGCGCGATGTGCATTTCAACGCTTTTTATTACGTATGAGGGATACGTTGGAAGTAATATCGTTCGTGCGATGTCAGGATATATCCGGTGTATATTTTCATTAAGACGCGAGATATCTCGTCCGCGGATTTACACTAGCAACGAGAAACAATAACGAATAATATCCTTATTTTTCTATCGTATGAATCGAGAGTTTGTTCACTGTAAGCTGCTATGAGAAGGCATATATGCAAGTGACTTCTTTCTTTATTAAGCTTTCTAATTTTTCATGATTTTTTCTCTTTGCCATTGAGATCGAAACGCTTGTTGTTTATATCGAAACTTTAGAACAATTGTTATACGTAGAATCACACAAATTGGTATAGTAGCGACACGATTTGATGTTGAAGTCACGTACGTCGTAGTAAATCAGTTCGACAAGAATAACGATTGTTATTATGTGAATTCTAATGTAAACAAGGAGTTTTTATATCTTGGAAAGAAAGAGGTTTGCGACCTGCGATCGCAACTTTTTTTCCGTCCTTAGAAAGAATACGATAACAGAGTGTAGTCACTCATTTTATTTACATCTTATACACAGGGTGACACAAGTGAAGTATCACCTTTTTTCCTAAAAGATTAATAACGACATCCACCTCATTTTTTATACGGAATGCTAACTGAGATTTGGTTTCTTACCTTTTAAAGTCTTGGTATACGTATACATACGCGTGTCTTCAAAACTTTTTTGGAAAAGTTTGTCGATGTTTGAAGCAGACGATGACACCTACCGTAATCACAAATAGTGTCTCATACACAGGGTGACACGAGTGAAGTATCACCTTTTTTTCTAAAAGATTAATAACGACATCCACCTCATTTTTTATACGGAATGCTAACTGAGATTTGGTTTCTTGCCTTTTAAAGTCTTGGTATACGTATACATACGCGTGTCTTCAAAACTTTTTTGGAAAAGTTCGTCGATGTTTGAAGCAGACGATGACACCTACCGTAATCACAAATAGTGTCTTATACACAGGGTGACACGAGTGAAGTATCACCTTTTTTTCTAAAAGATTAATAACGACATCCACCTCATTTTTATACGGAATGCTAACTGAGATTTGATTTCTTGCCTTTTAAAGTCTTGGTATACATATACATACGCGTGTCTTCAAAACTTTTTTGGAAAAATTTGTCGATGTTTGAAGCAGACGATGACACCTACCGTAATCACAAATAGTGTCAACGAGCGACTAAATTATGAACAATTGCAGGTCTTTATTCTATGTGCCTCATTATACGTTTCACGATGGTGTTAGGTTGTTCACTCATCGCTATGAATACCGAGCTCATAGACCAAGAGATGTTATTACCACATTCGTCGTAATTAGACGTATCCACCTTCCCCCGGCACGCACAAAAACATATTTCCCGTTATAGCAGCAATTCTTGCAACAATAATTCGTAGCCCCGAAGATTGTTCGAAGAGTTAAGAATCGTATGAACCTCGATGAAAGTGAAATTCAGTCGAATGCCATTGTTGTATGTTTGGTAATTGTCAATTTAATTCGAAAGGGAAAACGAAAGTCTGTCGTATGGATTGAAACGTTTGACAGCTCTGTATTGGAAATTTGTGAATTGTTAATTTAATTCGAAAGGAAAACGAAAGTTTGTCGTGTGAATTTAAAAAAGTCGGTAACAAGTGGCATAATTTTATCGGTTCAGGAAAGAACAGTACAATCAATTAAATTTATTTTATATTATAATATTATTTCTTATACTATTCACGTTACGTTAGTTCTAGTGTTTTAGCCGTCATAAACGTCGAATAATTTATTCATATTTATTAATTGTGTTTATCTCCCAGGAATGTGAGAATAAAGTTTATAAAAAAAATGAAATTGTTTATACACTTTGATAAAATAATAAGTAGATCTAGGAAATAATAAACATATCTGAAGTATCAGAAATAGATCAAGTTTCTATTGTTTTCAAAATAGAAAATTTTCATAATTTCACCAAGTAGTCTGTAATTGTGCCAGAGCAAACTATACGATAGTACGGAGGTTGCCATTTAAAGTAAGAATATACACGTACGCCCAATGTGTAAGGATTGCATGTGCGAAACTATACCTCTGGTTCTAAAACGCGCATCGTTTGTCAGATATCATTTGTCATATTATTGTTCCACTTAGCGATCGAACTAACTAAATTGCATTACGATGATTCTTCTCTTTAATGTCGTTATAGCTGACGCCCACAGGCGCTTTATCATTGACTTTATCATTGTGATTTATGTCTAGAAAATAAGGGATCAAGATAAGTATATCCGATGCAACGATCCTAAATTAACAGAGTAACGTTACATGGATATTCTAAAGTATTTTTCTTTTTGCTGCGCCTTTTCCAAGGAAATATAGATATCCGAGTAAATATATTCTGATTGCTGTATTAAAAGTGCGTGTAAGTACGATAACTGCAATTCACGGCTCGTTATAAATATATTTACCTCATTAACAAGCGAAGCAATCTCGTTCACGCAAAGCAGAGTAAGCATTACAAGTATCGTAAATATGCGCGTGTATGTTTTTCGTACGAGATTGGAAAATTTATGACGTTCCCACGAGAGAAAAAATTCTTATAAGAAAAGAATATAATTCATTACTTCAAGACCGTTACGTACTTACCACAATTTTATTTTCTAAGCGTTCCATAACGTGATTTTGTAAAATACGATCGTCACGATTCTCTAAACCGCTTCCCAAAGTGTTTGTTTTCACACTGTAACGCTAAAAAGTTGAATTAGGGTCTCGGTTTATTGCCCGGTATGCTAATAGCTTTCAAATGTAGATGACAAATTTACTTTGCTACGCACTAACGAGAATAACACAATATAAAAATGTTTCATTTGCAAACTGTGCAACACGAGAGCATCTTATCGATAGACCGCGGATGTTAATGAATAGGTATAACTGAAGAAATTGAATCCAAATAAACGTTTATTCCGCTTATGAAATATTATCACGAGTACTTTATTGTTGTTTTCGATATTCTATATATCTTTTCATATTAGATGCGTAAGTAGGTATCCACAGTCTACTTATCAAATATTGTAATAACCATCGCTTTCGCTCGTACACGTTATTAGGTTATTGGGAAAGTGCATTGCGTTTCCAAGATTGGAAAATAATCATTTATTATAAACTCGCGCGAAGTAAGGGAATGTTAAATTCTGATAAATGCTACTTACTAATCATTGTATGTATATAGTAATTAAGAAAAGAAATCCAAGATTAGACAACAGAAAAGATGTTTTTCGGTGTATCAAATCAAATCAAATCAAATCATCAAAGACAATATCAATAACGAATATAACAATATTGTTCTACTTCACTCGAACTCCATCCGTCCCGTTATAAAGAAGCAAAAGTTATTACATATCACAAAAGGAATAGCGTATAAATTGTTTAGAAAAATATAGCACCTTTAAACTTTTCTTCAATTTCGTTTACGAATCTTCCGAACGATCCAATATTATCATTTATGTTAGTCGCAAGAAATTTCATCTTGTCTTTCATAAGTACAAATACCAAAATTTCGTCGCGTTGCTTTTATGCGGACGAATGAGGAAAGAATTTCCAAAGTA
Organism: Bombus confusus; assembly: GCA_014737475.1. NCBI lineage: Eukaryota > Metazoa > Arthropoda > Insecta > Hymenoptera > Apidae > Bombus > Bombus confusus. Next base: position 202,217 of record JACXIV010000008.1, on the reverse strand, counting down.
ACAGATTCTCAGCATGCGTCTTTGAACAGAATCGTATTTCATAAAAAATTCATTAGAAGAAAAAGTTGCGGACGTCGAGTTAATCGTAGCATGAACAGCATTTCAATTTTAAACAGCGAGCATTCGATGCAAATCCCCACACTCTGCAATCTCGAATAATCTGTTTCAGGTCCCCGCGTGTCGGAGGGCCCCTCTCTCAGTCGTTAGCGATGATTCCGCCAACGATGCACGGCCATGAATTCAATCAACCTCTGTCGAGGGTGGTTATGGTCCGTAAAACGGATCAAAGGACCTTCAGCAAGGGTAGACGGGGCGGAGAACCTCTCCTGGAAACGGTTACCAGGGAAACCGTCGAGCTTTTCAACGGTGGTCGTGCTGAAAGGAAATACACGTCCGAGACTAGAGACATCGTTACGCCAAAGTCGAACAGGTATGTGTCATTTTTTCCTAATTATATTGACTGAAAGGGAAAACCGGGAGAAACCAGACTTCCTGGAACGTGAATGAAGCGATATGTTCGATGCGTGTACGCGAAGAAATTTCGTTTCGGTAATGTGCTTCCTTCTAGGTAGCGTATTTGCAACAGAGTTGTTGATACAACGAGAACCGGTTCACGGCTCTTAGAAATGCCGTGTTGAACGTATCGCTTGTTTCTGGGTAGAACTGCAGAAATGCAAAAGTAGTTTATGTATTTATCCTTTTTTATAGATGTACGTTTCCTTTTCTTAAGAGTTAACAAATTTAGAGCCGTGTTTCCTAACAATTTTGGCGCCCGACTCTCTCTTTTACGATAGCTAAATAATCTTTTTATTAAAGAAAGAACTTTTTTTAATGAAATACAATTCATTTTGACCTACTCTGACAATGTAAACATGTTAAAATATCTAAGCGCTACAAGTTTTTTTAACTGTAAGTAATCGTGAGGGTCACGAACCATATGTTGGGAATTCGGAGTTTGGAATATATTCGTAATATATACCGTGTTCGAAACGAGTAGAGAATCAGTTTTACAAGCGAATTTTTGTTAGTCGGTAAATTTTGTTATTAGCGCGTGTAGTTTGATACGAGATAAATATGGAATGAAATAATTGCAAAGTTCAATAAAATTAAGTTTTTAATGCGTTTATAAAAAGATGCTTGATTTAACTAACTTAATAACTGTAACTTAAAGATATATATCTTACTAATACATACGAGTATTCGAACATCTATAGCTCTTTAGTGTACGAATTTCATTCGCGTATTTATACTCGTTAACTACAAAATAATTTGTACAAATCATAGTAAATTTAGTACAATTTATACGATTTTATGACCGTCAGCTCATTCAACAAATTTTTCTGTGTAGTGTAATCATAAACTTTTAGCGAGAAAGTGCATTATTTGTAATAAAATTTGCCCTTACGTTCTTGAACACACACATAAATATCTCATTTCAGACAGATCAGAACTTATCAATTTATTTTCTTAGTTACGGTACACACTCCGTTTCCTTATTCGTGTAAATATACATACATACAGAGGTACTTACGTGTGTACATATTAGAACAAGATGTCCCGAGAGAAAAATCTTAAAATACGTAATATTATATCACCGGGCTTCGGATAAGGGATAGACGTTCGTTTACTTAGGATGTCTGTTGATTTTGCACCATGTCTGATATGGGAGAGACACGAGTAAATATTTGTGCAGTATGCATTTCGATTTTCGTATACGAATTTCGTTATTCCTTTTTTAAGAACAACTTTTATTCAGTTCTTTTCTCGAGAACTGCTAATAAAATCCACCTTATTAACATGTATCGTCTTTTTACGTTCAACGTAATGGAAGATCTTCGTTCTCAGACTCGGAAGGAATAAAAAGGAAAGAAATTCGAACGTCGAAAACAACTTTTTTCTTTTAAAATAATCGACGGTCAAGTCAGACGTTTCATTTAGTTGACCTTTGTTGACGTAATCGTACAATTTCGCGAACATATGATTTCACTTCCTCGATTTAATTTTCCATTTAATCATCCGTACGATCTAAACTTCGAAAGCCATTCGCGCAAGCGATTAATCTCTCAAAAGAGCGAGAATAGTCGACGTTTCGCCGTTGAATACCAGCTGTTAGGTGTCACAGATCTCGCGTGAATAAGTAATTTTGCTGGAAACATGACCCCAACGCTAATTGATTCGCGGTTGGATGCGTTTTCCGCGTTAATTTCACTCGGGACATCTTGAACGATGTACGCTAGATCTAAGTAAAAGTCAAAGGATGTCCGGCTTGTGTATATCGTAAATCGTTACCCCTCCTTGTAGTATGCCCTCGCTCAGCGTTAACGGAACGAAAAAGAAGGTGGTCGGCTTTGTCGACCAGTTGTCGCCCGAAAGGTATTCACCTATGGTGTGCAGACTTGTAGCCATGCCAAACGCCGATTCTAACGAAGCCGAACAGCGCGTGAACGAGAGTACTCGACTATTCGATGGCGTAAGGGAAGAAAAGGACGAGAGAAATAGAGAAGGAGGGATGACCGTTTGTACCTTTCAGGGCTTCGTTAGGTTCGGTGAATGGCCTTAGTATTTAATAGTAATGACGTAGTCGACGAATACGAAGCCGAGAGAAAGTCCATTTAGCGCACGAAATTAAAAGAATATTGTCGATTGTCGCTGATACTTTATCGAGTATAAAAAGTATAAATAAAAAAAAAAAAAAAAAAAAAAAAAAAAAAAAAAAAAAAAAAGAAAAGAATCGAACCTCGAATAAAACATTTACTCGAAGAAAATGAAACTCAATAACATTGATTTAACGAAGAATTACCGCACGCGTGGAAGAAGCTAAACCTACCAGGTGAACGTAAAATAGAAAGGCAATTGAAACCGATAGCATCACGGTGCAATCGCACGAAGCTTCAACACTCGCGCAACTCAATTCCCATTCTTTCGTCCGCGATACTTGAAACTCCAAAAAATTCCTATGATTCCGTCGAACGAGATATCTTTAAAAGTAACCGGTGAAAGTGTTGGACGATTCTGAAACGAGATCGTCCGCAGCGCTGCAGCAGGCAATCAAAGGCAAAGATTCTCGTGCGTGCAAAAATCCGGCTGTCCAACTTTCCAAATTTACGTTCGCCAAGAACAATGCCCTTTCCATCGGTGCGTTCACCGTTTCCCCTGAAGTTCGCGCTCCAGCGTTCGCCAGGGTTAATAAATCGTCGTCGACGCGCGAGAAGCAGCGGGACGCGAGAAAGGACGGGGAAACGTTTCTTCTGGTGGCGAGTGGCGACCGTGGCCGTGGTCGAGGAGACTCGTAGGAAGAAGGAAGTAAAAGCGTGCACGCGCGGAGGACGGCGTATGGAAGCGCGCGCGCTCGCGTGAACCTGAAACGGTCGCGGTGCGCGCGTAATTCTTGCCGTGGCATCTCGCGTGTTGCACGACGTTCTTCGTGTCCCACGCCGCTTTCTCTCGGCTTCTTCGTCGTTACTTCACCGCCTGAATGCTGATACTGTAAATACGCTGAGCTGTTGCGTGACAAAAGGAGCAACGATGGCTACGGTCACGTTGAAAACGTCGTGCCTCGCTACGATCCCCATTTTCAATGGACGAGTCATTCACTGTCGCGACGTATTTGGACGCTTCGCCGGGTTTAATTGAGTTTAGCGCATTGAGTTTGTAATGCCTGCGTGGCGGTGATGTTGATTGCGATTGAATACCGAAGAATAGAGTGGTGGTGGTATTTTGAGATGGGAAGGAACTGGCGGAAATATTTGATTATTTATCGTAAGGAACTTTTACGAATATATTATGAACATTGCGCGGAACTTTTTGAAATTTTACGGCGTGTCTGAGGCAGCATGTCTAAGATTTTCATAAATTCAAGTATTCTGGAATAATTTTTAATCATTTTTAGAGGTTATCTACGAAGTCTTTATTAACGCTATACCGATGCATCTGCAATTATCAAACAAACGTAACATCTTCCCAACAGAATAGTCGTTCGCGTTTAGATCCGCTGACGAGCAATAAACGAGAATTAGAAGCATCGTAGACACGATAGATACTCGTCAAAAGTTTTTCACGAACGTATGTCTTACACATATCTTAACGTATGAATCACTTCTTTAGTACGTTAAAGACAGATGTTCAATTTTAGCTTTAAGTGTCTATTTTTCTTAAGTATTATCTGTCGCTAAATAGTTAGATCGTTAGATTATATATCCATGTATAATATAAAAAAATTGCTTGGAAATTTTCTCAAAATCGAAATATAAGAAGCACCAAAGTCGCTTGGAATCTTTCATTTGATTCCTCGGTATAATACTAAGCCCACCGAGAATTTAACGATTCTTCATACGAGACTCGTCTCGCGTAAATCCATCGCGGCGACGAACGATTGGCGAACAAAGCCAGTTCCATGTCAGATACAATTACCAGGGATAATCCTCGGCCGGTTACTTTTGTTGGGTCATTTATCACGCTCTAGAGTACTCTAGACGACGCTATTCGTTAAAATGACGCGGTATGAGGCGCCGACCGTAAATTTCACGCGCATTTGCAAACGACGCGTCGGGAAGGCAATCGTAGAATAAATTGTTAGCAGATACTTGTGACAGATTCGCGCGTAACGTTATATTTTCGTGATAATAGACGCATAAATGAACAAAGAGACTCGTTAACGACGCTATATCCTGGCGGAGTCACAGTATTCAGCTCTCACGTACACTAGAAATAGATTAGAGGCACTCGTACAATTTCACGAAGCACGTTCAAACGATCTTCTTGTTCGACCGCTTCGGCTCGCGTTTTGCATGTACCTTTCGTGCGATTTTTCCTTTCTAACGGCGCACACGGGGAGATCGCCGCGAGTTTCGCGCACGCTTTTCTCGACCTTTCAGCTTTTGGCCACGCGAGACACAAAAGGCTTCTGTTCGCAGATCCGTCGACGGAACTCGGATGGATCGTCGAGTTCCGGGCGAAACTGTACGGCGCCGGCTTTAACGCTGCTTACACTTGTTTAATTTCGTTTGATTCAGCGTCCCGATGAGCGAGAAACGAGGCTGAAGAGAAGCGGACGCTAATTTAACACGTTCCCCGCCGTTAGCTCTTTTTGCTTGTATCCCTTAAGGAGCTGTTGAAGTTGAGAATTCCGCTGGCATCTTTAAGGGAATGTTTTAACAAAGTAAATAAAGAATGTTTTGGCATTTAAGAGAATGTTTTAGGAGAGTAAATTAGGGAATCTTTGAAATCGTCCGATTGTAGCAATGGCACCCTGGGTATTTTCATCCTGTTGCTTCGGTTAATTTACATACGCCCTGTATCGTTCTATTCGTAATGCAGATATTTTTTGAGAACCATTCCTTTCGAACCTACGACTTTAATCAATTCACAGAGAACGATGTGATTTTAAGAAGAGATTTAACGGGCCTGGTACACCGAACCGAAGATTTGTCAAACATCTGGTGAAATTCCGATAAACGCAGCGAAATTGAGAGTTTATCGGACACGTGTTAAATCCACGTGAATCTGCGAGTCGTTCGACGATGGAATTCCAACGAACTATGAAAAGACGTGTCGCGCATATGTTGCAGTGAGTGCGAATGCTTTAAGAAAAACAGACAACGATCTTCAGCACGTAGCGAAACTTGTGACGAATAATTGGAAAGGCGAAAGCGGATTAAGCAGAGATATAGCAGGACACCGAAGACTAAACATTCGTTGCGGGAATCGAATAATTTCAAACGATTAAGCGACTTAGCGAACTTTCCATTTAAGCCTTTGGGAAAGATGGTATTTTGAGAAGATGTTTGCCTACGAATTTGCAGAATTGCTCGCCATGCTCTTCGCTTTAAGCGTTTGTCGAGTCGGCTGACACAAAAATAGCAAAAATTTATGATTCATGGATTAATAGCTGGAACCGAGTTTCTTCTTCTTTTCCATGCATCTTTCAACTTCGGTCCACTCGTTTCCAAGAAAAAAAAAAAAAAAACGATCTTACCGCCACGCTCCAGCGAAGAATTTTGGAAACTGCATCGTACGAGCATCTTCAATCAGAAGCAGAAATATCATAAATAAAATTTCGAATCTAAAGAGGTTGATATAAACGTAGCACATAATCTATAGTTAAGATTTAGAATTACAAGTTGTCGCGATAAATAAAATTGATTCGCGAATTCTGCAACCCCGTATATATTTTATTTTTTTGCTAGATTAGCCATGGTCGTTTCTTAAAATTATTGTCTTCGCGTTTATCATGCAACACGTATGTATACTCGATTATCGGAATTCTCGTGAAATTCGAACAATCAACCTCTCACACCGATTGGGTTGTACCCCGAAATGAATGGTTCTCGAAATATACCCAATCAAAGTCCCTTTCAATGCACAGCTGACTTGTACGCTGCTACGAATACAAACGGTTCAATCACGCTGCTTTTCAATCGAATCCATCGGGATTCGAGATACGTCGAAGCTAAATCGCCGACAGCTTGAAACGTCGGAGACGCGACGCAACATAGGCCCGTTGTTTCCGAGGGAACCTTTCATAGAAGTTGCTTGTCTAAATCTGTGCACCGCTAGCCGCGAGTGTCACTGCCTCGAATCTGAAAGGCTCGCTGTGCTTCTGCATCGAGCGTATAATCGATTTACTGATTTTCAGGTCGAGGACGGATTCCGTGAGATCGAAATCTCCTTTGATAGCGTCGCCAGCGTCTCCAGGGCCACTGTCGAATTCCTTGCACGGCAGTTTCCACGGTAGTTTAGGAAGCGACGGCATGTCTTGCAGCAGTGCCAGGTCATCGTCGGCCTCCCCCGACTCTGCAAGATATTCGTCCACACCGGTAAATATACTTTTCTATGATCGATCGTATTGCGATTGAAATTCTGCTTCAGAAGAATTTTGCGTTACGCAAGAAGAATAGAAAGTTATACACGTACACGATTTTGAAATTCGAGGGTGGAATTGCGTTCGAAGTGGAACTGCTTGTGAAAGAAAATTTTAATTAGCGTCGAATTAAACGAATTCCTGTTTGTACACTTCGTCTATCCTATCTGTGTATCTCTGTTATACGCAGAAAATAAATTTAGTCAAATTTAATTTCCTCTGATAGATCACAGACAATGGAGAGAGTCGATTAACTCTCATTACACGAACTACAGTTTATATGAACCGTTTGTTCTTCGATTCAGACAAATGGATTTCTACCGTATAGAAACTTAAATGCGAAGGAAAAGTTGGAATTTATTTGAAAGTGCATTAAATTCTTCTTGCAAGTGTCTCGAATGGAAAAGTTCCCATGTGTCTGAGATACTTTACCTATGTACTGGTAGAAGAGTTACATTGAGAATGTCACAGAAAATCTAGTAGAAGACACGGGAAATCGTGAAATTAACAAATCATCGGTTGTCTCCTCGAATTCCTTGAATTATTTCGCGATAGTTTGAACGTTTCTCGGCTAAAGTGAGAAATTCGAGCTTCAGATATGGTAGTCTATGTAGAATTTATTATACGTATCCAACAGAGTAACGGTTCAGAATGTTACAATAGTGCTGATTTTGAGAAGGTTTACTATACTAAGGTTTTGGACCCTATGGAGGGGTCTGTTGACGCCGGGCGCCTGTCAGAAGTGGCTATCCTGTTACTGACATTAACTGATTATTGTCTCGATGGCTGTGACCTGCAGGATGTTTGGAAGACTATGGTTATCCTATTACCGTTCTATGAGTCTATGACAAGAACATAAAATCAATTCTCAGGCAGCAGATAATATCTTTTCATCCTTTTGAGATATCTTTCAGACTTACACGGCATCGATCTAGAATCATCGTTTCTTTTGTAATACATAATTCTCTATATTTATATACGTATATAAATGCAGACATTAACTTTTAACCCTTTGTGGACGGGGCCGATCGACGAGCGAGCGTCGCTGCGGACGAGAGGTATTGGCGCGCGCAGTTCAGAAAATATACACGTTGAACGTTTGCGTTATTCATTGTCGAGTGTTGCATTATTTTCATCAATATTTAGTTCATCATCATCATTTAGCTCACTATCGCTAGAAATATTGAAACGTCCGAGTCGATTCCTTGTTGAACGGAGTTCGTTTCCACTGTCTGAAGCACTGTCGTCGTCCTCTATATTGTCAGGTTCAAAATAATATTCGTCATCGCTGCTATCACTATCGAACATGTGCTTTCTGGATCTTTTAGGCATCGTGTATAAGGTATTATAAAAAGTATATAAATTATATAAAAAGCTTGCTGATTCGTCTGATAATGCCATCGAAAGACTGAAATTCGTTCTGACTCGACCATCATCCTACATCGCGACTTTACGTTAAACTGAAGATAAAATTTCTAAAGATCTATAACTTTCTTTCATCAGAAACATAATACTGTTTAGTTTACCATACCCACGCATAAATACGCATAAGAGTGTATCGCTCAGAAAAATAAGTGTCCGCAACCGTGAGCAGATTCGGGTGGTTATTTGCCGACGTCCGCAGAGGGTTAAATTGGTACATTTACATCCAGTCCATTAATTACATCCCTTAAACCCCAATTACTGCAACGTGTATCGCGTACGTAATCCACAAACTAACGATGTATAAATCATCCCTTGTAAAAAACAAAACGAACGGCGATTTCATTTTCATTATTCATCGTCAACGTGGACGAAACGCGTGAAAATCGAAACGAGACGGAGCAGACGAACACGCACGAGTCACCGTAATCGGTTACCGTTTGAAGGGTTAAACGGCGAAGTAAATCATCGTCACGCGTTCACGCGACCACGTGAATCCTATCTCCGTGTGTAGACGAGCGAGCGACATCGGGGTACGTTGGCATCTGTCGATGACTCAGGATCGTTCCCTTTTCGAGAGACACGTCTAGTGAACGGCTGTGCATAACGCCTCGGGAAATCGTTACTCTCGCAACGATGACTAATCGTCTTCGAGAGTCGAGTTCGCGCGCTGTGTTGATTTTTCTCCGCTCGCTTGTACACTTTGTGTTCATCGGCACCGTTCTTCTATTTGTTCTATTTAATCTTCTATTTATTCCTTCTACGTTTACTGCGCCCTCGTTTACCGTGACTCGCGCGGAGATCGAAGAGAAACGAGTATAAATAGGAAATTGGCAGGAGGCTGAGTTCTCTCGAGACTCGTCAGCTGTTCGATTTCCGACGAGATTTCTCGTTTCCGCGTGGAATAATCGCGTTGGGCAGGGAGGGTGGGAAATACAATCTAAGCGTAGATTAGAGTTTCGAGCTTTTTGAAGTATGAGTTTCGACTATGGGGGAACGTGGTATCTGTTGAAGAATTAATTCGCGGCGATATAAATCCGTACAGTTTCGATCGCTAACATTTTAAACGATAATACTTTGCGATAGAGTTGCTGATTTTCTTGCGTCTGTTTGCTATGTTTCGAGTACGTCTCTACGTTTTATCAAAATACTATACTTTACTGCAAGTTTGTACCGAATCAAGGTAGAAAAATATTCGCAAGTACTCAAAGCCTACAAACTCGTTCTACGTCTTTGCTAATACTTACTCCCCTTCTTCATAGTTTAATAATAGAGAACCCGTGGTGAAATTCGCCTTATTTTTCACTCATTTTCCCCGCAAAGTCAGTCTTCTATTCACGATATGGTTGCGCGGTGTCGCTATAACGAAGAATCTAATCCGAATGAAAATCCAGTACGATCTTCAACGTCTCGTTGCGCTTCTATTTACACCATTTGTCTTGTCAGCATCCGTGGCCGCATTTATCAAGTGGCCAACGAAGCGTCGCTTGACATTTGCGCGGAAATTAAAAATACGCAACGACCGGTCGATAGTGCCTGTTGGACAAAAATATATCTGAAGTTGGCTTTTCTTCCGGCTATCGAGCGATAAAATTAATTACCATGCTGCTGTTAATCGTATAAATCTTCCCGTTTAATCGTTTCAACTTGAAAAATTATACAGATCCGTAGATCGATTACCGCGTCTTCTTGCACTTGTTAGTTGCGGAGGAGTCGAAGCAAATCCGGAGAGAAACGCGCGACCGGAAACCCCAGCGATAGAGAAGGACGTGCCGATTTCACGATAGCTTGCTTCCTGACTGTCGTGTGCTGAAAATGATCGCGTTACGATAGCACGATGGGAAATCATTTCTGCCAGTCAGTCTACTCCCCATTGGATATTCCGCATCTAGGTTATTAGGGACGTCACCGTCTTTATTGCTGGCTGCATTCGCGCGATCGCGTGATTTCGCTTTGACCGTGACGTGCACGCGTGCACACAAACAGCTGTGTTGTGTGACGAAAGATTGATTTGTCGTGTTATTTACGAGATCGATTTATTTTAATTTAGACGAAGCTCGTCTCGATCAATAGAATCTGCGGGTTAAGCTCTTAACGCGATTAAGTGAACGTTGCGTCGGTGTAATATTTCATTTGTAATTCTTTTCGGTTAATTTAGGTTACTAGATACGTTATTTAACGTTGTGGTTACGGAAGGAAATTCCAGGTATGTGCTTTATGTAATAATTTGTCCTCGTTACATCGTCTTTTTATCTAGACTTTAGAACGTTGAAAAGTTCCACGAAACTGAAGCATTTCATCATAGAACTTTGACAAATTATCTTTTCGCTTTTAATCATCGACATTTTGGTCGTTGCAATCATAGTTGGTATTTTTGTGATTTTGTTCGAGTTTCGCTATTAATTGCTCGCCATTAGGTAACGATGCCGACGGATTAATAATTTCAGTACGAGAAAGTTTTCTTTCGTTTAAACCCTGTAAATGCGCGTACAAGGAAAGCGACTATAATAAAACTGCGATCGTATTGCTATTCTCTAATTGCAACAGCTGGTTCAGCAAATTAAAGCGTAGGAGCGTTTGCTTTGAGACGATGAAAGGACGCGAAGTTTTACGAGCAGGAATATTAAATTAGTTTCGGTTGTATAAATAATTCTCGCGAGGTTAATAATCTCAGAATTAATTGGAGCAAACACTAAACCGAAATAGACCTTTTACACAACAATTTGATATTACCGATCAAATTAGTTGTATAATTAAAATATCTTATTCTTTCTAATTCCGTACCAAAGCATCGTGAACCCGATAATAGTGGAAACTTGTCTCTAGCTCTTAAAATCGAAGAAAATACTTGATATTCCGTGACTGAACGCAATCTTGATTTTATTTGCTTTGCATTTTATTTTTAAAAGGTTTCGTATTGTTGTCCTATTTATATCGCACAAACTTCGTCTATCACGCGGTATTCTGTCTGTGTGTTGTAGATATCAAAGACTGACACACGTAAACCGTCTGTGCGCAGATTGGGACCTCCTAAGGAATTTATCAACGTTTGCATCGAGACGCACAATTTGTATCGCGCTAGGCACGGAGTACCACCTCTTCGTCTTAACAAACAGGTTATTTCCTCTTCATGATTACCGATAAATAAACTCGGCTGGTGTATATATATATAGCTGAATAAATTATATCGCACATCAGCAGAACCTACGATATTTAGAAATGTTCTTTGTCGTATTAAAGCCGTAGCATGGAATTATACGAATCTATATTTAACTTTTTCCTTAACACTAAACCTACCGACACTTCTTGTATACTTATTGATGACTCGCGATGGACACAACAGGCTACAAATTTTTCTTAGAGAAAAAAAAGCAAACCAGAAATAGATGCCGAAGAATGTATTATATATTTTATGAAAAGTCATAGATTAGGAAGCGATGTGATAACGTTTAAATACGGTAAAATTTGTGTAGAAATTTGAAAGCGGTCAATTTGACCGCTGTGGTAGTTTTAGTGTTAAAGATCGAGCGTTTAAATAGAATATTAACATACCCTTTTTCGTTTCAATATCAAGTACAGTATGAAAACTGTTTTATTTATTTATATTAATATATAACGAATATGCGATATTTTAACAATTGTTTTCTTTAAAAACTTGAAACTTTATAAAAATTGCAACATACAACCGTCCAACTCTTAATTTCATATTTCCTCTCTTCGTTTGCAGTTATGTAAAACGAGTCAGGACTGGGCCAATATACTGGCGGCGAGGGGTAGATTAGAGCACAGGGCAAACATAGATTACGGTGAAAATTTGTACTGTATGTGGAGTTCCAACCCGAAGACTATCGTTGGTGGCGAGGAACCGGTAAACGAATGGTAATTATAGAAAATTTACATTTATCGAATTCGATACATCGTAACTGGTGGTAACAATCGTGGTAGCGACGTGACGTTCGCCTCCCTAATTTTATTACACGTTTTGTTCATAGGTACGCCGAAGAGGCGCAACATCAGTACGGAAAGGAGCCCACCACCCTCAAAACTGGCCACTTCACCCAAGTCGTGTGGAAGGACAGCACCGAGCTGGGCGTTGGAATGGCCAGGAATCGAAACGGCGAGGTTTACGTCGTTTGTAATTACAATCCAGCGGGAAATTTCTTGGGCAGCTTCACAGAGAACGTTCTACCTCCAGGAAGTCCGAGTCCTACTAAAAAAATCACCTTTTTAGATCCTAAATCGCTTTACACGTTAGACGAACAAACGTGGCAACAAGAGGCTTTAGTCATTCACAACGAATACAGAAGGAGACATCGTGTTCCAGACTTGAGGTTAAGCGTAGAATTAACCGCTGCTGCTAAGGTAATACTCTTTACCCATTCTGTTGGCTCGATCGTAATTTTTGAACTATGTGATTTTGATATAATCGTTCATAAACATAAATCGCAGAAATAAGAACAAAAGCTTTTGAATAGAGGCACAGAAATCTCGTCTTCCTTATGAATGATACAGCGAGATCTTCAATTTTTCCATTAATCGCTGTTCTCATAATCAAGATTAAAAGCTTTTCTATGATTTTACAACTTTTGACTTGTATTTAACAATTTATTCAATTTGATATCTCTTCGTGGAAAGATTCCAATCAATTTTCAAATTTTGAAACGTCTTATTGGAAAAATAATATTTTTCCCTTTCCAGTGCTAGACTTTATCAACGGATCAGCAGTTCGTTCATGATACTTTTAATTTACTTAATTGTAATTTGTCTGGAACTCCATGCGGTCATGACTTAGCTAGTTTGCAATTGATGGTGCACGGATGGGCTGAAGAGTAACGCTCGATTACGAATTTTTTCCTCTATCTTCAGGCGTGGGCGAACACGTTGCTGAACACGAACAAGCTGATTCCCCAGTCGACTTCCCCGTACGGGGAGAATATCTACTCGATGCAGTGTTCCGATCCGAAGTTGATTGTACCGGCACGAGAAGTTGTTTCCAAATGGTATTCCGAGAGGAAGGATCACAAGTATGGAACGGAGCCAAAAGTCTTAAACACATGTACGTAGCACAACGTACAAAAGCTAATTTATCGATTATCTTCACCAATAATATTGCTAGGAGTAACTTATTAAAAATGTCGGTCAACGAAGGCTGTCCAGTTTCTAAATAGTATTATATGTTATCCTGCTGTTTAATCGTTAACGTTGTAAGACAATTTTTACTAAAGTGAGCGTATCATATTTTATAAATTATTAATTTGTAATATTTTTATATTTAACAAACAAAACTATGATATATACTATTTTTTTTTTGCAAGATAATAAATTGTTTACAAAATTCTAGAAATTATACTTTTTGATGGTACATCCTCTGTTACCGTTTCAATGGCAACGATCAATTCTTTTTAATGGAAATTGCCGCATTTTCTATCGATTTCTTTTAATTTATAACAATAAATCGAGATATTAAATGTACAAGACAAAATTACGATTGTTAATAATTATCTATTTCTTTTTGTTTAGGCCATTTCACACAGATTGTTTGGAAAAAGACTGTCGAAATGGGTATAGCGATGGCTAAAAGGGACGGAACCTGCGTGATAGTGGCGTGTTACCATCCGAGAGGTAATATTGTTGGTCAGTTTACGGAAAACGTATTGAAGCCTGTGAAGGGCCACTAGTTAGTTCGTTAGACGAATTTTCCCACACTTGTCGATACTGTATTTAAGCGATGTATTTATAATGTCATGAATAGCGACAATACACATAATATATGTATATATAATACAGACACAGACGCGCATACACGTAAAATAAAAGAGAACATTCCACGTACTACACGAAAGCGAAACACCTCGTCTGTTTTATCAATCGTCGGTAACATAACATGGCGATGTGATATTGAATCCTCAGCGACGATGACCACAAGATGTGTATGTACGCTTTTAATCTTGAAAGATCGATTTCCTTTGCAAAAAAGCAGACTGTAGCATTAATACCAATTATTTTAAAAAGAATATTTCAATCTCACTCTTATATAGGGGAAGAAGATAATAATTTGGTATTATGATAGTTTTTAGTTTCCTTTTGACATAAGTACTTTTAGTACTTTTATTGCTATTTTGACAAGGAAAGGAATGAAAATTATTTTTTCTTGAACAGTCGGTTGTCAAGGAACCGAATAGTAACACAACAGTGACGCGTAATTTCTTACGGATAAATAGTATTAATAAAAAAGAAATTGTCAGAGACTGATCGTTCCTTCGCTGTTTACCTCGGAAACACCACGAAGCGAGACATACCTGTAATTTTTCTGACAATACAGCTACGGATAGAGTGTAGCATCGAATCGAAGGTATCTTCATTATTTAAAACAACAAGTAATCCTTATGTAAGATTTTTTCATTGCAAACAAACAAAACAAATTATTCAAGAACTATTAACTCAATATTTACATCGATTAATAGAAAATAGTTAGATTACAAGCTACTAGACATGTTTCAAGCACATTCCTAAAAAGAAGGAAACGAAACAGACATTTGTAATACATGTTTTCACTTTATCTACGTTACTCTAAGCGACGAAATCAATGAAATATACGATCACGAAATAAAATGTGACGTATCAGAAGGAGACAATGTTACTGCTTTATAATAATTTATTCATAATAAATTTACATATACGCGTCGCGTGACGACGTTATTCTTATTTAACACTACATACAGCCGTTTGTAGTTGCTTTTGTGGTCAAGGATTAATTCTTTTTTTATTTTTTTAATTTTTTTTCTTATGTTCCGGAAACAAGCTCGACGACACTGAAAACATCGAGATTCGTTCGTTTCATGCTCCCTTTTCGATGTTGATCGAAAGGAAAATAACTTTTTCACCGGAATTTCTATGCCTTGCAAATCAACCAGAAAAGGGAACATGTTTTTTCCACGACATAAAACGTACGTTACATCAAATGGGAATAGATTTTTTTTTTTAGTTTTTTCAACGATTTTGTATAGTCCGGGATTTGCTTTTCTAATTAATTGACAGAATGACAACTCCGAGATGAAATTTCGGGATATCTACGAATGAACTAGCAACCAAGACACGATAGAAATTAGTTAAATACGAGAGTTATGATCTATATGATGTTACTTTCGCACCATCGAATCTTCGAAAATTTTCAAATGCAGGTAATGATTTAAAATGATAAAAGAAGTTAAAGATATTGTTATAATTGTAACATTGAAAGGAACCGCTACTTTAAATATTTTGTTAAGTATCCTTGTAAGATACTTTTGAACATATTTGTCATAAAATATGAATATTTAAGAGAATGTAAAGTATCAAATAGAATTATTAACTTCAACCTATTTCGTCTTTATAATATTCTCTAAAAATACAAATACTCGAATATTATTCAGCACAGCACGAGATCTTTTTCTTTCTTTCTTTCCTTGGTTTTTTTTTTTTTTTTTTTTTAAATCAACAGTTAATGTAGTCTTTCACTTTCACTAATGTAGTCTCTTCATTCGTTATGAAAACATTCGCTCTTCATCGTTATTGAATGACATTTTAAAGTCAAATATTACATCAATCAAATACACATATTGTATGTTATTCTTTCGATGCTTCTGCTATATTAAAGGACGTGAACGTTTAAGCGGAAATTTCCATCGAATTTTTCAATTAATCTAATTTTTATAGCAAGAAAAGGTACATCAAATTATCACTTTTAAGACGAACAATGTGTTAATGACATTTATTCTTCCGATATATTTGATTGCTTAAAGCATCGATTAAAATTTGATGTAAAAATAGAGTAAAAACATAGCTTATAATAAATATTTTCCTTCGGGATTTGAAAATTAAGTTTACATTTGGGATTTAAATCTTTGGGGATTAATTCTTCCGACTTAATTGGAAAAATCATTTTATTTTCAATTACAAATAATAAAATTACAAAAAGAAGCACAATCAACGATACAATACAGTTTAAGCAATAAATTTCTTATTACAGTAGACTCGAAATTATTTATTGGACGCGTAATTGTACGATACGCTGCAACGAACGTTATCCGCACGTTTTGTCTTCGATGTTTACGAGCAAACAAAGAATCAAATTTCAACGCAGTATGAATGGAAAATTAATTTATCGCAAATGAATTACTTTCAAGTACACTCTGTATTCTTTACATAAAACGATGGATTACTGGTCAAACCGCGCGTTGTCTATTGAAAAAACGAGAAAACGTATATCATTTCGATGTCGCAAGCTCGGCAGTTCGCTTTGTAATTTAACTTAGAACCCTTACTATCGACTAGATATCGAGAAGGAATTTGCGAAAGGGTTATCGATTCGAGGATTCACACACAGATACATCAAAATTTTTTTCACACACAGATACATCAAAATTTTTTTTTTGTTTTTTGTTTTTTGTTTTTTTTTTTTTTTTTTTTTTTTT
>JACXIV010000008.1:0-185337 GCA_014737475.1 Bombus confusus | reverse complement strand
GGCCAACAAGAGCGAAGAATCGAAAATTTACATTAATAGGAAATTACACGAATATAAAATTATTAAAACGAAGAATAAAAAAGCTTGCGACGATGGACAAGATTTAACGATTCCATGAAACATTTGGAAATTGAATAGAATATTATTAACCGTACCGTTAAATAATTCAAACAGTGCAATTTCTTTTTATTCGATAAGAAACGTAAAAGTTTACGTTCGTACGAAATTACACGAATATAAAATTATTTAAAGCATGTGACACGCATGCAGATTAATCAGAAATTTATTTATGGACAGAAAAGCGTTGAAAACCTCTTAGCACTTTGACGTTATTAATTATGCATCATTTTCTACCACAATTAAACCGCGATAATTTTTATCTTTATAAGTGTCGACTACGATAGCGTTAATTTTTAAATATTTTCAACGGTGAACCATACGATTTACTTTTCTAAATATTTTTGTACCTTTTGTAAGGTACTTTTGTACCTCGTATTTTGTACCTAATCACGAGTTCGTGAATACGTAGTAGATCAGATGAAGAGAAATGACAAAACACGCAAATATACACTGATACGAATTTTTGCCGGTAACCTGACAGCTATAAGCACGTACGATTTTTGCCTGTATACGGTAAAACGAACAGTTTATATACGATAGTATTTAGTATACAGCACTGAAGAAAATAAATTCTTATCCTTCGTCACGCGTGATAGCTAACAGAAGCAGATAAAAAGAAAGGAACGTCTCTCTAGTGCAAATCCTGATTTTTGCGTAGAGTTACGTTCTCGGGGGTGAGCGTGAAATAATTTTCCGCTAGAACTAATTTACCACAATCAATGTTTATCTTACAAATGTGATTATAAATATAAATACATGGCTGTTTTAATCTTATCGTACGAAGAACTCGGAAAAACACCGATTGGTGGAGGATCGTTGTATGTCTAGAGAAGATGAACAGGAGAGGACCGACAAGAGCGAAGAATTGAAAATAATGCTTCTTGTTCGGATTAATCACGCTAGTTGAGTTAATCACGCAAACTTGAAGCGGCCTTAAAAGTCAAATCACACGACTAGTGAGAACGAACGTTGAAAAAGATATATCTTTTTCGCGTCAGGTAATTGACAAGTTCACATTGGTAAAATTAATTTCTATTGCTTGAATTCGGATATGGATTGTGATAAATTCAAGCAATTGTAAATCATTTTACCAATGTCAACTTCTCAATTACCTGTCGCGAAATATATATCTTTTTCAACGTTCGTTCTCATTAGTCGTGTGATTTGACTTTTAAAGCCGCTTCAAGTTTGCGTGATTAACTCAAGTAGCGTGATTAATCCGAACAAGAAGCATTATTTTCAATTCTTCGCTCTTGTCGGTCCTCTCCTGTTCATCTTCTCTAGACATACAACGATCCCCCACCAATCGGTGTTTTTCCGAGTTCTTCGTACGATAAGATTAAAACAGCCATGTATTTATATTTATAATCACATTTGTAAGATAAACATTGATTGTGGTAAATTAGTTCTAGCGGAAAATTATTTCACGCTCACCCCCGAGAACGTAACTCTACGCAAAAATCAGGATTTGCACTAGAGAGACGTTCCTTTCTTTTTACCTGCTTCTGTTAGCTATCACGCGTGACGAAGGATAAGAATTTATTTTCTTCAGTGCTGTATACTAAATACTATCGTATATAAACTGTTCGTTTTACCGTATAGAGGCAAAAATCGTACGTGCTGATAGTTGTCAGGTTACTCGCAAAAATTCGTATCAGTGTATATTTGCGTGTTTTGTCATTTCTTTTCATGTGATAAAACGATAGGAAATTCAGAATCTACTACGTATTCACAAACTCATGATTAGGTACAAAAGTACTGTACAAAAGATACAAAAATATTTATAAAAGTAAATGGTATGGTTCACCGTTGAAAATATTTAAAAATTATCGCGGTTTCAAACGTTAATGGTGGTGGAAAATAATGCATAATTAATAACTTCAAAGTGCTAAGAGGCTTTCAACGCTTCTGTGTCCATAAATAAATTTTTGATTAATCTGCATGCGTGTCACATGCTCTAAATAATTTTATATTCGTGTAATTTCGTACTAACGTAAATTTTTACGTTTCTTATCGAATAAAAAGGAATTACACTGTTTGAAATATTTACATACAGTTAATAATATTTTATTCAATTTTCAAATGTATCAGGGAGTTGTTACATCTTGTACATCGTCGTAAGCTTTTTTTTTTTTTTTCGTTTTAATAATTTATACAATTGGTACACACATATGGTCGTCGTCGTTTTGGATCGCTGAAAATCTTGATCGGATCTACGGAGGTTGAGACGCTAGAGTCGACTAGAGAGCAAACGTTTTAAGAACATAAACCACTCACACGCCACGAAATATATGTATGGATACTTTAAAACGAAACTCGCAACAAATTGTGGTTGCTCGAAACGCATGATTGCGAATATCTATCTACGAATACAAAATTAGTATTAACACAGTATTGTACCTTCGTTGAAACAACTATAATACGTCGGTTGAACTGGGCATCGTTCGAAAGAAATTTTCTACCGAATAACGCTTCTACGTATTCATTTTATCAGTACTAATTTAAATAATTTAAATTTCATATTAAACTTTGAAATTTTATGTAACACTAAATCAGAATTATATATGTATATCAAATGATAAATGATCGGTTGATCTCTGATAAATCTATAGACTTCTTCTTGTTCGATATGTATATATATATATATATATCGAACAAGAAGAATATATAGATATATATATTGATATATAATATATAGATATATATCGAACAACAAGAATATATAGATATGTATATAGATATATAATATATAGATATATATATATCGAACAAGAAGAAGTCTATAGATTTATCAGAGATCAACCGATCATTTATCATTTGAACAAACGTAATTAGATAATCCGTTCGACTAATTACGATCATGACTTGTAACAATTACTTAAAACCAGTCACGCCCAGTTCAATCCAGACGTAGAAAACGAAGAATCAGCGTTCCGGCGTATCACAGTCGCGGCTATACGACGTCGCAACATTTCGTTCCCCGATGGTTCAAGTCAACTATATCTACCACCGCCGCTAAGCGAAACTAAAACTACAAAAGTAGAACAGAGTAAAAAAGTTCGTCCAAGCTGTTCACCGTAAATCATAAAAGTCCAGCCACACTGTATCATCCTCTTCTGTGTCACTGGAACACTTTTGCTCTCCGGCCGCCTTCACCGTTGTTATCACTACCACTTAATCACACCAAAATCGTCAGCAATCCGGAAGCAGAGAGTCAACATCGCCACTACTGATGTTGACGCGGCATGTGGGAACACCTACTGCTATTTGTTCCGCACCATGCCTGAGAGTCTAAGGTCCCCACATAAAATTATATTACACAATTGTTCCCTGTATATACTGTGGGTCCTGCGCGCCGCTTTGGCTCTGCGGCGCCTGCGAGCCTAACGGGCCCTGAATGGGTCCACTATTGGGTGCCAGAGCAGCGGCCAGCTCTGGCATAGATGGCAGGCCAACATTCTGGATTCCCGTGGTGTTGGCCATAACGGTCTGGAAGCTCTCCTCGGGCGGAGTTACTTCCAGGCCAATGGATCCATTCAGCGCTATTTTAATCGGGTTGTGGTTCGAGGAATGCGACAGGGGACCCAACCCGATTTCTTCTGCGCTGCTCTTTCTTCTATTTGTCGTCAGTCCCTGTCGCAATGAATTGCTACGTCTCAGCAGAATGTCGTCCACAACTCTTAGAGAGTTGGAACGACCACGTAGCGTGCCAGTCACAGTCGGGCTGTCTGGCAAGGATAAGGAATTCGATTTGGTAGAGCTCAATGGAGGAGCTCTAGCCACGCCGATTCCCGATCCTCGGCGGCTTCCTGCACCGGCTCCTGGTAAACCGGCCGAAGCCACCGCTGCGCCCATTTGCGATACCAGTTGGGCCGAGCAGAAGCTGATGTTGCTCTTCCTCCTCGAATTGTGCCGTTCGAAGGTCTTCTGCGCGGAGAACGGGCTTGGGCGAACTAGGTACACGATGTCGCCTTCCTCCAGCTTCAGATCGCAGCTGGGATTGATGATCACGTAGGAGAGGCTGTTCCGCTTCTCGGAGACGTCGTTGTAATCGGCTGTTGGGAGGTTCAACGAGTCCATCCGGGAACGGACCATGTTCGCGATCTCGGCCCTCTCGATCTGCTGGGCATGGTTGTCTCGTGCGTCGTCCCCGACGCTTACGGAATACTGCTTTGAAAGAAATGCGTGGATTTTAGTTTCTAACTGTGTAATGGCGGAATATTGTTAGAACGTAAGAATAACACATTGTTAGTGCTTTTTCGAATAGATCATTGATTGATAAATTATTGGCGAATTGCACGATTTCTTCACACTGTTCTATCCCTGAATTTCACTTATTTCGTCCTATCGATTTCTTGATTTGAAAAACACGTATTCAGGTGTATCGAGTCAATTTTCAAGCCACGACAGTCTTCGCCAATTAATTCATATTTCGGTCAAACAGAGTTAGGTATAATAAACCGAGTGATTTACTAACAACCTGAACGATTTGCCAAACGTTTATCAATCACCGTCCGTCCAACGGTCAATCGTCAAAAAATTGAAGTGTGAGTCCTCTCGATGGTCGATCGAGAGGTCAATGTAGGCGGTGAAGTCGAGCAGAGAGATCTTGAACGTTTACAGGCCGAAAGCCACTGACTGATTTGATACACTGGGCATGCGTTCTGCAATATGGTGAGCTCNCGTAGAATGGTGCGATAGAGAAAGAAGTAGTATACGTACGTGATAAAACAGACAGAAAGGGGTAAATAGAGAAAATAGAGATGCGGCGTACGAGGATCGTATAAAGAGAAATAGTATGGTGAACAACATACAACATAGAAGAAATCGATCGAGAGAATAAACGGCGACCAGACAACGTCGACTCTGTACTCACGGCTGAGGCACCCTTGTCGCGGGTGGCGCAATTCGCAAGGCACGAAGATGCCACCGAATGACGTTTGTACGTCACGCCGACGCCAGAATCGCTCTCCGCGTCTGAGTCGCCCTTCTAAAACGATAAGCATTTCTATACTTACTAATGATAACCCACCGTGAAGATTTCGCACGCACGCCGCTGCTCGATCGTGGTTTTCGTTTCATTTCGTTTTTGTACATGGTCGGTGGCTACTTTGCTACTATCGCGTACGTTCATCGACCTTTGTCTATTGAACTTCCTCCGTGGAAGCAGCGTACAGATTGCCCGTAACAAGCGATGGGCTCAAGTAGCAGGTTTAATAGGAATGTCGTTTGATAAAGAAGGGAGAACGTTAACCGACTATGTTCGAAAGTTGTACAAGTGTTTTGAAAACAAGAAAGAAACGATACTTTTTAAGTGGATTCGAACCCAAACGTGGTACGTTCGAACCTTCTGTGAGTATTCGGGGAGATTCCTCAAGAGGAATTAATAAAATAAGCTGAACAAGCTGAAAACTATATGAACGCGTTGTTAGAAATTCCCCATCCGCTTAAAACTATCTATCATTCGTATAAATATCGCAAATTGCTTCGAAGTTACTAATGTAATTAGGCAATTACGATGTACCGAACTCTATCCTCGAACTGATATCTAATAGTAGGAAATTGCATTCTACGTAGGTACCGAATTAATATCTATATTATCCCATATTTCGCGTGATCGTGTACATACACATACAAACGCGCACGCACGCGAAAAGTATACTAACAATTAATCTCAGTAGTGGAATTAACGCGTTATCAACGGAAGAAGTATTTCGATTTATAATAATAATAATAATAATATATGTAATATCTCTAACACGATGCAGGTTCAAAAAAACGAACACGTTCAGGATCGAAGGACGTGCTACGAGCATCGTTTCAATAAAATGCAAGAGCCTCAAACTTCTTTGATTCTTCTCTAAACTTTTACACTTCTCTAAAGAAAAAAAAAAAACGCTGTACGAGCTTACAGAGGGATAGATACAGAGCATAAGATAGAGCGGGATTACAACCATGCGCTACTCACAGCTGCCATTCAATAAGTTGTTTTCTGACTTTACGAATATGTATAATACACGAGCCAATACATATAGTTTTCGCTATCGAGAAGGAATAATCTTTTTACTCACGTGAGTTGTGTCTGTAACTGTGGTGTCTTGCGTTCTGTAAATACCAATGGGAATTTCGCAAGTAGTCGAGCACAGTTTTTGATACAGTCTACCATAGGTTCTGATCCACATGTCGTCTTTCGTAATTCTCATCTGTAATTAACCGTAAATAATGAAGTAATTTCAGGGGGTGGAGTTTCTTTCCCCATTGGAAATTTAGATGCATTAGTTAATTACAGTTTGGGATGTGCGAGTGATTAGATTAAGTTGGAAAATGCGTGTAATTACGGGCGTAGTTGCGGTTAATTGGAAGTAGAATTATCGCAAAATATGTACATGTAGCGTAAAGTAATTGAGTTATAAGTGTGGCTAATAGAGTTGATAAAGTCGTTTTTTAGCTCGATCGATGAAACCATCAATTAAGACAGCGAGATCAACCATTCCTTCGTATCTCTTTCGCTTTTCAAACTTTTCGAGTAAATCTTTGCTCGGATAATAATTAAACCTCGATGATTTTCGTCTTGAAAAAAATGTGCGATATGGAAATTGATTGTTCTAAATATAAGATAGATTTGCTTTAAGATACTCGTTCAAAATATGACATTGCTGTATACGAGTAACTTTCACTTTTCAATTATTAGGCTATTATTATTGTATGGAAAAAATAATAAATATGTGTAAAAGTGGATTTTCATTTATTTTCTCTTTTTTATACATATATGTATATAACGTTATGTGTGTGAAGTATACTTGGTTGTGAATTTCCAATGTGAGAGGAAACTTTTACGATGAACTTGATTGAGAAGCAAGCAAAGGTGTGAAAGAATATTTTTGATTTTTCTTACCGATGTTAAGAATCCAGATCCTGGTGCTTGATCCACGCCCAAAAGTAATCTCACGAACGTTATCATATAATCTTTGACGAATGCTTGATAGAGAAGTGTATCCAACATAGAAGCACTGAAGACGCTGCCAGCAGCGAAAGGCAATCGAAACATGTAAGATATGTGCGAGCCTCGTTCCTTTTCTCTCTGTTAAAACAATCAAAGAGAAACATACCTTTAATTAAAAATTTGATTCATGTTTATACTACACCAAAAATTATTTTACCTTAGAGAATTTAATTTTTTTTTTTTTTTATTACGGAAACGTGTTATTTTATTAATTATTCATAACAGAAACATATTCCTTTCTGATGTGTTTGCAAAAAACGCATAATGCGCTAAAGCTTAAGACGAGCTTTACCATTTAATTCATTAGGAATTTGTCAAAGGATAAAAAGAATTAAAGTGAGATAAAATAAGACGTTCCGAAGTTTTCAAAAATAGAATTATTTTAACCGTTATAATATAGTAAGACACAAGAAAATTTATTAAAAAAACACGATACTATCATCATTAACCCTAAGTGCTGTTAGAGGAAGGTTTCCGTGATGATTGCTTTTCTACTATAAAAGATATGTACGCTCGTCTCGTGTTTGTAATGTAATAAAATTTCCTTTACACGTATAAGGTAACTAAGTAAAGGTCAAGTATACGTGCTTTTAAACACTACAGGCAGTATTACGTATTATCAAGCCTCATTGGAGATTAGTTACTTAGTTAGGAAATTTCTGTAGTAGGTTACATACTAGCAAAGTAGAGTATGAACTTGAATACATGGTAGACTTGAATGCAAATTGTTATTTCTACATGTAATGTTAAAATTATTACAACGCGTCCTTCCTTATTTGATGATATTTGAATTTTTCACACGACGCAGAAATAAGCATAAATTATTGTTTAATTGAATAATCAATGGATTAATTATCATTGAAAGGTTAAAGTCTGCTATTAATTACGAATTGTTCGAGCGCTTATAAAAATTAGCATTTAAAACAATAGGAAGAAGTACCTTTTCCATTTTGCTGAGATGAAGAGCGTATTTGTCGTGTGCCCTGAATTGCATGAAACGCATGTTACTCGATTGTGAGAGCTCCGTTATGCTTTTTATGCTAGGGAAGAATCTGCAAATTCATAAATAGTGCTTGCGTTAAATATATATATATATATATATATATATATTCATCATATAATGTAATTGTAAACGAATTAAATTGAAACGAAAATCAGACAAAAATAGAACAAACTTGGAACTTTCAATTATTATTCAAAATAATACACTAACATATTAAGTATAAATAGAAAGTCTAGATACGTATATATTTATCAAATAAAATATGTCCATGAAACATAAGATAATACGTGTCTTGATTGAACATTCTCGACATTTGACACGTAATTTCCATGGTTTAGTATAATAGTTATTTGTGAAAAATTTCCAAACGCTTACTTAAACATTGTCTGAACCGCGACGATGGTATTGCAGTCGGCCAAAGTGTCTTCTTCTGCGGAGTTATTAAGTTCCTTGTTTACGACGACGACATTTTCGGCTAAAGAGATACCAGCGCAAAGAAGATCGTCCAAACAATCGATGGTACCTCGCATCCAGTACACCAAAGGAAAGTAAGACAACGCGGAGAGGAACGCAGTTCCCGGTGTTCGTTCCAGCAGAAGAATAATTGGGTTCAGCGAAGTTTTTGACCTAACAGAGACCGTCGATTAACATTATGCAATTCGTTTGCGCTCAAATATTCTTTTATCTTTAAATTGACTTTCCAGTAAGGATAGATTAGAGAGCAGTTTTGAAGTATAGACATTTTGTAAAGTATAAACTTTTGAATGATCGTAGAAAGTATACGCTATAGATAAATCGCATATATCAATTTTTTGAGGATACCTAAAGTGAGCCCTTAAAGGAATTATGAAGTTGTAGATCCCATTACTCGCGTAATCAGCTGCCAAGATTATGGTCTTATTCTGCCAATTGTACTCTTTCGCGTTGTGGTAGCTACAATGTTGGCACACCTAACAACCAAGAACATTTGCAATTATAATTTGAGATCAACATTCACTTTGCAAGTCCATTAAATATTCACCTGCGCAAGCTGAAGACAGCACAGCGGTTTTTTCTCTTTCAGCAGATAACATAACGTTGGCGAGACCCCTATGAAGGGTGAAACAGGTGGAAATCCTTTAACGATCCTATAATCATATCGTTGTCGTATTAAATTCTTGTATAATTCATACACGGTATGCATTGCATTTGACTTTGTAAGCAGGTGCGAGCTTTCGAATGCACGAAAAGACATTTTCTACTTTCTGTTCGAAATCTTTTGTCGCATTGAAATGTAAAGCACGAGGGATACTTGTTGCCCGATATTTATAATCGAAGCTATCTTTTACATATATTAAAAGCTATAAAACTTTTGACACATAATATACGTTTCTTTCTCGAATAATATAATAATCAAATTGCGATTAATCAACATCCACAAGAATATTCTTTCAATGCTCTTTTCAATTGTTTCGTTTTTAAATAATATTTCAACTATTTTCGATACGAGTTATTATAGACTGAAAAGAAGAAAATGTATTTTCGCACGATTCGCAGGTCTAAAATACAATGTGTATCGTACTAATTATATTCATACAGTGATAAAATCTGACGTTACATCGTTGACGCGTACAACGTGACAAGCATGTGCGAATGTGTAGAATGATCAAAATATTAAAAACGTGTACAATTCTTAAGTAAAATAAGCGTATTAAAATAAGAGTCGACTATTGAGCTATTTTTGAAAACTGATTCATCAAATTATTCGAAAACAAACAAATAACCGCATCATTTTCGATTGAAACGTTAAGTTATTTGAATTACAAGACTGTCAGATAAGATTTTCATGTATTATGCCGAAATTAATATTTTCCATCATTCTGCTATTTTTGTTCCATCTATTTCACACAAAATCATTCTCAGTTATTTGTGGATAAAACTAATCAGCGTATCAAAATATTTCTTATTATTGTCTATAAATATGAAACGATGTGAAAATCATTTTACCTCGAACTATTTGTATATATATATATATATATTTAGCTATCGTATGATTTTTTGAAATTTCAATCAGTACGCCTACAACTTTATACGAAACAGATATATAAGACTACATTATACGAGGATAAATTAACGACGATATCGCGAGGAGAAAGAAATTCTCAAAATAGGTAAATCAATCATGCCACCTTTACAACTCACGTTTAAATAATACGTGCGTGACTAAAGAAGTCGTGTGGAATAACATCTTAATGCGTTTAGAGTTATCTAAAGAACGATTTGCATATGAAAAATACCGAGTAATACGCGTTCTATAATATTTATGCTTACATTAAGCACATAATACTAGCTTACAGTAACGAAAGTGGCAAATGAAAATGAAAATTATGAATATGAACAATCGTATTTATGCTTAGGATAAAGCACCGCGGTTGTTCGTACATGTTCGAGTGGAATGTATAAATTGTGAAAGTTTTGAATGGAAAATGCGCTCGGTATCTCTATATTGTTCGTTTCTATGGGAATTTCATCCATTCAGGTCAGTAGAATTTTAAAGTCAGTAGACTTTTATTTTTATTCGTTCTTCCTCTTTTCTTCAATCGCGCTATACGTTTCGTGGCGAGTTTACGCATAGTAAGAAAATTCTTTTTAATACGCTCCACAAAACGTATCGTCAGAAACTGCGATTTCAATAATTTCTAAGCAAGCTGTTCGAAGCGGTGTTACGAAGTACAATTATTTATCTAATAGATTTACTTCGTACTACACGAATACCTTGAAAGCCGATCAATCCGACCTGATGGAAAGTTCATTTCGTCTACGTTCGACATTTTCGTAACTTCATTCAGCTTGCAATGCCGCGTGTTTCGTACGAGAGTAACTTCAATTTCAGAGCTCGTTCCATTGCAAACGATTCAACGAGCCGTATTAAACAGCGAACCTCGATGCACGATGTAGACGACTAAAGTTTGCTTGAATCAGTTAATAAATTCCGAAGCTGCGTATCTACCGCGACCTCTTTATCAACCTCCTTCGTCCATTTTCTTCGCGTGTGTCTCGCGATCACGCGCCACAACTTCCGCTGAAATATGCATGCCGCGGAAAGTGTCTGGCTAATCAATCTTTTAAGAGCATGAACTAATTCACGCTTGACTTTTCTCTATACATAATATTACGATAGGCAATAAGCGAGGGAACGTTGCGAAATAAAAAGAATTTTGTCCATTAATAGCGCGAGTGAAGCAGCGTATCAATTAAAAAAGAGAGAGAGAGAGAAAAAAAAACAGAGAATTTTACAACCCCCGCGAGGAAGATAAAGCGTTCATTTCGATTATCAAATTATTACGCACATACATGCAACCACCCTTTATAGAGAAAAAATCTATTTCACAGAAAATTATCTCCAATTGTATTACTTAAATCGACGTAATTCTTAATTGAAAGATTATCTTCTCCTAATTTTGTAAATCTAAAATTTGGAAAACGGTCACTTTATACGAATCGAATGTAACTTCGAGCGTTGCCTTGCGATAGAAGCGAAACGTGTCGAAAACTCGAAACGATTCGACGCTTTCCTTCTGAACGTTCCCCCGACGCGACGCGACGATAGTTTGTACGAAAGCGTAAAAACGTGAACTCACCCTTTGAAACTGCTGGGCAAAGTGCGTGAAGACGGCAGTGCATAAAGACGATGCAAGAAGGAAGACATCGAAAACATCCATGAGGACATATAGGGTGTCAGGCAGGACAGCATCGAGCAGCGATTCATCAACCATCGACGGTCGATTAGTGTTGCACAGGCATCGAGAGACATTCATACAGGACAGACCGACCATCAACGTAAACTTGCGTTTAATTGTATTTTAGGATGTTGAATGACAGGTTTCGCGTGACATCGACCTCTTGTGCTCCAAAACTTTGACCATATTCGTCCTGTTCGTCTCTTGTCACCGTGACATTCGAGCTTTTCAGATCGCCCGACGTTACACGTTTCGAGATGGAAATTTCGTCGTCGTTGTTGGAAATCAAAATTTTTCCAATTCGAGGAAATTTCCTTCCGAATTTTTTATGTATTGCATCGAATGGAAACTTTATTTCGAAAGTGTTTGCACGGAAGTGACGGAGGTGTGGGATGGTCAATACCGGATGGAAAGAGAAAATATAGATTTTGTGTCTTTGAAAATGAAGACTACAAGGAAGAACACGTCGAGTTACATTCTTTATATTTCACAAGGAAGCAATTTTCAAATTGAAACATCGTCGCTCCATTTGATTTCGACAAATACGCGTGTTTCCACGTCTCCTTTAAAATTTTCAAAATATTCTTCGTCGTGATATCGAAGTACAGAAATATCGAAGATATTAAAATACTGTTTGTTTCAATAATTATACCTTTGCTTCCCACGAAACTTCGCCGATTTATCAACTATTTGAAAATAATTACATTTTCCAAACTGACGGATTATTTCCATTTTTACTCGTGTCACGTTAAAATTCCTCCATTTAATCATAAATTCGTATCAAAAGCAAAAAATAAAGAAGGATGTACTTATCGTGTTTTTCCCTGTGATCTTCGAACGCTATTAAATCATTATAAGACAGAATGTGATAGGGTTACGTTATGGGTACGTTACATCGAATAGGCGATCAGAGGAGATAACATCTAGGGGTGCCGAAAAAAGATGAGCAGGGTGCATAGTTTCTGCAGCGTAGCCGCCGAACGTAGTTTCCTATAATAGATAGTGATTCTGATAAGATAGTACAGATTCTCGTTTACTCAGTTAACCCTTTGTTTTTGAGATGTTTGAACGTCTACTTCGTTAGCACAATTTAATATGCAGAATTTTACGAGCTTCGATATTTGAATGTCTTTAATTGTAAAAAGTTTCACCAAAGAAATCTATATATCAGCGAATAAAATCGAATCACGTTCATTTATATTATCGTACAAATCAACAAATAAAAGTATTAAGTACTTCGACAGACTGTACATCTGTAGTAATGGTAAAGAAATATGAACGTCTGTAAGTAAACGATTGTGCGTAAACGAGATATCAAACGTGAATACTTTATCGACTGTACGATCCTACAGCGTATCTTTATTGCGTTCCAAAGAAAATACCGGCAATATTCTCATATATATATATATATATATATCTAACGCTAAATAGTAATCTAAATAGTTTGACGTGGTATAATGCAAAATCTAATATTTCAAGTAGCCAGTATGTTCTTCCTAAAAACTAATATCGAGAGGTATAATGTACAATATTCAGAATATAAAAACAATGACAAACAAGGTACATTCATTCGGTATATATATATATATAAATATATAAACAAATATAAATATATATATATATTCATATAACAATATATAGTACGTATGGTACTAATAGATAGTATATAGATATGCATATGTGGATATGTAAAAAAGATTTATACACAAAATACGTTCGCTGCACAAGAGACTGTGCCATGCAAGTGCCCGAGATAGTGCATGATCGTTTCGCTCGTAAAGGATTTCACGATCGTGCTTTAGTACATAGATCAAAAGGATTTGTCAAAGAGAGGAAACCAGCTTTCTCATCTATCTAATAAACGTATCTATAAATTTGTGGCGAGCGCTAATCTTTGACCGTCAGTTTCCTCGTCAGCTCGCGTTAGACGCGCTAGGGAATCTTGTACCTTCGATCCTTCCGACCTTGGACGTAAAAAGGATGAAATGAATCGCGATCAGAAGTCGATTATACTTACGCAATTTTCTCGCTGGGTGATCTCCAAGGTACATCGTCGTCCATTTCGTCCTCGGACTCGTCGCCTTCGTGGTCTTGACCGGGAAGATGCAAGGTTGAGCTTGTTAACATGTCTGGTACTGGTAAAATGCTTGGTCTTCTACTTCCTGTAACGTTTTCATATAATTTTGTTTATAGCCATTCACGTGTTATAGAATTCTATGTATTTTACACTTTGATACGCGCGTGTTTCTACAATTGTGTTTAGATGATTATTCTGACTCCTCCTAATATTTCAAAATAGAAATGCACGATAGTTTTCGTAATGTAATTAGTTGAATTTATGAGCAAGCAGTTTCTTATTTTTGTACCTCGCAACTATATGTTTGAGCGGACTGGAAATTATACTTTGATTGGCAGCGATTAAAGGAAGAATCGCCATCTTTTCGTTTTCAACGTTATTTATCAAATGCATATTATAACAAATGATTTATTGCACTTGCAATCCGGATATCAAGTAACAACCGCTTAAAAATGTATTATTTGACACACATCATGCGTTTCCTTCAAACATTGCAAAATTCTTCTCCTGTATCTATAATGGTTGACTTATACCACTTCTATATTTCCCTATCTGTCTTTGTACATGAATTTATAGATTTTAACTAAGCACGTGGAATGATATTGATTTAATTATCAATTTACCTATTCCTTGTGTGAGACTATCGGGGCTGAGCAGATTTGGGTTCGGATCTAAGGTTCGTGGAACGTCCAAATGATTTCCGGTTATCGGTGTCTGCGGCGTAGATTCTCCATCCCTCAAACACTGTCGCGAATCTCCAAGTTCTATTGGGTCTAAATAGGTTGCTATAAAATTATAAAGATCTGTTACTAAAAACTATTTACACACACCTGCTAAAAATATGAAAAAGTTTCTAATAAAACTAGAAATACAGTTCATTCATCATAACTGATAAAAAAAGAAATATAAAAGCATATCCTATAGACCACCTTATGAATTTAGTTTACGCGCGAATCAAAGAATTTTCAAAACTGTGTACTATTGTTCGCTTATCTTCAATAGTTTACATTTTCTGTGTATATTTTATTCTTTTATCATCAATTAATTACGATACGTTTCTTTTAACATCTTTTTCATAAGTGATGTTGAAAAATGAATTAAGACGTTATATCTTAAGTTAGAATTTTTCTACGTATCTAGCAATTTTATTATTACGCAAAGTAATAGCGATAATTTTTTTATTTTGATCGAAGATTATTATTTGCAAGGTGAACATCTCGATCTTGTAACTTTCGACGCTGTTTTGTATGCGTGTTTATTGAGACCATTTGTTACTGATTAAAATAATGCGAACGTTTTGAATTCGAGAAAAGAAAAGAAAGTAGGAAATCATCCTGTTGTTGGAACGTTAAGCCTTTTAAATATTCTTTTATTTTGATATCCACCGTAGTTTGAAATAAAGGAATTGCATAAAAATCACTATATAAAAGTCGCTATAAAAATCGCTATATAAAAGTCACTATCGTTAATCCGAGTTAAACTATATTCTAAGTAAAAGTTCTTATCTCAATTCTATGCGTGCGTATTTTTTATATAGTAACATACATCTATAAATCAGGAAAAAAACATTTACTTTAAAAAAAAAACATTGCATTAAGTTATAAAGCCATGCTTTTAAGCTTAGACGTTTATTCGTTATTCTAATCAACAATATAATTTAAATGATTAGTACAAGTAAACCGAGTTAAGAAAATAAAAATATTTTTAGATAGAACAAGGAAAATTATTTATTTAAAAAAAGAAAGTAATTTAGCAATTAATGCTGTAAAGTAGCCATTTATAATTTCATACATATCAACTTTCTATCTGCTTTTATACGTTTCAATCTACTGCATGCAGAACTGCAAATTAGTTACACTGCGACAGAAATGGTAATTAATGAGAGAGATCAGTACCAACAAAATTAACATATTAAAGACTAATGCAGCATAAATTCATAATATTTGCGTCTAATATATGCATTATTCATTTGGCACGTATGAAACTCTGTTCAATCTTACGTTATTATACTACGTCGATCGATGTATCGTTCTGTTGAAATTTATACAACATATTTTTTCATAAATCTTTTTCATAAATGATACGAGGAATATAAGTGTACCGATTGTTCTAACTATGCGGATATAAAAAACTGACGTTATCTTTCTCTAAAAAGTATCCACCGTAAAACACATTTAACAAATGTCTATCTCTAACACGTAAGTATATCACAGAAACTTTGAGAACATTAATTTATCAAGTATAATTTATCAAGATCATTTATATCGTAACGTTATGGTATAAATTATATCGTTGTAAGTGGAGTTGTCTAACGGAGTTATAAATTTCTGATAATTGTTGAATACATTTTTCCACGGAATTAGATAACAATGTGCCGGGGACTTGCTACAGTTAATTCCAAAATTAATTTTTATTCAGTAAATATTCCCTAAATCTAATACTTTCTTAAACTATATCTATCTAAGTCATATTAAACTATATTCTTTGACAAATGTATTACGTATAAATCCCAATATACAGAGGCATCGTTAAAACCAAATCCACTCTATCGTTCTTCGTAATTTCTACCGCGTAACGCGAAATAAATTAAACATTACCATTTGCCGTTAATATCACAGATACTCTTCTCATCTGTCTCGCAATGATAACTCATTAATAATCGTACTAACTTCATCCTGTCCTTCGAGCTTTCCTCCGATAACGTATAAAAATGCCCAAAATATCCTTGCGTAAAATTAAATTGACCACCGACATAGAAAAAGGAAAAAACGGATATATCAAAGTACAGCTATGAATCGTATGGCAAAAATCAGTCGAAAAAAGAAAACGGAAGGAAGAACAACCAATACCAAAAAGAGAGTACGATTAAAGACAACAAGATATGGATAAGCGCATGCGAAACTCACGGTGGATATTGGACGCGAAAAAGTTCTCGTGTTCGAGTGATGCGGGCGTGCTAGGGACGACCTGCAAGACAATCTGTGGGGCCCCATGTGCCTGTGTACCGTGTATGTTCTGTTCACTGGGCCCCGTGCAGGTCGTCTCCTCTCTGCAGCAAGCTGTTTCGTTCAGCGCATTGTTATAGCCGTTGGAATAATCATGGTGCTCGTTGGCACCGGGCTTGTTTGTAGTACCGTTCCCATCACCAGCGACGGTCGCGCAGCTGGCAGAGATCGTTGTCACCGTCGTCGGTGTAGTTCCTGCTCCTGTGCCACAGGTAGTCGTTGTGGTAGTGTTGTTCGTTGTTGCGTTGCTGGCCGAATTAGTGTTCGTGTTTCCGGTCCCATCGGTCTTCGTCGTCTCGATGACCACCTGCGTAGCCTCCGCCACGGTTCCAGTTTGGTTGTTCGCCACCACGAACGCCGAATTCTCCTCCTTTGTAATGCTCATGTAGTAGCAGATGTCCGTTTTCTTCATTATGTGTCGCGGACCTTGCGATACATTGAAGCGAGTTAGATTTTTGAGAACGTTGATCGATGGCAGATTTTGCTAGTTAAGAAGTTAAATAAAAGATTGTATGAGTTTTTGGGGGCAAAACGCGTCTTTCAGTATGATACGTTGGGGTTAGTTGTTACTTACGTGGTTCTTGATTTTGAGTGTGAGAATACGTATAAGAGTGAGAATATTATAAATAAAGTAAATTATAGGATATTTGAAAGTTACCAGGATTCAAAAGGATGGTGTCTTCGTAAAATTCCGGAAGTTCCGCTGGACGGACCGCGACTAATGCCACCCCGTATTTACGATGACTGTGGAAGGACGCGTAAGTGAAGGATTTACCCTCGTACTCGCCGAAAAATCGAGAATCCCCAAGAGCAATGTGATAAATCTCGTTTCCGGAACATTTACCGTACAGTCTGTGCCACTCTTCTTGAGATTGCTGTCCCTCTCTAAAAAATCAGCAACAGACCAGTCAGTTTCTTCCAATAAACTTTAATTAATTACCCATTACGACAAAACACTATTTCATTGATCTCTGTGTAATTTTTCCAATGGGAAGATTCGCTTTTATACTTACTGTCCTCTGGAAGTGTGCAGTAGAAGAGTAACCAAGGTTGAAGAGCCAGGGCAAGTGCAATTATTCGCCAAAAGAGCATATTTGAATTCATCTTCGCACACCACGTGTTCCGCGAATTTCACGTGAAGTTTGTTCTCCGGACGGAAGATTTGTACGTACTGAGGAACGTTTGGTGCAAAATCCTTTACTGCCCACGACCTGTTGCCAATCATCGAAATATCGATAAGACGCTCTTCTTTATTCTCAGTCAACGGGAAATGTTATTGTATATTATATGACGTATTATTCACATATTCTTCGTGTGTATAAAATTGTTCAAAATTGATCGATCGATAAATTAATAATTTATCGATGTTCCTTGTACGATTTTCCTTTTTTTTTTTTCTTTTTTTTTTCAATTTTTCAAACGGTACTGACCTGAGTATGGTGTGCTGGTCAGCAGCAGTTTTGTCAGCGTAATTTCTTGCAGCAAGAATGAAGCAGGCTTCGGCCTCGTTCATTCTAGCCCTGGTAAGATCACTATCCTTCAAACACGATCCTTGAATGTAGATTACTCTTTGCGCCCAAATTGGTACTTGCAGAATCATTTTCATCGTGGTATCCAGCTCCATAGGCGACAATAGCACGACGTAGTAGTTCTAATTATAACGAAATTTGTCAAAATTTTGTCAAGAATATACTGACGTTCTAAGCGTTGTAATTACGCGTGAGGTGTTGATGTAGATTTTACTTGAATTACGTAATAAAGTAATGAATTATGAATTTGTGAATTCGAGAGCGTACGATGTCGGTAGAAGAGAGGAAAATCGAGAAGAAAATCGAGAAGGAAATTGAATCGGTCCAGAGTAATTACACGATCGAATTTCTCACCTGTAGAAGGGGATGGGCGTAAAACTCATTTAGCAAATCCATGATGGTGTCGGTTTGCAGCGTTGTACAGCACACCACCACGTGTTTCTCGCTTTGAGCTCTGTGCGAGGAATACGAGCCACCTAGTTTCTTTCTCTCCATCCAGGTGAATGCCAATTGCTCAAACTGTTGGAGAAATTTCGGATGTCACTACACGCCTACTTGTCATTTATTAACCGTCTGACTATAATTATTACAGAGCAATCGTATTGCCTATTTCTTCGAGTAAAATGCTAGGGCAAATACTTATTTGGACAATTTTTATCGAGATAAAAACTAAATTTGGATGGTACTTGTATCGATGGTACTTGGTCGCAGAACGTAGAAAATTATATCGAGAAATTTTTAGAGTTTTCAGCGAAAGAGTGATTTTATAAATCTCAAGTTCAAAACAATTTTAAAAATTGCTTTACTTATTTTTTGTTTGCATGCTCTTATCGCTCTGGTAAAACATTTCTAATTTTCCTTGCAAATCGTTCGATACAATTTTATCGAAAAGTTACATTTCCCAAGAAAATATTTTCGCTTCGAAATAAATGTCAAACAAATATCGTCAACATATATCGTCGTCCGAAGAATTATCGTCATCTTACAATTGCATTGTAGAAAATTATTTGTCATCGATGCGACAGATCGAAAAATATCGATTAAAATGAAAACGTTACATTACGAAAATTACATCGAGTCAGTAAATTCTGTCGATTCCAATTCATTGCGTAGATGCATCTACTATACCCTGAGGGTTCCTTTTATCAGAATATTCGCGTATTACGTGTCATCGACAAAGCTGACGGCTGAATCGCGCGTTTATCGCTGTCAACGCAATCTGTGCCACCAACCGACAGCTAGCCTTTGATATCTCCTACTGTCATTAGTCAATGATTTCGGTCAACAAGTAGGATAGGGTATTCAGGTTAGTTTCCGCCACCATAAAGGATTTAATTAAACGTTTGTTACCGACGAGCGTTAATTAGATTACACGCTACACATCGAAATTTTATGAATGCTTGACAAAGGGCTGGCAATGAGTTCTGTGCGCCACGCTATTTACTTCTATATCGTAGATCAATCACCGTAGCAAAATCATTTATGACGATAACTAGCTGTACCTTTCATTTACAATTACATTCGCAGTTATGCAAGCAGTATATTAGTATTGTACATCGGTGACTTTTATCATCGCAACCATTCGCACAGCTTCGAATAATATTCTAATGTATTAACGGTTATTAGCTATTTGCTTATTCAATCATTAATTAACGTAACGATCGATGACACCACCGTGGGGAGAGATTACTTTTTACTTTCAGTGTTTCAATTTGCTTGAGTTTGGCTGAGTTTGGTTAAATTTAGTTTGGTCAAGACGTGCATGCATACTTATTCACTCGTTTTATTGTAGCGTAGCGCACTCGTAAAAAGGATTGCGCGTATCACTTGAAAGACGCGCGGGTATCGCGCTTTGGTTTAAATTTTAATTCCAAACCGGGCCTATTGAACGTAGATTACGTATAATATCTCAATATCGTGTCACTTGACACGATGACACAGCGGTGCATAGCTAACGCGTACTTACGAAATCTAGAAAAATTGTATTTGAATAAATTTAAAGGGATCATAAAGAAACAGTTTAAAATATACCTCGATGAAATTTAGTCATTTGTTTTCTGTACTTTCAGTCACAAAGACCACCATTCTGTTGCGTAAAATATGGAATACAAATTCGAGTTAAACGTCCTCAAATTAAATAACTTAATATAAGAAATACGACACACCACGAAATATAACGTGTAAGTTAACATTAAGCAATTCGACATAAAGTTAATTGAAATGTTTTATAGTCAACTATAACGCAACGATATCTGTGGAGAGTATCGCAAATAAAATTCAAACAACGAGAAGATGCAGTTTTATATTGCGTATTGAATCTCACAACGTTAAGTTCCTGATATCTCAATCGCCGTATAGGAATTTGTGGCCATTAAGTTCAAGTAATTTGCCGACCATTAAGTTTTTGGATATAAAAGTTTCACGCCATTACCTGCCTTTCGATTTTCGTCGGACAATGATCAGGGGAAAATCAATAGCGCTTTTACGATCGTCGGCAAACGCACGCGTCGCAAACGTTTCTGTCGTAACATTCGTCGTTAAATGGGAAATAAAGTTTCATGTGACTGGTTAGTCTTCGGACGACAAATATCGCTAGAATAGCAGAAAGTAATAATAGTCGGACGCTTCCTGTCTTTGTGACGCTTCGTACAGCGGAAAATTGTGTCAATTAGCGTGAAAACGTTTTGCAAGGATGCCAAATTAAACTGGATAATTTAAAGCGATTATCGCGTATAACAGGTAATAAATATGAAACTAAGCTATCGATACATTATTGTGCTATCAGTTTCGTCGCAGTCAATTAAGAAATAGATGAAATATCAGTAAAACTATGATTCGTAAAACAACACGTACCTGAGTAGGTAGAACTATGAGAGCAACGCAGATCATGATAACCATGAAAAGCTGAGAGGGCCAAATGTCAGGAACAAAATCCCCATAGCCGACCGTAGAGAACGTGACTACAACGTAGTATGTGCTTTGAAACAGATTCAGCTGTCTATGTCCCGCCCTCTGGAAGTGTTGAATACCACACACGCTGAAACAGGCAAATTAAAACACGCATGTTACCAATCACGAGATTACAGTTCACTGCTTATCGAAGTCACCGTGTTTCAGAGAGAATAATTTACGAACACGAGAATAGTTCGAGTCTTACGCATTCACAGTCGACTGGAACCAATTGGACAATTAGTCGTATTTCTCGAACATCAAGGGATACCGTCGGATGTCCTTTCATCCTCGAGAAAGCGAAAGGACCGTTGAAACTTCGAGGTTAAGAAAACGTATACCTCGGTCGGTAAAAGCGAGCTCTTTCTAACGAAGAACGTTCACAAACGACAGCAGTGCGCATTATGCATGCGGCCTCGTTCTCATATCTGTATCGAGTTTATATATTTGTGCGAATTGGCCTTTTCTCTTTCTGTTCGCGTTTAACCAACTATTTTTATACTATAACTAGGTGATCGTATAATGAATCTCCTTTTATTTGCAGATGAATTTCAAATATTACTTTCTCGTGTTTTCGTAAAGCGTTTGAAATTAAAATAAATCTAATAGTATCGCGTAAGATGTAATCGTCGTAGTGAAAGAAATACTTAAGAATGCTTTCGGACAATTGTTTGTAATATTTCGACGATAGGAGATTTCAAGAGTCTTATCTTCTTTATTTTTTTAGAAGTATTCCAATGTTGCGTAATATAAGCTTTTTTCATTGGTTTTGTTAACAGTTAATAGATGTACTTCTCAAAGAAATACCCTTTATCATCGTGGCTGATTTTCCAGCAAAATGGAACAATTTTAAAGCGTCGAATTCTTCCGCTTTCGTTGCCTTCGCTAACGTTGTCAAATATTCCATGTGAAAATCATTATCGAACAGAATCGATCAATTTGGTCTTCGACCGACTCAATGCGATATTCGCCTTGTCTTATTTATCGAAATTCACCCGCAACGTTGAAACAAAATCGCGCGATCCGTGCGTATCAATTTTCACTGCACATTTCGATCCGCGATTCAGTATTCCCGTTCGAAAACGCTGCTTGGCGGGTCAACCGAAATAAAAAAAAATAGAACGAAACAAAGAAACGTTGAATGGCAAGAGGAGAGGAACGATATTGCTTTTTTAATTGGACGACTTTCGTTTCGCGTTCGAATGCGTTGATGTGTATCGAAAAATATCCAAACTATCCTCACGCTTTCGGACTCGTTCCTCCTTTCAAAACCGCATTGTTTCTCAAAATCGTTCGCACGTTTATTACGATTCTAGTTACTGCTACAGTGTGTTATCGATACCGCAGGTAACTTCGCGTCGATTGATATACTGCCAGATTTTATACATCGACACACGATAACGGGTTTCATTTTCCAGAAGATCCCTGAAAATTGTCGAGTTGGCTTAAGCCACCGTACATCCGTGCTCTGACGAACTTCAAACGTGTCATCTGTTAGAGCAATGGTTCGTCAGGACAATCGAATATACACATTGGCTACAAAAATTTCGCTTCGCCACAGCCTGTGCACATGTATACTTAATAATGTATGCATTTCGATCTTCTGGCTTTTCAATGCGCGAAGTCACACGGTTGTTAAACGCACGAATCCAAAACGCGTGAATTTTTATGAACGCGGTTACACTGTACGCAGATAATTCGTCGCACGCCGCATAAATTCGCGCCTACACTGCAACTATACTACGCTAACACTAATACCAACACTACACTACGCCCAACTACAGTTCGATTTTCGCCTGTGTTGCGAAAATTTTCCATTTTTTAAATAATAGCGTTCTAATACTCAGAGGCGACATTCACCGCGTAATAGAATCGATATTATAAGAAAATGATCTATATTTTGATTTGCTACCAATATATCGAATACAAATTGGCCGATTCTATAAAAATTCACGATTTAGCTAGATAATCGTTCTTCTGCCATAGAATTACAGAACACGTTCATAAGGATTTTGAAAGAAAAATTCTCATCTTCAAAATCCGACAAGCTTAAAAGATATTTTCATGAAAAATTTTACAAACTTTATTGTGGAAACGATAATGTCTTTACCAAAAGAGTAACTCGAAATTACATTTTGTTCGCCATTTAGCGATAGAAGATATAGATATGGAATATAGATTTAGACAGCGGAATAAATAACAAACAACGCGAACTTTTGTACAATTCGATAATTGTGTGAAAACGTCACGTTTGCAGAGCAACCAAATATCTTCGGTAAATTTTCCTTAAACAAGAACGTACATGGGTACCTTTTCGTAGAACAAAATTTCGTCCAGGATAATGATAGTCATTTATAGAGCGTTTCACTTATTCTATCTATTTTCAAGAACGCAGACACGCTAACCCTGCCGCATTATCAATATTGATTGTGCAGAAGGGTTGCTCGTTCCGTTCAACTCCGAGAATGCAG
The DNA here is from genome assembly GCA_014737475.1 of Bombus confusus. Taxonomy (NCBI): domain Eukaryota; kingdom Metazoa; phylum Arthropoda; class Insecta; order Hymenoptera; family Apidae; genus Bombus; species Bombus confusus. The sequence continues at coordinate 161,461 of JACXIV010000008.1, read as the reverse complement.
CTTATAAGCAGAGTCTGTTCCCTGTAAACTCCACAAGTAGTCGCCTTAACGAAGTGTGGCGGCAGCTATACATCTTCTAAGCGCGACAAGCCCATTCGTAAGGCGAACGTCAAGCGATTTTCGCTGTGACAGTGAAATAGATAACGTCTGGTCCGGCGCAATAACTGGACCAGAAGATAATAAATTTCGCTCATTAACCGGCGCGTGCTATTTACGGGTGCGTGCAAGCTGTACGCATCATTTCGCCGCGCTGTTACCAGCTTAACGTTATCATTTCGTCGTTTCGTACAAGAAATGTAACGTGACAGGCTGAACAGGTTGTTTTTACGAATTAAAACGAATAACGAATTAAAAGCACGTTAACGCAACTGCTTTACATTTCGTAGTAATTAAATACTTGACGGTGAAACGGATTATATGTTACGTAGTAATTAGGATGAGAAGCGTTTGACTCGTTTGTATTATTGGATTCTCTGATTCTTACATCTTTATGGACTATTGAACTCTTGAAAACGAGATAAATTACTTGTTACGTTTAAATCTCTATCCTTTCTTATCGTTTGCCTCCGTTACTTTTGTCGTATCCTCTCAAACCTTGTTACTTTAACGTTAATTCATTCTATATATTAATAAAAAAAAAAACAAGTTAATCTGCAATATTAATAAAAAATTAATCCGTTGATCGACAATTCTTTAAATCGAAACAAACTCGATAAATTCGATGCTAAATTCTAATAATTCATGATAATTCTCAGGTATAATAATTTATACTCTTCGAAACTCGTGAAACTCAAGTTTCTGCATCGCTTTGCAAACGTTCGGAAACAATTCGACTCGAGCGACTTTTCCCTTGAAACGTAGCCGTTTCTCTATGCCACGGCTGCGTTCCCAAAATATTTCACCGTGGAGCGAACGAACATAGGCGACCCGTAACAACGTAAGTACGTGCACCTTACCTCGTTCGCCCGTTTGAGAAACGACTTCCGAATAATGCCGTGATCGGCCAACAGATAGGGGACATCCGACCAAGTCGCGGTGGCAAGGGCGAGCTTACAAGTACGCCGTTCTAGAATTACACCGTAAATAATGAATCAGGACGATCGATGGCGATACCAATCCATCTGCACGAGCCGCCACGATTACTTATTAACATTTGTCCCACATTGCGATCTGGGTCAATCAGGCAAGTTTCATCCCTTCGTGGCGCGATTCTAATCCTTACGAGGATGATATTGCATACATATGTACAATAACGTGCATATGTACGCGTGTTAACACCTTTCCGTATCGATTTTACGACGTAGACTTCGGCGTGTATTATCTCGGACAAATCTTAACTTTGAATTGACGTCGATGTCGGTAGATTCAACGACGAGGCTCATGATGAACAGTAGTCCGGAACAAAGGGCCACGGTGCAATATACGCTATTGTTACACTGTACTTTTATAACATCTTTTTTGTTATTCATATCCATAGAATATATTTAGGAAGTTTAGTTAAAAAGCTTGGTATATACACTGTATAAACACTGTACGTATGTACGTGTATATATGTACGCTCTGCAAGTCCAAAAGTTAGGATATCTCCGAGATTTATTCTGCTTCCTTACATAACCGAATTTAAAGGGCCACGATGCAATATTCGCTATTGTTACACTGTACTTATATAACATCTTTTTCGTTATTCATATCCATAGAATATATTAAGAAAGCGTAGTTAGAAAGCTTGGTATATACATTATACATAAACATAATTATATACATAAGTACATAATTAAGTTTATGTATAATAAGTATATACATAAACACTATACGTATGTACGTGTATGTATGTACGCTCTGCAAGTGCAAAAGTTAGGATATCTCTGATATTTATTCTACTTCCTTACATAACCGAGTTTCTTTCAACGAACAATAGCAATTGTTGAACGATAAAGCAGTATCGAGCGTGCCGAGATCATCACGAGCTACTGAATAGGGAATAGCTATCCCACTGGTTGTTTAACTTTCCGTTTATCTCGTTAAATAATTGAAAGTACAGGTGTTGGATAACATGGACGCGGGAAATTTTATATAATTCTCAAGCAGAAAATATTATTTGACGTCATTCGCATAATAAATACACCGACGTCGAGTTAACTTTTCGCGGTTCGGAAGCAAGGAAGCAGATTAATAATACGTACGGGAGAAATGAAATGTTGGTGGTAGTCCAGCGAGGTATCTTGAATTATCAATAATCCTACGCGGGTTGTTATTATACACATGGTCATTCGTTCTAAATGGATAAAACGTCATACTGAACCCTCTAAGGGAATATCCTAGATAGATTATGGATTTAATAAGTACGCGAAGTTATAGTTACTCTTTGGTTTTGATTGATAATTTCAGAGTTTCCTGGAAACTTATCGCCTTTCATCGCTTGGGCGACGTGTAACTACTCGAACAAATGCACTGCCTTTGGAATGGTATAATGAGTTTTGATAGAAAATTGGAAACTTCGTGTACTAGATACAGTAATTTTGTATTGCACCTATATAAAAGTAATTGCTATTCGCATCTTATTTGAAATTAAAAGAAAATTCTAAATAAATGTCTTGAAAATTCTGAATTACTTTCATAATACGAAATTTAATATCTTTTTGTAATTATCAAGATGTATCTTAGTAATAGAGATTTGTCATAAATTCGATCAAAGAATCTTTGAATCGGGGAAATTAAGCCTGGGATCATTGATTCTCTGTCTGAATCGTAACACCGTCCAGGAAATCTGAGAATTCGTAAATGGAAGCGCCTGTTCCTGATTGGCAAAGTTTCCTCGTTATTTGGATAATGTAATATGACTTGTATGCAAGCCACGTAACATGCGCTTTGGTAAACTTACATAATTGTTATGGCCGGCTAAGGAACTGAGAGAAAAGTCGACCAGCGCGAAGACGGAATTTTAATTCGTTCAGTTAAATGGACGTTGCGATCGTTGCATCGAAGAAAACAGAAGTTATTAAAGGAAAGATAGAGTCTATTTCATTACACAAGATGATCATACTTCTGTTCGATAAATATTATTTGCTTATAATTAGAACTTACGAAAGGAAGGCGTATCGAGAAAATATTTTTCTTTTTATTATAAGCAAAAGATTATGTATTTAGTGTCTATCATGAAACCTCTGAATAATGTTATATCCTATCTCACAGTACGATTACATCATACGTGTTGTTGTTTTTTTTTATGAAAAAGAATGATTCTATTATTTTAAAATATGTTATCCGATAACTATTTAGAATAATTTATAATTTTACTCACCTAGTAAAGACAAGACACAGCAACGTAGCACTAAGGATCATAAGCTGCTGACTTAAAGCCGATTGGGACTTTTGCATAGCTCTGTGTAGATCGTTCTGAAACACGAGTATCGATGGTAACGAAATGAAGATGAACAATTTAATGCTAAGTAGTATATGTCAATTACTTACAAACATATTTTGCAGTGCATGTTTTGCCAACCAACAGTTTAGGAATACCGGGATGAACAGATTTCGCATTGGTGGATAAAGTAGCTGGAAATAGAATTAATGACTTGTTATTAATCGTAACATTACTTCCTAATAATTTACTATAAATAACTAGATACTGTTTAATATAATTATTACCAAAAGGCTCTCCTGCACAATCGAACTAACATTACGAGCAAAGTTATGTCGGTATTAATAACTTTTTTTTTATAGCAGTAACAAGATTGATAATGAAACAAAAACAAAACTGGTAATGAAAAAAAAGTGATCTTTAGTCGTCTTGTTCAACATAAAATCATAAAATGATAAGAAATGATTTGTCCAATAAAAGCGTGCAGTCCACGCTCGGTACAATTCGCTAGTATTATTAGTTAATAAATTATTATGCAAGAGGGCCCAGATATTAAACTAATTTTAATCTGTACTTGTGTATAATTTGTATATACATATTTATTTGTATGATAAATAAACAGAATAATTTTCGTGAATAGCTGATTTAAGAAACAAAAGACTCGCCTCATATATACATTCCTTATATTATATATATATATATTTGCAAACGCAACTGTAAACGCCCGCAAGAATAACGAGTTTGCCCATTGTTCTCGCTTCTCTACCATCGAAGAACAAACATGCTTCGAAGTGACAGCAATTAGCGTCCATCACTGTTTTCTCGAGATACTTCATACATCCATGTCAGATTTCTTTGGAAGAACGGAAGCGAGATTACACGAGAAATTTCGTTGATGACGAATACAAATTTCGAAATAACAAATGTACGATTTGAAAAGTTTGAAACCTCAAATAGAGATACTGTACCTCAAATTTTCAAATTATAAATATGCTAATATAAAATACGAAATGTAGTAGAATTGGTAACTTTCACACTTCGTGAATTGAGTTGAAATTACATAAAAGTGTGATTAATGTTCAGATACGTGATTAATTAGAAAGTTCGTGGGTCATTGGCATCAGTTCATAAGTTAATTGAAGCTTATAGACTGCCAGTTAGATGATCATAATCGTAAATGATCATTAACGTAAAAGGGAAAAGAAGTTCTCATGACAGACTTTTTAAAAATAAAACTCTTTAAAAAAAGAGTATAAGCCACGCTCGAAAGTCACGAATAGCTTGTCATGTGATGCAAATGCTGACCTAAAAAATGAAACTGCACTTATTTTTACGTTATTTTAATGTTGTTCTGAATGCAGCAAGAACAAAACATAATTGCATCGAGAGTTCTCATCTCTTCAATCTACTATCGAATTAAGCGAAATGTTTCATATAGGCAGCATTTAATTTTGTTCGAATCTCCATACACATGTACGGAAAACAGTCAGCAGAAATTTTATAGTATATAATAATTTTAAAATTAATTCATAATTTTTCATTTCGCAATGTATATTTTGATATTACACGCGTTATTTAATTGATTTTACACGGTATTTCTCACAGAACGAATCTTTCGTTTCAATTTTCAAATTTTAAAGGAAATTTCATATTAAAATTTGACGCACAAACACTAATTCAAACAATAATTTCATAAATTTACTCTCACGATAAAATTTATAATTATTTTAAAATTGAAAGATCGTGAAAATCGTTGACTGATACAGTCAATAATTCGATTATGTCTTTAACATGAGAAACTTGGCGTAGAAAATATCACGTATCAGAGACATCATTTTGTAAAATGTCTATGGTAAAATGCCTATTGTATGGCTATTGTTAACGGGTTTGCATTTTTCTTGAAACCAGATTTATTTACGTTCCATAGAACAAATATTTTACGAGTGATTATAGTTATAAGGAGCGATGACTTGGGATTTACCGGACTTGCTGAAATGTCACCGAGGTGACACAATACTAATGAGTCTAAGCCAATTAAATTCCTCGCACAATCCTCTGATATTGTTAAATCCTATTCGCTTTCAAATCAGGCTTGGTCCCAATAGGGCACAGATTGATATACCAAGATCGAATCTAATTTATCCTACACGTTGAAGAAATACCGTTAAATCAATACTATCAAATTCCTCAAATTGCGATTAAGAATTTTCAGTTCATCAAAGATTAATATCTCTGCAGCCATAAAACATGGTCGTTAATTCATTTGGTTAAAATTGCGAATGTATTGATAGTTAGAAGTTTGCTAAATATCGACTCACTTTTTTTAGAGCTCTGAAATCAGTAAGAGCAATAGCATACTAGAAGCTAGGCTCCCTTTTTTCCCCTTCTCTCCTTACTTTCTTCTTTTCCTATCTATTATTAAATAATTCCATTACAAAGAATGAAATTTTTCATTTTTTTTTCTTTTTTTTTTTTTAGTTACTTAAGCTATATGAAAGTCCAAAGATCGAAAAAATGACTCATCACTGTTTTTCTATGTGGTTCTCAATTGTTGTAGTCTTTTAGTTTTACATAGTTTGGAAAAAACGTCTATATATATATATCTGTGTATATCGACATTGTATATCGAGTCGATGCAAAGCAACAAGTTCTTCACTCTTTCGGTGGTTCGACATTCGACCAATAAAGCTTCATTAGAATCTTTTGATATCCCGTGCAAAAGGAACGTGAAACAGGTAGATTTTTATCCCTCTCTCGGGTGGAATGGAATTTGTAAGGAATCGCACGGTTGATATAATTCGTTTTATTGTCTGCCGCAGGCTCCAAACGTCCGGGAAACCTTTCCTTTCCTCTTTCTTATCAAGCCGTGTCTTAATAAACCGTTTTATGGCTTTATGTACTTCTGTCTGAACGCTTGGAAAATGTAATGGGCGAATTGTTCAGCTATTCTTACGATATTTTCTTTATAATCGTGAAATGTCTGTGAAATACGATTTCATTTTCTTGTTTCCTTTCTTATAACTTTATTTTTGCTTCATTTAATATCTTTTAGAGAAGCAACGTGTCCTTGAATTGATTACGTTGTTAAGTTCGTATAGTCGTTCGTTTTTTTTTTCTTTTTTTTTTTTAATTTTTTAACTCTATCGACAAGAAGTAAACAAACGACATATACGATATCAAAGAATGATATAAGAATGTACGTATTACTATCTTATATCTAACATAAAGTATACAAAGGAAAAGGATGTGTTAAATTGTTAAAAAGCTATATCTAGAAAATATAGAAAGTGAATGACTCACCGTGATAGCGAACGGGATGGTGTTGACTAGTTCCAGGATGAAGTGGAAAGAGAGAAGTTGCTGCCAGATGTTTCCCTGTGAACATGACCAAGACAGCTCAAAAAACCCAGTGACAATTTACAAAAATACAAGGCGCGACGAAACGTTCCATGAACAACATCGAACAGCCGTCCTGCATTTTCTGTCCAGTGTCCTATAGTAATTATAATACCCGTGCGTGCGCGCGCGCCTTGTCAGTGGTTCCCAGAATGTTACTTTAAATCAACAGGTGCCTAGTTAATTATCGAAAACCAATTTAATTCTCTCTGCGGATCTATAAACTGCCGGGTAAACTCGCATAAGTAAATATTAATTAAACCATCGTACAAATACAATAATTACACGGTCTCGTTTAGCAAAATTACTCGAAATACAGTATCGGCGGATTTATACTTCGAGATAATTTGCCATTAGGTACATTAGGTTTATGTAGCGGCGAACTGTTGATCGAAATCAAGTCGATAGCTTAGAACAAGATATAAAGAATATAGATAATATATAAAGATATGAAACAAATAGTGAAAATTTTTCTGTGATTAAATTAATAGAATTACTAAAATGTATTTCATTCGTCTATTATTTTATTTAAAAGTTACGTCTAGGTTGTAATATAGTATAGACGCAAAATCTGTATTATTCTATTATTCTTCTCTTATTATTCTTTTTTTTTCATCCATTTCCGAAAAATTTTATCGAAACTAAATTTGTAAATAGCTGTGTACACATATTTATTACAGGATTAAATTGTTAAAGACAACCACAATTTGATTAAGTATTCAGTGAATCCGTCTGAAAGCGTTCTAATACGATGTTTAATTGAAACAAACGACACGTTCATTTCGACGTGAAATCCATAAATCACTGTGGCACATCTTCGCGTACATACATCTTTTAACGTGACCTGTCAACGTATATCTGCTCGCGGGTAGAACACCGATCTGCAAGACAACATATCCTATACAATTTCAAGCCAAATAGTCATTTGTTTACCAGAGATGAATCAACATTTTAGCTTTCACTGATTTTGGAAAAGCTTGAAGAAATATTCTCATGTCTGTCTGATTTGATGGGCAAATTCCAATAACAGTTTAAAGATTTCTTAAAATCCAATAAACGATTGATTTAAATCTAATTTTTGAAACGTTGACAAATTTTGCGTTTTAGATGATCATAATCTAATAAAACAATTTGTTTCAACAACTTTACTTTCATATCAATCAAAACTCGATAAATTGCTTAACGTAGAAACTTTATAACTTACAAACATTCCCAATTAAATGTTTACACTTAATTCAATTAAAAATGTAGTAAAATAATTCGATAAAATCTAAATTCCACTGCTTAGTCAAGAATTACTAAATACGAAATGGTATTTAATAAATGCCGCTCGTTAGTATCTTTTCTGCAACTAAAAGGAACGATAAAATCCGCACGGTATTATAAAATTTACTGCTGTTTTGCTGTCGTAAAACTCCAAATTGAAACAATTTCATACAAAATACTATTCGCGTCAGACTTTACGCTCGTTGTAACACGCTAGTTGGAAATTTCCGGGTAAACCAAGGGGGATTTTACTCAAATAAGACTTTAAGCAAACGCAGGACATCGAACCGTGTATAATTTAACATTTTTATCTTATTGTAGGATAAATACGTGTTTCTACTACTTCGTTGAGTTCATCGTATAGCCGAGTATCCTCAGAAACTATTAATAAGTATAAAAAGAACTGGTCGCTGACTATTTCGAGCTTGACTATATGAGCAAATATGGATTGTTGAAAGATGTTAATTAGAATTTTTTCATGTAACTTCTTCGTTACGAGCATACAAAAATTATATACTTGTCTGATGAAGAATTTTGGTAAAAATTTTTTTTTCGCATATTATTTTTTTTTTTTGTAAATCTCAAAAAAGAAGATATAAGGAATATATTTGATTAAAGATTATTTAATAAATAAACCTGACGCGCGAATAAATTTTGTTTCGTTTACTTATATGAATTCTACGGCAATCAAAACTATACGATAGATCCATTATCGATTTTATTCCTCGAATGAAGACATTTTACCAAGTTTCTTTCCTTTTTTGAATAATCAAATTAAATTTTAATTTTGCGTAAAATAATGTTTTGTAATATTGAAAGTTTCCTAATGTTTTTTTTTTATTATTCACATTTTTTTTATTATTTCATTATTCAGAAAATATGAGAAATTCCAAGAACAAGAATACGATGTACGAAGAATGTTTCGACACGAAACATTATTATTACGGTTCGAGTATTACTTTTAGTCTCTTTTTCCAAGGTATCGTTACAAAACTTCAGATACGGTCAGAATATGTTTTTCTTTTCTTCACTTATGGCAGCACCTACTTTTTTGGTACAATAGGGATCAAAGAAACAATCAAGAACGGTGGGCTGCGCATATCTTTGATATTTGTGAGGAAGCAGCAATTTTATCGCGACAAAGATCTCTTGATACTCCCTTACGAGCGATATTACGTTTGAAGAAGGTTGAAAACACGATCCTCTCGAGACGTCCGTACAGCAACGGACCCTTTTATGCATTACGGCTTTCTACGTGTTGTAATCTACAGACCGATTAATTTGTGGGTTGAAAATCGGAATACGAGGCGATTAATGGTTTCATTGACGTACGTCAATCGTCTGTAATTTGTGATTCAATCATGAGTTATGGATAAAAATTATGACGCAGATTGAATTTTTTAATTGTTTTACAAAATATAACTTTCAAATAAAAAATTGAAACAAATTTTTACCTGTTATTGTTAAAAAATTACACAGTAAGAATTAATAATAAAAAATACACAATAGACTACTTTTCCTTTTTAAAAACAGAAGATTTCAATTACATAAAAGACCAAACAATAATCGACTCTACAGTTCTTTTGGTACCGATATCGAATCAAACAGTGATGATTCTGGAATCATTATGCGTCATTCCTTACAATAATTATTCAGAATAAAGATTCTGCACAATTGTTTCACGAACAGAAATTGATGTACTAAATATTTGCAATGTTTTTTACAAAATATAGGATTGGAGGGAAGGTTAGTGATTTAGTTGAAAGTGGTTCAGTGGGCTGTATTTTTTCTAAATATCTATAGTTCCATTTGTATCTCATCTATTGATGAAAGTACTAGTAAAGAGTAATAAACATTTTAGGTGTAGATGTAAATAAAGATCTAAATGTAGGTAGAAAAAAGAAACTCTATCTCTCTATCTATAAGAAAACTGATAAATGAAAATGGGAATTGTAAATGTAGAAAGAGATAAAGAAAATCTAAATGTAGGTGTAAATTAAAAAATTCGATTGCCAAGAGCTAATAAAAAAGTATGTTTGGGAGATATGAATATAGATATAAATAAACACTACTATTTGAAACTAACAGTAATTTTCGCTCGCAATCAACGGCATTCGGATAAAATTGAAACGAAATAGCTAAGTCTAAAGTGTCTACGAACTAAATCAGCAGCTTTCTAGGAAGCTCGTCAAAGCTTTAAAAATCTAGCAGCGGTGCTCCCACACGATAACTGGATCAACCTTTCCTGCAAGATTTCGCAATTATTAATATCCTCGGAGATTTACGAACAGCAGGCGAATGCAATTTTCACGGTAGAAAAACGTCTCTCGTGCGACGAAAGGAGTACCTTTCTCGAGGCTGCCCTCAACCATAAACATCCTATTAGACGTTGTTGCGCAGATGTAACGCTATTTCGAGAAGATCGTGTCAAGGGATCTGAGACGAAAATCGCGTCGAAAATATTTTTCAAAGATCGTTCGTGTACTGTCGCCGAAGTTTGAACGCAGTAAAATTTATTGGGAACAATGGACAGATTTTTGAACAGGGATTCTGATTTCGTTTCCAGTTTGGTCTTTTCTAGAGTTCAAGCACTGTTCTTTTAACAATTGTAGGTAGGCGTGTAAAAGGAAAGAAATCGGGGCAGTTTCTGTTAATTGGTAATTTTGTGAAAATACCCGTTGGCCTTAATTCTGTTTTTTTTTTAAACAATGAACAATGTGTGAACAAATTGCGGTTGTAATTTAAAATAGGTTGCGTTTACGTTTGGTTAGTTATATTTTTGGATATTCAGTGAGTAATTTTATGAAACAATCTTTTAATTTCTATCCGTATCGGTTCGCTAACGTTCTATTCTATTTTTATATAGGATCATTTCTAGATAGCAATACAGGTGACATCAGAATCATCTATTTATCAATTAAACTGGATATTAATTTATACGAAATTTTTGCAATTTTTGTAAGTATGAAGCGAATTACTAAATATGTACATTTAAGCTCCTGTCATATATATACTTAGCATTAGAGGACAAATTTATTTGAACATCTATATTCTTATATCCATTTTTTTAAATTACTTTCATTCAGCCGATGATCTAAGACTCCTACAGATTAAATGGAGAACATACAAACACGTATCGTTTCCCAAAACAGTAAGCTACTCAACCATCATTAGCCTCAGGTGAAACTCCCCTCGATAAGACGCGCCAAATGTTTACCAATTTGTCAATAAATTACCAATTATTACCAAATTACAGATTGTGTACGCGAGCCAAAGTACATGAACAAAATACGAACAAAATATATACATGTTCTGCAGTATTCGCGCGTGTCGAATGATATTCGAGCGTTTGCTGCCACTTGGAGTGTCGAGACCTCACGCGCGCCCTCCTTCGCAATTCCGAGGTAGAATCGAAAGCCGTGAAACTGTGTGGTTCTCGGTAATCCTATTTTCTGACGGACTATGTCGGTTAACTCGACGATCCGTCACACGAGAGATCACTCGTCGATTTCGAGCATGTCGACGCTGTTTGAGAACTTTCCAAGCAGATTCTCCTCGAGCGAGGTGTAACGATCACACGAAAGTGGTTTGTCGAAAGGTACAATCTCGTGGCTACTGCTCGTTTCTTTTTAGAGAGGCAGATGCAAAGTTCGAATCTATGCAAACGCATCGTGCCGGAGGACACGAAACGATACGAATTGTAGAGCACAAAGAAAGAGCATTTTCTTCGAGAATATTTCACGAGACGGGAGATTGCATATTAGATTTTCAAATATTCACCTTATAATTACTTTGAATCGATGAAATAATTCCTACGTAGGTTTGGAGAATTCAATTTGTTTTTTCGTCAATTTGGTCTAAGCTCTTGAAACTACGTTTGAATGGTGCGACAGTTAGCGATTACAGCAAAATAACTTCGAGTTCCATATACACGTATATTTATGCATCAAAACTTAACTTAATTCACTTCGTAATTATTAACCGAAATGAAGATTTTGAAACCACCTGATCTTTATATCGTTCGAGATCACAGAAACTATATCTTTAGTTATTTTATCCTGTATTATAGAAGAAGAGAAAGAGAAATTGTTCGTAATGCAATCATTTGAATTCACGAGCATGCATTCCCTGTTCATACGCTCACCACTTTAAATATAATCGTGACAGAAATACAATATCGGCACGACACTCGTTTAATTGTTCAAACTACAATAACTCAGCGGTTTAAAACCGCCGCGTCGGTCCATAAAGCGGACAATATTAAAAAGAAACGGCGGTTAACAGGGACGACGAGCAGTATCGACGAAACGCCCTCATAGAGGGTGGAACATACGTAGGAGAATAATAAATCCGAAACTCTGACAATAACAGCAGGTGGTAATAATAACTGCGATAACAATAATAGTAATAAGGTAACAACACCGACTATATCTTTGACGACGTCGCTAAACCATGAAAACGATGGAAGACTACATTATGGGGTAGAAACAAGAGAAAAATATGGATGGACGATCTATGGGCAGACAAAGAACGACCTACGTAGACTGTAAAAAAAAAAAAGAAAAGAAAAGAAAAGAAAAGACTGTTTCCCTGATCTCGTAAAAAGCTTGATATTTTGTACGGTAGTGACTCGTGGACGATTTTCTCTATGGTATCAGAGTTCCATAGTACTCTGTAGGAGTGCGTTTTGAAATTTTACAACCGGAATGCATACAGATACGAACAGCGGCTGGATCATCACGTTTTGCATGATATGAACGTAGCGTTATCGAGTTTGTCGGTTGTTAGGACGTGACGAATCGGGTCGCCGGAATGTTCGATTAGCGAATAGCGTGCTACCACCGATCGGCGACCGCAACACATCGTTGCAGATGTTATCGGGGATCTTGCACGTGCAAAGGCAATCGGCTTGTTACAATCCAACACCAGCGGTTAACGATAATTTCACGGACCACGATGACAGTAACTGCGTTTTATGAGTTTCTTCTCACAATTTCTATGACTTTCGTAATCGACTTGCTTCCTTGCTTATGTCTTCACACGGCAGGGTTGTGAAGTTTACGAACGAATTTTGACGTGGTTTACGATGCGTTGGATTATCCAAAAAATTCGTAACGATTCGATGATTAATGTGTTTTGTCTGATGTTAGAGTAGGTTGGGATTATTCGTTGAATCTCACATAAGGTAGACGAAAGCATCGACGTCGATTATCGAAGAACCAGAATTAGATAAATTGTCAAATTGATTAACGAGAAAGAAATCCGAGATTGGGCCTCGTATATCAACGGAGGGTAGACGAAGAATGTCGAAAGTTAATTGCGACGTACAATACTATCATTTAAAGTAGAACCCTATTGAAAGTTGAGAAAAGGCGATAAAAAAAGAAATTAAATAGTACAACAAAGTTCAAACTTTTATTGCTGTAATCTTTCGTCCGACGTAACGATCCATGCAACCCAGATATACAAAATGGAATTTTCTCTCTTTATTACTAAAATCATACTTTGTGCTTCTTGGTGCTTTGCATATGCAGTTAAAAAAGTAATGTTTTTATTTCACGTTTTTGGCTAATAATATGGCTTTCAACTTTCAACTTACCATCATACAGCTAATATTCTTGGCATATAATTTATTTCTCTTGATACTTTAGACACTTACTGCATATGCTCTTGTCTATATTATCCATCTTTTTGAACAAACAGGCATCGACGTAAATAAGATTGCGTTTCTCGAGCAAAAGTCGCGAAAGAAACGAGAATTCGCCTCGTTCGTCAAGAAAGAAAGAATTAATTTTGTAAATGTATCTTGACAGTTATAAAATAGATCACAACGAAACAAGTTCTCTGCCTTTAATCGTGCAGCAAGTACATTAAACTGACAACTAATTGTGTGACACATTATATATATTTCTTATTTCTTCGAATCCTAAACCTTCAAACTTTCGAACCTAATTTGAAGCTAACCCAAATCTTACCAGCCTTAGCTTGTCTAACTCTGAATATTTCCCTACGACTACCTACGCATTAAACGATATCCTTTTGGAAATTAAATATTAATAAATTTGAAAGGCAAAGTATGTTATATGTCTAATTCAAATGACATCGGGCCGCGAGAAAATCTACGAAGCGGCTGGCACGGAATAAAAATATTCGATTTCTTAAATGTGTTTTTTCGACGAAAGTGCTCGCAGCCAGAAATGAAATTGGAATTTAGGTATAACTACTAAAATCGAACTTTCATGCGTTCGTAAGTCTTCCAGAGATTTCCCGGTTTACTTTTGAAGCGAAATAAGGAAAAACTTTCGAATAGAAGCCGACGTGTTTTGTGAGTACCGTCAAGTCGAGCCGAAGTTTGCAAAATTTTGTATTGCACCAGTGAAATTGCATTGGTTTTATATTTCCCGAGGATCGTGCCTAAACTTTCAGTGCATGATGTTTATAACTTGATCGAGTTCGACAGGCTAGAAACCGGAAAAATCGTTTTCACGCCGATATTTATCCATTTCTAATACGATAGCTGGTCATCGATTTGTCGAGTTGATAAGTAATCAGGACGAAATTGCAGAACGACGAGAAAGCTGAGCGAGAAGCAGGGAAGCGTTAAAATTTTGTGCTAGTTGCAGTAGAAAAACTCGAATACATAAAAGAATAAAAATCACATCAATTCTTTGTTACAAATATATTCCTATCATAAATATCATCTAAATAACATGTACAGTCAGTCAAAAAAATTTATTTAATTTTTCTAATTAATTTAATCTATCTAATTTTGTCATAAAATCGTATATAACATGATTTGTTAGAAATGGAATCTTAGAACAAAATTACACCAGAGATCATGATCATTTCATCAACGGCTAGATTAAGTCTGCCTTGAAGATTTCTGTACATTTCCGTGTATCTTCTTTCTAATATGTGTTATTTCTGCGCTATTTTCTTTTAAATATGCGTCTCGATTCAATTAACGTAAAATGTGATATTAAAAGAGCTGTCTTCGCTATGATACTTCAAATTCAACGGATCTATGTAAACAGCGTAGACTTTTGTGACCGACTATACATATATACACATAAGTATATAATAAATCACAATAACCAATATAGCAAAGTTGAAATTTTGAAAGCGAAACACACAGTCAGTGAGGAAGTGATCCTTATGGCTGGAAAGAAAATTTCGTTGGCCGAACGGAATGTTCTCGAGAGCAACGAAAAGAAGACTCAAGAGAAATTCAGACAACTCGATTGAATTTTCCTTATTACGCGTAAAATAAAAGCGAGCTTCTCAGGAATTTTTCGTCAGAATACGTATAAAGAATCAAATATTTCGCGCTTGCCGCAAAATCTCTCCTTTCTAGGAAGCGTTTTTAGTCACCGAGCAAAGAGACGGCTCTTTGTGAATTTTCCTGGCTCGCTGCAGTAAAAAAAAATTATAATCCGTGGCAAAGTAGGAAAAAGCTACCCTCTATGAAGCTAGTAAATTGGTTGGAAAAGCTTCTAGCTAGTCAGCCATCTGGCATCTCTAACTTTCTGACTCTCGGTTACATACACCGCGCTATTCAATGCCAGTCAACGCGAACATTCGACTTCCGTTTTATTTAGCCTAATTCGTTCAGCCAGCGGTTGGCGATTAGACGAGCACACGCCGGCCACCATGCATAAGCAAACAATGAAAAGAGAGAAACACATAGAGAGGAAAACGACCAAGAGAGATACATAAACGCCAGACGTGTAAAATAACTCGCTGCTTTATTGTCGCACAGGGAAAGTCAGAAGGAAAATGGAATTCATCGACTGTTCCTGCTGGATCTGTCCTGCAGGCAAATGTAATTCTGCGGATGGCATCTGGTCAATTAAGTTCTAAATGGCACGTTGCCGAATGAAATCTGTCAATATATTTACTCGAGCATCTTCTGTGAAAATTTATTATTAGGGTTTGATATATGAAAAATTGAGCTAAGTGTTTGGTCATGTTGATGTGGGTGGGTACCATGTTTTGAAATATTTGCAATTCGATTTACAAGTCTACTTTTATATTACATATATTTTAGGTAAGGTAATTGTTCTTGCCAACTCTGAAGTTATAGTATCTGGATTATTTGATGAGAATGAGTGATTTCATTTAAAGTATGGAAGATACCGTAATTTTGATCGGTAATTTTCTAATCTGAGTATCCACCTATATTTCAAATATATTTAGTAAAAAATACACAAGCGTTAAAGATGGTCTTACTGAAACAGAGGCTTATTAATATAATTAATTTAATGTACTTTGAATATTTGTATCATCTCTGTGAAGTATATACTGGTACTACATATCTTGTAATTTCTATATATATTTTTAGATTTGTTTCAATTTGTTTAGCAATATAATCACGATACTCGGATCTCCTTACGGTACTAATAAAATTTTTTAATGTTCTGCATAACACATAATATATTCACAAGAGAAGTCTACAAATGTTCTAATATTTTTCTAAGCCACTGTATGTTACATCAGCTATTTTCTTTAAAATGTCGAACGGCGTTAAAACAAGAAAAGTACTATCTAATTTAAAATTCGTACGTTTCTGTGCGACAATGGAGAAACGAGATATTTCAGACGAGCGGCCGCATGTCCCATAGTCGAGTATTATATTATACGTGAAATCAAATTTCCCGGGAAAGGTAGGATGCGTACCTTGTAACCCAGATAGGCGAGCACTGACGATTCCGTAAGTGATATTATTGCCAGAATCACTTGGATGATCCACAATTCCAACGGTCTTCTCACCCATAAAATCGCGTCCCAGTTGATGGTCGGATGCTCTTGAAATTCCTCCTCAGTAAGATTCTGGGACACGAGATACGCGGTTTTGTCGCCGGGAGTGCAGCCGTAACTGAAAGAAAAAAAGGAAATTTACTTCTTTTCCAGCATTTAAAAGCACTACTGATGAAGAGAAATCCGGGCACAAAGCAAATTTTTTAAAAGCGTACGCGCTATAATTTCACGGATATCTTCGAAAGTAGGCAGTCGACTAGAACGACAGGGCAGCTGCTTAATGCACACTGCAGTGGTATCTGACTAATTATCTTATGGAGTTTGAGAATTTGAAGATTAAATATGACGAAATAATCCGACTATATATCGGAGAGATTGAAGAAAAGAGGCAATGTTATAATAATGTTAGCGATCTTATATTTGTCGTAAAGAAAGAACCAAAGAAACAAAGATCACGAAAGAAGTTAGGAACGCAACGTTAGAAGGAACAGTGGAGAGATATCGGACGCCGAAGGACAGTAATTTCGACAAGACGACAGATAGAAGATAACGTGGAAGTAAATTGAAGATCCATAAGAAGGTAAGCGGGCTAAAAATACTTAAACAATATCGCAAATGTCAGAGAATTGTAGTAGGAAAATGGTATATCTCCGAAATATCATAGTTCCGAATGGCGACTCGAAATGGTTTTCTTCGTCTTCGAGTAGAAATTCTTTCTCATTGTCGCATTGCAGTGAAACATTGCCGAGTTAAAACAAAATGAGACGATAGAGAAAATGTTTTCTTTGTTTGGTAGACGATTTGATACTGATATTATCGCGATGGTACGGTGGTACTGTAGAATTATGTATTTTGATTAAAATATTTTTTACTCGATTGGCTGAAGATATTTGGTAGGAATTTGTTTCAAGAAAAAAAAAAAAGAATGTACAATTTTGATACCTTTGCAAAGGATAATTAAGATAGAATTAAAATTTATTATACTAGAAATATAGAATTCGTCGTATAAAAGTAATTAATTGCTTCAACAAGCAAAAGGATAATGTTTTAAGAAAAACTGTAGCATACAATTGAAACGAGAAATCTACATATACTCGTAACGATCTTTTTTTTATATCGTTTCAATTTTAAGAAAATTTTTAACGATTCAACGTGGCTGGAAGAACACAGAGCTAATTAAAGTAACAACATCGAGTAAAAATCTCACCATGATGCGTAAGTTGGATCGTCGTCGGTCATCACTCGAAATATGTATAAGAAGCATGTTAGTAGCTTGAAGAACAGGTTAGCCAATCGTATTCTCAAACCTGAAATACAAATAATCGTTATTAATTGTAAATAAATACTACTGGAACTAACAGTAAAGTTCAATTTCACTTTATAAAAATTCGCCCTTAATATCTTTCTTCTGTAAAATTCTTCTAATTCTACAGCGGTGAAACATTTATTTTAACTTTTAAACGCGCAATTTAGTCGAATCCTTTTATCACGACGCGTCAACACGCGATAGGGTAAAGGTACGAGGAAATCGGTAGAATGAATTTGTCACGGATAAAGAATGCCCAGGTGGAAAGGTATCGATATTCACGATCTACAAAGAACCGTTTTTAATCGTCCCCTCATAGCGTTGTGGAACGTGGCAGGGCATCGATCTTTCGTTAGGCATACGGATAGATGCAAACAATCGATACCAAGGGAGATCGAGCAACGATATCGGCGCGACATCCGCTATCTGCTGGTGCTAGCAGCTTCAAAAGATTATGTCTGGCTGCCAGACATCTACATGGTTGTCCGTGTCACGATGGCACGCCATTCTCGAAATTACGTTTCTGGCATGCAACGAGCAACGTGTCTCCAAAAAGAATTTCCGACACTCTGAACTCTTTCACGATCAAAAGCTTGCCGATCTTTTCGAGCGCGTTGATGCAGACAGAATGACCTTTCGCGATCATTCGTCGAGTGTTTATTTTGTCGCAGACATAATATAATGTATAGCGAGTCATACAATTATTTGCACAGCCGAAAGCTCCACAAAAATTTAGAAATAACAAAATAAAGAACTTTTCGATCGTTTTTATTTAGAAATATAGGATAAGATTCTGTGATGATAAAATCGTAAGGGATATAAAAAAAAAAAAAATTTCAATTTGCATATACGAAGGAACTTATCACGGTTATAACGCGAAAAGAATGTCTATTTTACTGGGGGAAAGACGTATTACATTTCATATCTTTTATTACATTCTCAGTTGTACAAATAATTGTACAACTCACTGTAGATCTAACGTCTTATGAGAATTCGTATCACACGAACTGAAATATTACCCTTGAAGAAAATGGATTAAAGATTTTGTTTTATTTCTTACAATTAGCTTAATCATTGTAGTTAGATCCACGAAAAAAGATATGTCATGTCATGTAGTTCGTTATTAATGGTCGCTTGCAGACAGGGAATTAATCACTCAGTAATGAAAATTAGTGTTTTTATACTTTCTGTTACATCTTAATAAAGTTAATGGAATGATAATTTTAAGGAAGTAATCGTATAAGTGGAATTGCCGAAGGAGAAAAAATGTCTTCTCGATTACGTATTTGAAGTTAAGGAAATAGTAAATTAATGGATGTAACTGTTTAGATGTAACTGTTTGTATGTAAAAATTGCTTGACGTTGATATTGTTATTAACGAAGATATTTTCATAAACCAAGTTGATGTTCATGGAGGACGAGTTAAAAAGAATAAGTTCAAAATACGGCACCTTGAATCGATATGTGAATGGATTATATATATATATTATCTTTTCTCTAAGAACTGGGAACAAGCAAATTTATCACGTTGAAATTCAATAAAATTGTCCTTCTATTCAAGTTTTCGATATTTCGATGTCTAAAAGGAAAATTTTTGCTAACTGACACGTAACAGTTGTGTTAATTAATTTGGCTACATTCTGCCCAACGAGTGAAGAGACTAGGAAATTTCTATTAATGGAATATTCCAAGAATATTTCATACGACGAACAATGGAAGAAAAGGCGAGCTAAAACAAAACTATTTTTAGACTATTCTGATAAAAGCACGTTCGTGATCGATCAGTTTTAGATGCTCCGCATTGTGTTACAGGTAAAGCGAAAAACGTAACACGATTTACGAGATGACATTGGCACAATAGGTATATTCGCATGTACCGTTATAACGTGAAAATCTGGCGTTAGACCGAAAGGTCTATTTAAAACTGCGACAGTGAACTCTGCTTGCGAACGACGGTATAAGCTGTTACATGGCATTTCAGGCGAAACGTATCAATGCGTCAGAATAGAGGGCACGAATTTGCAAATAGGCTAAATCAATATAAAATATATTTCATGTATATCGAAAGGTCTATTTATGCGTTTAACTATTTGGATTTCTACTTGTGTAATTGCTTGAAAATATCGGCAAGATGTTTGACAAATTTTTGAATTCAAACGTTTTAGTTCTTTACATTTTGAGGATTCTTTGTAATTCTTTTCCCATTCTTTTACCGCCGATTAATAATACTACCAGCTTTTTGCAATGAAACTTTTTGAAATCGGACGTTACGTTTCGAAAAGAACAGGGTTCTAAATATTTCTGAAACATCTACGAATTTATAATTTATTCATATACGTAGTTTTATCGACTTCGTATATAAAAACCATTCGGTATACTTACTTGAACGTTGATTCTTGATGAAGTACAGCTGAAGTCGTTCCTTGAACGTGTTCTCGTTGACGTAATACTCAACACGAACTCTGTAAAGAAGAAGAAATTAAAATTACCACTTGATGTTTCATTGGTTAAGTAATTCTAATTACTGCAAACAAATCCGGTATTATGTGCAATATCGAGATTCGCAAATTTTCAATTTTGTACGTTTGATGTCACGAGCCCGGAATTGTTCGTGTCATTTTTATTCAATGCCATCTTCGCGCGTCTCAAAACTCGATGTACCGCCTTAACGGCAGGACGATAATGACTCTCTTGACCTAGGTCAATCTACAGCAAAGAGGTTAACTAATCGAATAATATTCTTTCGTAAGTATGAACTATAGCGAATGATAGCAAGGTCGCTTCAACTCTTAATATTCTCATAAATCGTATAACACTAAACAGTTCCTCCGAGAGTGGTAAACTTTTCCAATCCAACTTATTCAGCTAATCACGAGTCGAAATATCGTTGAATGTAGCGTGGAACAATCGCAGTTCGGTGGATTTCTATGGAACGCGTTCGCGTCGAAATTTCTCACGAGGCGGCGTGCTGTTCTCATTATTAAGCAACAAGACTGCTATTATCGTTTGTTAAATCAAAATCAGTCTACCAGACAAATGGTTCGCATCGCTATTGCAACCGCGTCCGTCTAAATAGCCTAATCATTTCCACCGAACGAGGGACGTAACTCCGATTGGTAGCTATTTTTCAGTCGGTTGAACGATGTGCTGCGATTTCACAACGTCGCGTGTCGTCACTGGATCAACATTCACCACAACGACCACTCGCACGGAGCAGGGCTCTCCAATCGATCGTCGATCAAGGGATGTTCACGCGGAATCCTTTGTGCCTCGGAGAGTCATACTGCGGTTGTACTTTCGAGTGTAATTAAGCGAACGATCGTGTGAAAAGAATTCCATGTTCTAGTCGGAGCAGGGTTACGGCTTTTTCCTGCTCTTTGACGGCTCTTCGTTTGAAAAAACAGGAAGTTTAATACCCCGAGAGTCTTTTGCGACGTTTCTTTGGCCGAGGTGAACACGCGAGTATTGTGGTACCTCCAGCTTAGATATTCTTCTTACTTAAACTACGTTATTTGAATTATTCTGCGCATCACACGCGGGTTAATTTCTAACGAGATCATGGTTTCTTATAGATTATCTAATGTGTTTCCTAAAGATAAATGGCACGAGGAGAACGCCATAGTTTCAGAAAACGGAATTACGAATGTAGTAGGTGCAACAAGAACAATGAATAGATGTAATATATGCCACGGTATAGACGTTACTAACATGGCAAAGGAATATATAGTATAAAAATGACCAATGCCCATAATGCATCAAAGCTCTTACTGAAAGCACTTTCCAGATTTTTACTAGATTAGAGTTAAATTCCTTCGTTTTAAGTAATTTTGGAGCGTGTTTATGCAATTTAGTATTGTATGTTTTAAGTAAATTTGTAACAATGTGTAATGTTAATATGTGGACAAAATACGACGTGATATCATACGAAATGAAGATGTGAATGAAAATTATAATTTCATGCGATCATAATATTTAATTACCATTGTAACAATAGTCGTGCGAATGTTTATGTAATTTAAGTACACGTCTGTTTCGTCTAATAAGTATCATAAGTTTATCATAAGTCTATACATCTTTAAATTTTCTCGTAAATCCATAAACATCTATAGTGTGCAACGAATGTAGGAATCGTAATTATTTTGCAATCGAAGTTGCAACGCTGACTGATTAGACAGAACAATTTTCGCCATACAGTTTAAGCTGTATTGGTTATCGTATGTTTCACTCGCTTACAAACCTATAACTGACATTTTGGAGGGTCTCGAAGGAGGTTCCATTTCCTTGAAAGTGTCCTCGAGGATTTGTCAACTAGCATGACGTTGCCGAGAACATATTTATTATAGTACCGTTGAAGCTTCGCGAGATTAAAACTCTCGATGATATCAATTTCTATATCAATTACAATCTTTCGCGTCGTACACTTTTGAATATCTCGTATATTCAATTATTTAAAATACAAAAATATCGTGAAGGTTGACCATCCAGATGCAACTATCTCCTGCACCGGATTTAGCTTTGATATATGCCTCAGTCGATTCAATTTCGTTCAATCTCGAAGCGATCCGCAGATTCCAGCTACATGCCTGGTGTCAAAATTTGAATAATTCATTAGACACCTACGTCAAAATAGCTTCACTCTCGGCCAAACTCATCATTTACAGCATTATGCAAATCTCATCAGTTACAGGTTTAATCTCGTGCATTCGGCACTTCATTTCGACACATTGAAACATCTTCTTTTGTAACCTATGTGTTCTCGATATTTTGCTTATTTCAATGTCACAACCTTTCTACTTTTTTTTATCGTTCTACGAGCCTATCAGAAAGATAGGCGAACTCATCGACTCCACCTTCTATAAATTTTTCAACTTCATTACCCGAGTACGTGATTAGTGTCTAACTTCTCGAAATAAACAACTCAGTTACTTCCATTTCACGAGTTTATTCGTTGCAGGCGATATAAATCGCAAGCTTTCAGCCAAGTTTTAAGAAATACTTGTAACTAACATTTTTTTTTTTTGCTTTTCAATTTATAAGCTTAATCAATATTGCTAGTGAACTCGTAATATATTACGAGCGATAGCGACGCGGGCATACTTCGTGTTTCATTCTAACTTCGAAACAGGATACTTGGACCCACTTATGGCAAGAAGATTAAGAATTAACAGCGATGAAATGTTTCTCTAAAAGTGTTATAACTTTGAACGTATAAGTAGGAATTTATCGATCAAATTGCACCAGGGATCTCCTGCACGGACGAATTAATTTACAAACTTCTTATCTAAGAAATGTACAAACTTATAAGTAGCACAAATACACTAATATCGCTAACTTATTGTGCTATAACGTACATATAAGTTGAAAAAGCTGCTTATGTTAGTCTGATTCTCACGTGCAAAATTACAGCAAAAGTTGCTGATAAGATCTATTGGTCGAGGCATGGGTGCGACTAACCATGCGAAATATGCCAGAGAAAGCGTGTGTGAGCACGCGCGAAATCGGAAACGGAAAGCTCGCGCGCCGTTGCATGCTTTCGTTCGTGAACGTGCACTACCTTTGTGCCGAAACTTTCAGTTAGATTGCACCGCGTGATGCATCGGGCATCGGATATCCTCGGGCGAACGAATCCGGATTAGTCAGTCATGAGTGATATCATAGCGAACTAAAGGCGGTCTAAAGGCGCGTACTCAACACACCGTTCGCAAGATGTTGGCAAAGTTTTTATCACGATTTTACCATCTTTTTTCAAACTCTGCTTATATCAAATTCACGAGAAGTATATTTTATCATACGTTAGCGACGACCTATTTTTAAATATTATCCAGCTCAGTTAGTTCGGTCTCATTTAGTTGTGGAATAGTTTGACAGGTAATTATTAGACTGCGCATAGGCAAAAGAGAGTTCTGGACGGTTAAACGATTTTGCCATACACAATATTTCGTACCATTGTATCAAAACTTCTAACACATATTCTGCATTGTGTAGAAGTCCACCTATTAAATTTTGTTTCTACGAACGAATATGATATTATTTCGAATCTGTTATACTAACCTGATTCGTGTTTAACTCAAGAATTATTAGTAATTCGTTTGAAGATATCGATTAATGTATTGTATTAATATTTCTACCAGCTTCTGCTCGTAAGAACTTCGGTTCCAAAAATTGATATTTCACGAACACATTCGCGAACAGTAGACATGGAAGAAGATGACAAACAGAGGAACTATTCGTGAATATCAATGACTGTGCGTTATAACTTGTTCGTAGCCATAGTGATCGATTTTATCGTTTATTTTTTTATCCATACACGTTTCCCATCGTCCCGTTCGCTTGATTTATCGGCCGGGCTACGACGACTCTTTTTCCTCCGGTTCGCGGGACGGATAAGGAGCTTGACAGAACGATGAAGATAACGTTTGCACGCTGACGGCGTGAAAGTGCGAATAAATCGTTCGTTAGGCATATCGGCTATTTCTTTGCTTTCGTTGGAATGTGAATAACGAGGATGGTGGCTTGATAAATTTTTGATGGCGATCGATGCCGAGAGGGCTGACCGTTTACGTGGAAGTATATGAGTTATTTGTTTTCCAGGCGAATGTTGTGGCTTTATATTATAACGCTTTCGTTTAATATCGTGGATAGCACCTATTTTAGCAGCTATTTTTCTGACCATACCACTGTTCGTATGAACGTTCTGTTCATATTCGAAATGAAAGGATAATGTGTAGAGATTCATCGTTTCCTGAACTGTGTGGGACAAAAGTTTTCTTACATATCTGTTATATTAAAATGTTTCTATTAAAATGTTACTATGGACATAATATCACGTAATTGACTGGACACGTACCCAAATGTGTTTGGGACACGGTTAACGATTAACAACGTTGTCAGAGCTTAAAATTGATAAAGTGCTCAAGCAGCTGGAATATTATTACAACGATATTATTACAAACAGATAATTAAATATATCGGTGTAACCAGTACGAAAAGAGTTCTCAAATAATATATAACGAGGGACGAAGGTACCGTGCGAATGCTTTCGTCTCCACTGTGTCGATATGTGTGTATTTTATTTAAATAGACGGTGTAAAAATAACAGCGAGAAGAGCGATCAAAGTTGTGTCACATTTTTTGTAAACGTTCTATCCACCTCGTAAACTATTTAATCAGTTAACTTATAAATAGCGAGAATCGAAAATTAAACGAGTGTATACCTTGCTCCGTATCACTTTTTAACGATAGGAAAACCAACTACTTTGAATGGATAAATCGTAAACTAATCATCCAAATGCAGCATTCCACCAGCTCAAAGTCCATTTGTCGATATTTAATTAAAATGTGGTTAGAGAATTTAGAGCGTTGACATTTCCAGTATAATTGGAGTCCCGAATTGATTCGCAACCAATAGGACTAATCTGCATGCGCGAGTGATTTCTAAAATTCCGATGCAATCGTCGACGAATCGGTCTCTTTGATCTTAAGCTGAAATATTCAGACTTTACGAACCTCGACCTCCTAGTTCGCAGACTTTTACATTCACTTTTTACCTCGTATTTCCAGTTATTTACCGTTCTTGACAATGTTATCCAATGGCGAAAATTGATCGATTGGAATTTATTAATGAAGTTATATTATCTCCTATTGGTTCTACTTTTAACGAATTAAAATAACAATATTGCATTTTTGAAAGAATTGTCTTAAAAAAAAGGGTACGTATTTTCAACATAAAATGAAATACTGTGCAAAGCTTCTTCCCTACAAATTGTTACTTCTAAGTATCAAAAATATCAACAGACATTAATCTTACGAGTACGTTTTCGACAAATTAAGTTTTTATATCATATATGGAATTCATTTTCGAAAATCATTTTACGTGTTGCGATATTTTATACGCAATAACACGCCGTGCAAACGAAACTTCAAAGAACTTTTCTCAATTGTTTACGCACAAGTATCAAGAAATAAAACTTGTACAGTTTCTAAGATGTGGCAGGAGAAATCGGATATTAGCACGTGGCGGCACACACAGTCGCGGCAATCAAAGGAAAGGGGAAACTTCTTCGTTTTAACGAAATTAATGACTACGCTCCCGTTTCGGTCCTTGCTAAAAGGTCAATTCACAGTAACGAGTTCCGGAAACTTTTTCCTGTAATTTTATGTGCTATCTATGTCTCGCTGCGTTCAGCAAGATGGGCCTTTTCGTCGCAAATATTTAGCTGCCTTTGAATAAATTACTGAACCTTTCAATAACCGTTTAATCCGTGCACACGATAAAAAAATATTATTATTACATCACCACAGGTGAACATAAAATATATATATATGTATAAAGCGCGAATCGAAGGTAGAAAACTCGTTATTCTGTTTTGCAACTTGTGTTATAATAAGCGTAGGTACATACTTTTCTAGACATTTTTACTGCTTGCCACTGGCAAGTTTTATCGTTGCATAACAGATCGTGGAATAAATTGCAATTTTTTTCCTGGTATTAAATGTCGTGTTATGTCATACGTTCGAAACGTCGATAATTTGTACCTTTTATCAGACAAATCTCTTCCTAAACAAAAGATATATCGCTGGAAGAAGACGATAATGATTTCTATCCGTCAGCATCAACACCGAAACATCGTCTAATGAGATAACGCTTATATATGTCTACGTATCGTCTACTTTCCCTTCGGTCAGCTCGACGGCTGACCATGTAATGGATTTTCCACTTCAGGAAGGAAATACTCGTCCGGCTACGGAATTGTACCTCGTTACTTGAACCCGAAACGCCACTCGGAGCAATCTATATAAATTGAGGGGAACGTTCTCGTCCCCGGTCCATTCTCTTCGTCTTCCTGCTTCCGATTTCCGCGTTTGTCACAGCTTATTTGTCTCTATTCCCTTCAACCAACGCTATACTCGGGCCGATGGTCGCGTCGCGTCGCAAAATTTCGAGACGAGAAACACGTCTTCTTCGAAATCCAGAAGGAAGTTCGAGTATTGGCGGGGAAAACGAATTTCTTAAAGTATATTTCCGAAATAACGATGAAATTAACTCTTAAAGTAAATAAGCAAAGAAGTCATGCTTGTGCGTAGATTTTTTCAATATCTTGGAGATCAACGAACCAATAAAGAAAAGTCGAAGAGATATCGCTTTCAACGGTTACAAATAACGTTACAATAGCGTTAATTTGAAAAGAGAACTCGACAAACAAGGAATGAAAAATCCCCTAAAGAAATTCAAGCACGTTCAAAGGACTGAAATTATTCCTTGATTTTCAGAATTAAATTTCTCTAACGACCGTGTTCATTCTCTAAGCTGAATTAGAACCAGCTTAAGTCGTTGACTTTAGAGTTCACGTTTGTTTACTGTTTGTTCGCTGTTTTCGCTGGTAGCTCGGTTACATCGTACTAAATACGAGCGTTTCTGATCAGGCAAATTCCATAAGTAATTCGCAAATATTGCGAAATCCATTGGAAATATAGCCAAACCGAAGTGAAATTGTACACGACAGCTACAATCAGAAAGAATTGTTGAAATGTTTCATGAAAGATAAAAATTAATCCGCAAACAAGATTATTCCAACTAATTCGAAGAGATTACAAGAAACTTTATTTCTCCTGCAGATCTTCGTTGCGCCCTTAATTCTTCATTTAACTTCACCAATTAATGAACAAAACCGTTTAAGACTTCCAACTTCGCTAATGAAATTACCACGCGATGTTCGAAACACAATGACGATCCCACTGTTCGCCTGTTCAACACTATTCACATTTATTCGACCACAGAAATTTCTAGAAACTCATTTTCATTAGTCTTTGAATTCTCCGCTGACAGTAATTTCACAGTTTATATGACGTTTATTGCTCATTACCGGCCACGAGGATGCTTAGTCCGACTCTACTTTCAAAAAGACGCAGCAACGAGCTTTTCGTATTACTATGTTACGTAGTATTACGTAGCGAAATTTATTAGCGATATATTATGTTTCGCAGGCTTATAAGTACCGTACGATTCAGTTTCTATTAGGATATTAAAATAAACACATTACATATGATCGAACTTGACATTCGCTGCTTTACTTGGATTCCTTTTTTTTTTTTTTCAAAGAAAAAAATGTTTTCACAGTATCTTTGACGGTTAAATAATATTTGGAAGAAATGGAATATTTCATTTAAATACAGGGATTAAATCCAGAAATTGAATAAGACATTCGTCGCATTGAAAATCAGCTATGGTTTTTGACCGGGAGCTTGAATTTCCGCGTATTTATTCAAAATCAAAACCTGTCACTAACAAACGCGTCGCCGAATCATAAACTTTGATGTTAAAGCAAACAAATTTCTGCGATTCAACGGGTGAATTCGACAAAACAATTAACCGTCTAGTTGCTTTGACTATTGTCACTATAGCAACGGAAACGTATCATTTTGAAAGCTTCGGTTGAAAATGCTTTTAACTTTAAAAACAGATAAAATTCCGTACAGTGAAATTCTATAAAAAATATATTTTCTAATCTCAAAATTAATTTAATACGTTAACGAAAATCCAGATTATTACGAATGTAGTTAACGAAACAGAAGTTTTCCATTTGCGTGGAAGAAATTTCCATAGACAAGCAAAGAACGCAAACTTGCAAAAAATATACGCTTCAAATTTCAAAAGTACTTGTAGCTAGAAAGCTACTTTTAGATCTTGATTTTCTCGTTGAACACGTATTTCCGGTGACTGTAAGCACAGACAGAAGCGTAAAACTACCGGCCTTTTGACAGTTTCCTGAATTTGCATGCAACCCGTTTATTCCCGCCCTCAACAATTGCTCAACTGCTCTTCTAAACTCTCATTTCGCCCAAGTCCAGAATCTTTCGATCAAACGATATTTCATTCTATTAGCTTCTACATCCAACCCAAGGAATTACGTAAATTCTCAATCTCAAAGTCAACTTATCCATTATCCATATCCTTAACCTTTAACCGTTACTCCGAGGCTGTAAAATACTACGAAGGTTACAAACATCGTTAAAATTTCATTCTAAATAATACATATCGCAAAATGTCGCTAATCCTCGATTAATTGAAATCTTGTAATTACGAGGCACAAGTTGTTATTAAAATTCTATTTCGCCGTATCAGTTAAGAGTTAATCCTCTAATCTTCTATGTACTCTGTAACATAACTGAATTAATTTATAATTTATAGATCTCACCGCGTTTCGTTCCTTCGTTCATTTCAATACATTAATTCCTGATACATCTGGCAGAATTCGAACGTCTGCTGTTCTGTACCGATAAGCGTAAAAATGAATAAAACTTCTCGACTCGTTTTAGTCGCGAAACTCAATCACATCTTTCCCTTGTCTTCCTTTACCTGCACCAAGAGCAGTAGCTTTTAACCTAAATTTGTTATTCTAAACGACACGTTGCATAATAATCTCCGACCGAAAAGACGTTGCTCCCGTAACGGACGGATTCTCGATAAACTCGAAAGCGTGGCTCGCTGTTCCGCAGTGCTTTTACGTAGTCTGTAACAGTGGGGGCGAAGACCGGGCTAAGAGAAAGAGAGAGATAGAAAGATTTCGTGCAACATCGTGGTAATAACCCGGCTTTCCCTGGTTGCACGTAAGATTCGCCAGGTATTAACGGCCCGTAAAGTCGTCGCGCTAACGGTTGCTAATACCCCCGAGGTAAAGGAACGCTGTACATCGAGGCACGTCACGCGAACTACCGCATAAGCCGCGCTACCGTCGCGTCGGATAGATGGGACGTCACGACTCGTAAGCTGCCGCTCGATGTTCCGTCTTTCCTCGAAAGCATCGCTTGCGATCTTTGTGTACAAATATCTGATCCCATTGTCCATGAGTATTTGGACGTTCCCAAATTGTCGCCATTCTACAGGATGTTCGGTAACTGGTGGTCTAACCGACAAAGGGGGTAGGTGTTTCTCATAAAAAAGAAAGAAAAAAATAAATGGAAAATGTAGAATAAAGTTTGTGCATTTGAGGGTTTGCGTTGAAGAAAAACGATCTTGAAAATTTGCTCGGTACGCGTGCATTAACGCTAAATTTCGACAAATGGAAATTCTGATTCTTCCATATGAAAAATGAAATACGTTAGGTATAGCATGTCATTCTTTTCTCACGTGGTTTCAGAAGAATATCTTTAATCTGATTTTGGCGTCTGATCTGATCTCTGGCGATCAGTCATTGCACGCCGATAAGTACAATGGTTACTATCAATTAGCGTGTATGAGAGAACGATGGTTGAAGGTGGATGAAAATTTCACCTGCGAAGGTACCTTAGTCACGTGACTCGAGGTGGGTCCGATCGACGTTGAAATTTGAAAACCACAATCGCGCTTATCCTCAAATGGAAAGAGTCACGTGATTGATAAAGTTTTCTCGATTTTCCTGAAACCTATCAATTCCATGTTCTTCCGTGCTATCGGTGAATAGGCCGCGCACTCTCCACCCTGGCTGATCACGAAATCGACGAAATCAATCGCAGGCTATCGTATTAACAAACTCCATTCAATTCGCCGGAATATCGATCGCCGTTCCATCCTACCCCGTTTCTTGCCGATATCTCGAATCGGTAGGGTGCAGTCGATGGACGATACGTCATACGCGTGCCGCGGCGATATTTACGAGCCACCTGACGATCGTAAATGCTTTTATATATCGACAGGAAATTCGAACGAGCGTGGTTCCGCGGTACACGCCGACTGAGCATCCTATCCCGTATCGCGGCACTGCATGAATTATGCAACCTGCGAACCGTGTGCTCGTAGCTTGTTTAGCCGTCGATCGCTTTTACCTGCAGTAACATCGATCGCCTGGGAATGACCCACTATGCGACAACTTTCCGTTCACCGTGTACCGTTTCGATTGAGTAACGACGTTACCATCGTGTACTCTACTGACCATCGCTGCGAGCAACGCTGCAAGGATACGAGCAACTTCGAGAAACTACACCGAGGATCGACCAGCGATTTTACTGCTGTTATTCCACGTGGTTGTAGTAATTTGCCGATTTGATTTGTGGTTTGGAATCGGCGCTGTGTTTGGATAGGGCAATTAGATTCTGCGTTGTTGCGAGTAAAGCTAAGAGGAAGGTTCGTGGACAGTGGAAACTTGAAGGTTGGATGACTCGTACGCGTCGAGAACGGGAAGTCTGACTCTGACATTCTGACGATTCTCGGGATTCGATCAAGCGGAGACGTTAACATATTCTTACAGGGAAAGTTTGTAAGAGGAGTGTCTCCTTTTGTAAAGAGACAAGATTATAAATGTTTGCAAATTTGTCTAAACAGCAACCTTCCTTCCTGGTTCACTTTTTATCGGTAAAAGTGACGTAAGAAACAGGTTTTACGTTATCATAGTACGATGATATCACAAATTTCCTCGAATATCGCAGTTGTGCAATTCTGTGCAAAGGCTTTCGATATTCGCGGATCGTAATGTAATTATTTCGCGCGGAGTCTGTTCAGTTATAGCACCGATTTATACGCCAGACCAATCAAGTGTTAATATAGAATCATGAAAGAGGCAGATGACCTCGATGTACGAGGATAGCACGTAAGACGATAAGTTATTTAAAGCGGACAAAAGTAAGTTAAAAATTAGTATTTTTATATGTGAGAATTTGCAATATTCCGATGAGCAATATGGAAAAGAAGATTATAGAAATATGGACGACAGAATAAGCGAAGAAAACTAATAACACTTTAGACTGAGAGTAAGTCATAGGTTACCACATAGTCGTCTTTTATGTAATTAATTAAATCGTTCTATGATGGACTGACTGAATCTTTATTTGCTCATTTGTATTACTGTATTTGCCAGTGAAGTTTTCGAGTGACCTAAAAATAAAATGGATTAAAATGAAACAGCAATGAAAGTGAAAATTTAATACTTTTGTTATTATTTCAGCTTTAACTCGCTTTGCAGGCAAATATTTGTGAACGTGTTAAAATGTCTGGCAATATTTCATGGAATCTGTTCGTTTTTAGCTTTCCACGCAAATTCATTTTTTTTTATTTTTCATGAAAATTATTTATTTGGTTCATAAACATGTAAATTAAATCATCGGTAAAAACAACGCAACAAGTGGTTTGCTAGAATTCGATACGCGTGCAAAATCATATTCAAATGACAAACTAGTTAGCTTCACGTTTGTGCACGAAATTGTATAAAATATTTCCAGTGAAAAATATAACTTCAAAAGCCAACATTTGCGTTAACGTAACATTTCATTAGCAAATTTTTTCTCTTGATTTACATAATTTGCATTCTGATGCTTAATTTTCACCACTCTTTCTTACACGTTGCTACAATTTTATAAAACTCAAAGTACGACGATAAATCTGTTACTTGGCCCTTGATATAAGAGTTAAGGTGTAAAAATGAGCGGAGACAAAATTTCTATTACACGAGAAAGTCGTATTAGTTTGCGATTTTAGATGAAGAACAGTCGAGTTATTAACAGAACGTCCGTTCTGTTGTCAATTAAATGATGTTTCATCTTTTGGGAATTTGCCAAGGACTTGCAATTAGTAAGTTTCTAGCCATGTTGCTCCCTTCGATGTTGTCCCCCCGGCAATGTATCGATTTGCTCTCGCCTACGCAAATATTTAGCAATGACAATATTAATTCGCCACGTTCTATTTCCGCCTCGTCTTCCACACGTTGGAGAAGTAAAAAGGAGAAGTGAAAATATTCGCTGACCTCGTACAGTCCAGCACAATTATAGAAATATATTTGATTTGATCTGTTTCTAAATATCTAGAAGAAAATTTCTGATAAAAGAGAGTTGCGCGCATGGTTCAGAAGTTGAAGGGTTGAAACGATCAAACAGTAAAAGTCGAAATATTCTACAAACGATATGTGAACCGATTAAATCGACAGAAATTAATTTATCATACACCTGGCGATGGAAAATCTTTCTGCAAACATTGTTCGGCGAAATGAACTCAACGAACGTGAAAACAAATCCGGGGAAACGGTGGACTTTCAAATAGCCGTAAAAATATTTTTCCACCGCGCGATTCCGGCCAAATAGAGCCGAATGAACATGACTGTTAATCGGCGGAAATCAACGTTCGCGCACGACGAATATACGGGACGCAAAATTCAGTTACGCAATTAAACGATCGGTACACAAAGAGACGTTTTATCCAGATATAAAATATCGTGTTCCGATATTCACGCGTTTCTCCTGATTAAATTATACCGTGCGCTGAATTTATACGTTTCAGTGTCGTGTCCGCCGGATAAACGATTGTTCACATGATTCGCTGGCAGAAACGGCATGCAGTCGACCGTCGAATTGCATTCATCAAAGTTTTGTGCGCGTGAAAACTTCGCGAACAGGCAAATAGTAACGCGCGAACGAGATCTAGATCAAGGATTAAATCTAGGAGCAAATATTATAAACAGAGAACTTGGAAGATGCAAAGATGGGCAACCGAGTTGAATAACGCAAGAGAATTTAGTGGCAGATACCAGTGGAAATCCAATAAAACTATTATTTGCGTTGCTCAACGAAGAAGATTCGTCATGTAACAGTGTTTCGATAGTTTCGTTTCAAACCTTTAACTATGTGTAATATTACTACTAAGTAATATTACACCACTAGGTGTAAATTAAAAATTGTATCCTAACGGTATAAGAAAATGATGTATTGTAAATGTAATCATATTGTATTTGTAATTATAATTTCCTTGATAACGTATAACGTACAATACTTGGCAGAATAATCTCGTCGTAGAGATTTAAATTGCTTAATGAAAGAGGAAGAGATAGTTGCTTGAACTCGATGCGTGCATCGAATAAATTCAAAAATATCGATCGTTTAACGAGCTGCAACACGTGAGACCACAGAATTTTCAATAATATATGAATAACTATGAATAATATATGTGTAATAATAATATATGCATTTGTATCAAACGAAAGACATAATATTAGGGGTTGCAATGTCAGGTAGCAGCGCGAGTCTCGTATGATCGTATCTTTTCATATCCGTGTAATATAATATTTAATTTAACGAATACAGTTTTGTATTAAATCTTGCCACTTGCTGCTTATGGCGATCAAGGGACTAACGATCATCAAAATCGACAAATACGTTTCTAACGATTCAAAAGTAAAAGGTGGAAGAAATGAAAGTACGACACGATCGACCGTAACGACTCACGCGATTAATTTTTCAGTAGCGTGATTATTCTTTTCCGCGAATGTGCATTCGTCGTCTGTCTCGTATAGGTTAATTATACATGTGTGCCTTCGCGTTCTATAAATAGAAACTAGCAACATGTCGATGCAGATAAATAAAACTCCGCAACCTTGCACTGCATTGACTGAATCTTAGTTTCTCGGCGAATTTGGTTCGCTTTCCTCGACGCATTTCTCTCTATTCTTAGTCTCTTTATTACATTTCCATGAGAAATGGATAGTTTACGCAGTCGTTTGTTACGATCACGTACGTATAGTATAATTTATGTCCCGATCGAACACATACGTGGACGTAGAAGGGATTAGACGCGGCATGAATTATTGGAAATGCACGAATGATAGAAACGAACACGTCGCAGAATAGATTAATGTTAAACTGATCGTGTGTATAGTATTTTAATAAATAAATGTAATAAAAATAAATTTATCGAATACGTAAATGGAAATTTCTTATTTGCAAGGTAATCGATTACTTGATATAACCATAGAAATAAATTAGTGGATTATTTAAAGATCGTATCGTACGAAGTTTCGTGCACAATTGTTAATTAAAGTCAACAGAACTTAAATAACGTGACAAGATAAAGGCGTATAGATTCGATGGACCAATTTCATTAAAGAGATTATTTCCCTCCCACGAAACTCTGGCCTAGTATTTAAATGTCAAGGGTTTACGATATTGCAACACGCGGAAGAATAGTTTTGCGTCGATTCACTTCTTTCGATTACTATATTTTGCCATGTTAATGCTTGCTAATAGTATTAAAACGTCGTTATAAAATGTACGTAGGGTGAAAATTTATAGCACGTAAAGACCGTGGGAAACGATACAAGAAGATATTTCATACGGATACGTTGTTCCCGTGAAAGAAGCTAATTAACAAGATGTCACAGCGCAACAAACTAATGTAAATTGTACAACTTTTGATTTAAGTTTTAATCCAAGTTAATAATTTAAGTGAAATACGCGACTTTTGTTTTAGATTACGTTAAGACTTAGATTTTAACTTCAGATCATTTGGTCTTATCGGGAGATTTATGTGTAGGGCGGATATAGAAGTAATACTTTGTGCAAATCCAGTTGAACGTAAGCTGCGAGGAAGAAAACTCTGAAAAATCTTGGCTGTTCAACAAAATATTGTCGCGCCAACCACGAAAATAAGAGAGATATGAACCAACTTTCTACGGCCATAACATTTATGGATATACATATACTTATCAAAGAATTGTAATGCTTATAAGCTTTAAGTTAGATCTTTTCGTAAGGATTACCTATTCGATTTGCCTTTACAAGAATGTATGTCTAACAGTACTATATACAAAAAAAAAGTTTCAGAGGAAGAATCAAAAATTAGCTATGACGTATCACGTATGCGTAGTTAGAAACCAGACAACGATAAATATTTTACAGAAGGGAAGCACTAGAAAAAGGCGTACTTTGGCGAGTAATGCAATGCATCGATCTAACAACAAGACAGCTACCATTCGCGATGATTTCGTTTTTTACGTCAACTGCCGTAATCATTATCCACAGAGTTGCAGTTCTAAATAGATATCAAACATCTAATAGCAGATGTACTCCGCAATTGACCATTTAAAGTGCTAGTTAAGCTCAATTTACAACGCACGATGTTAATTCCGGCAATCGAACAAAAATTTCTATTTTTGACACAATAATCGATGTTTCGAGTTTTCTGACGTCTTTGTCCGCGACTTTTTCAACCCTCATTTGCCCATCGTGTCATTAGATGTAGAGCCTACGCTAGATCTAGAGTTCCAGGTAGACCTAGTTAGAAGTAGGTTCTATTTTTCATCGCTTCACGTCCTTTCCCAATGTTTTTATTGCGCAACTAAATAAAAGGACTCAACGTACGAACGAACAAGATAACACAAAGGACGTAGAAACAATATACGATACAATGACGAGAATGCCGATGTTTATCCTATTGGACGAAACATTATCGTCGACGTATGAATATTATTAACCGGTAAATTATCGTAAAACAGACGTTCGAACTAATATTATAAACGAATTACAGACGTTTATGAAAATTCGTATTTTTATAAATACACTGGAAGAAACGGAACCTACGCGGAACTATCGAAAAAGGGAGTTAAGACTGAAAGAAGATTCGGAAGCACCGCCTTGAAAGGATAAAGTAAAGTCGGTCCCAATCTTCGTTTACGCGATAAAGTTTCCAATACGCATAACATTCACACGATCGGAATTACAGGCAATATTTTTTCGATCATTTCTTCGTTGACGTGTTTTCTCGTTATTCCTCCCCTTTCGACGTTTCTTTTGTCGCATTGCTTCGTCCAACGTATGTACGATCGGGTCGTGTCGCATTCCCTTGCAGACCCAATTACGGAAATAGCAGCCCGTTATCTTCATCGTGTTATCTGCGCGACTATTGCACGGAGGGAAAACTAAAAAAGGGGAGAAACGTCGTCAATTGGTATCATGCGTGTTCGCAGATTGCGTGTACTGGCATGGTCGACCGTCGTTTTACCCTGTCGTGTGCAAATAAAATAGTAGGCTGGAGGATCGCCGCAAGCGGGTGTCGTAAGCGTTACACAATAATGGTAATGCTTCGTTGTTATTAAGATGATACGTTCTCTACGTCATTGCAAGAACTATAGCGAAATACTGCTCGTCTATATATATATATATATACCTTCGATGAAATGCAGCAAACGATCGAGTGGGTAGCATTATGGGACTGATATGACCGATTAACGACAATTTATGGAGGACAATATTGGAGTTTAGTTCTCAATCATTTTCAATATCTTTCTATAGACATTGATAAAATGATTCGCGAATGTATTTGTACACGTAGTATCGCGTATTTTAGAAAACTTTGAAATTTATTAATACGAAATCAGACACGTCTAGCGTGACTCTACTGGTTCGATTTGAAGCTAATTTCAATGTATAAAAAAGTAACGACACATTT
The DNA here is from genome assembly GCA_014737475.1 of Bombus confusus. Lineage (NCBI taxonomy): Eukaryota > Metazoa > Arthropoda > Insecta > Hymenoptera > Apidae > Bombus > Bombus confusus. The sequence goes on along the minus strand of JACXIV010000008.1, from coordinate 124,195 downwards.
ACTATCGGCATACGCTTGCTGAAAAATGAATAAAACGATTCTGCCGAATCTAATTGCCTTGTGAACGTTTTTATTAACGAATGCAACTTCGATAATTTTTCTTTTTCATTTTCAGAATCACTTTCTGGGGGTGACGTTGTGTATTACAGTTTTTATGCAACATTTTATCAATTCATATGCCTTTTCTGAACTTGTCGGGCAAAAATGATCGATATGGAAACCCCAGTACGGTGACATTCCATAGAAATGCATAACTTGAATGATCGAAGCTTCGCGCATTTCACACCTTCAAAATGTATGCACGGCGAAAATATCTAAGCGACCGTAAAACATTTTTACTCCTCTGATCGATCATATGCTAGCGTTATACTTACTTCCCTGCAGATACGGGAATAGCATATATAACATTGAAAAAGTTTCCTGACCATCGACTGTGTAACCGTGACGGTTGGGAAATGTGGATTTCTAGATTGCACGTGTTTGAAAGCAACCCAGTGGTTGTGCAGAAGGCTAAAGATATTTCTGACGAACACGATCAGAAACGAAAAACCAAAAACGACCCTTGTTTATGTTTGTCGTTTTCTGGAAAAGCAGAAGAATAATCTGTCTATGAATGAAGATATAGTTTATTTTTTAGAATTTTTTCTGACCGCTAGAACGCACTATTGTCTAAGAGGTTGAACATTTCGGCGAGGTATTTATCACGAGCCTCTCAATTGTAATAATAATTTGTCTACTGCAAGATTATCTTTCGCGGAGATTCAAATTGTCTTAATAAAAGAGAAAAATTACAATTTTGCTATGACGAATAGAAAAGTTTTTCAAAATGTACAGTTAAATATTAAAACTTCAAATTGTCAAAGTTTAAGATAAAGAAACACAAATTTGGTACGAATTTGGCACGTTTCGATAAATTAAAATTGATCAAGAAATTAAGAAACAAGAAAATATAACGCGTAAATTGACAATACCAAATCTACGTGATACTCACGAGTGCAGATAAAATCTATGATACAGTTTGTCAGACGCTCTTGGGGTCTATCGCCGCGTTATGCAATAAACTGGGGTCTGTCTCGAGACAGATTTTCTAGGTCCGTGTCCTACGATATTAAACTCATCACGAATGTTTATCGACCTGCATAGAAGTTTCTCAAAAATATGTACCCTGCGAAATTGCAATTCTGAGGAAAATATGAGAGCCGTGTCGCAGCCAAGTTAAATATCCTAGCGATTATTTAACACATATTTTTTATTCGACGTCATATATTTTCCCTAATCTACGCTTGTATAATAATTTTACGACATTCGACATCCTACCTCCCATAAACACAATGTTTCAGAATCGATTTTCAAAATTTCTTCATATAGTAATTTTGAAATTTCATCTAAATGAAGTTTCGTAATAACGCAGCAATATTTTCTAAAACATAATTTTCGATGATACAATGACATTGCCTAAAATATAATTCATCAGCAATTTTAATTAAGTACTCTCCATTTCTGTTGTACAGTTTAGGTACGGTATCAACATTTCATATAGCATCTCGTGCATAATTCTCCTACGCATAAATTTACATGAAATTTCATATTTAAACAGTCTTGCATATTTTAAAAAAATACAATCGTACCTATAAAAAGTCCTATAGAATTTCTACGCTGTAATATGAAAGAATTCAAATTTCTTGCTTAATAGGAGAAAAATATAAATGGTTTTCTTCTTCGTTCGTGAAGATTGCTTCGAACAAAGGTGGCTAACGAAATACAACGAAGTGCAACGAACCAGGGCGAAATAAAATTAAGCTGGTGGAGACGGCCGATCTATTCATCGCGCGTTTCTTCTTAAATGGAATTTTCGTGTAAGCAGAAGCAACGCATACGAGCAAATGTAATCGATCGAAGACACTCGGTTCGTTGGATGCCGGGCATCGACGCGAAACGTGACAATTGTACCGATACAGCCTTTATGAAAATTCGATCGAAAACCACTGAGACTCGCGTGGACCGACCGACCCAGAAAACTGAAACACGAAGCTGGTCACGATAAACTTAATACAGAAGATAACGTGAAACGGTTGCACGCAATTAATTTTAATATAATCATCTGTGGTTACGTGAATTCGATGACATGCATCGATGCGCACAGGAGACGGCACGAAGGCTATTCACCTACTTGTATTAAATCCGAGTCTTATTAATTCCAGTCTTCGTAACCAGTTTTATAGAAGTCGAATATACGAATAATCGTACTTTGTCAAAAATACGGAGACGAGTGGAATTAATACGAATTAACCGTATGGATCGAAATTGTAGTAAAACGTTATTTCGTAGGCGTGACAGAGTAATTCCAGAATAATTCCAGACGTTTTTAAAACATCTAAAACTTAAATATTTCAAAAGTATCGAATATTGTAGTTGTTCAATTACTTGTTAGTTAGTATAATTATAATTATAATTGCCAATTATAGGTACATTATAATATTAAGTTTTAACCGTGATATAATTTATACCGATGTACGTTTGCTCTGATTTTCCGGGTAAATAGCGAAGAGAAGCGTCAAGCCGTATAGGAGACGGGATTATTATAGTCTGTTTCACTTCTAATCTCTACGTACAACTTACAATTATAAACCCTACGATACTTTCAGTAAAATTAAATAGTCGACAAGCAGATTTACACAAAAAATGTTTTATGCCTAGGAATTATTGTGAAAATTTGAATACTTTTTTAAAAATTAAGCGTATTTAAGGTGCAAATTACAATTTTCTATCTCCGCTAGCATCAAAAATCCATGATTATTCTCTTATCACGGAAACATCTGAGAAAATCTTCCTTATTTTACGAAAATATCCCTAAATCAACCGTAAGAAGTGCGGCTCGAAGAATTGTCGCGTCGCGAGCGATTCACATTCGCGTTTTAATGAACATAGCTCAGCGTGCTATGCGAGATGGATCTTAACCGGACGTTGCGTATTTTGGCAGGAATGTTATGTTGATTAATATCCTCGATGAATTTAATTACTAGCCAAGATAATCGTTTCGAAATCCAGCTGTTTAAGAAGAAGGTTATTGTTAAACGTTTCAATAATTGAATAGCCCGAGCAAATTCTAAAATATAGGAAGATTAAAAGCGCAATCGAATGATTTGCTGATCTGATTAAATACAGAGATTTCCTTCCACGTGAAACTTGTACAAATAACACCATCGAAAGGTCACAGCGAAATGTTATTTCCGATAGAATGACGAATGCTATGAAGAACGGCTATTAAATTTTTATGAAATTACCGCGCGATAACGTGTGTCAGCGTGACACGTTTATTCGCGAATCGAATGTCTTAACAAATAGTGCAGATCGTAGAATTTCAATTTACGAGACTATATATCTACTCGTAAAACTCACAGTGACGTTTAAGTATCGCGGTCCTAAACACGAATACAAAAGTGAACGAACCTTTTAATGACTTTTAATATCGCATGTTCGTAGATGAGCGTATATATCCTGTGCTAAATGTGCTACGATTTTCACAGATAGTATATAAAGAGATATTAATATAATTTTGTACGATTTTCCGATTCTGATGATTTTCATTTAACCCAAATACAGAAATAAGATGAACTCCTTAGAAACGATACTTGTCGTTTTAAATTAGTTCATCTTTTAACCACGATTAATTAAATTAGTAGTAATGATAACGATAATAAATATTTAACGACTTGACAAAATTAATCCTTAATTAATTTACGTAAATTAATCCTTGATTATTAAAAATCGATATTACAAATAAAGGTTGCAAATTTTGCATTATTGCGAACTAACTTATTCCCTGATCTATTTAGCAACTGTGCTTTTGTTCAAGTAATATCGTCGCTGAGCACGAGACGATCATTGTTCTTCGACGAACAATGGATTTTTTAGCAGCTAGTTACAGAAAATTGTTTCAATAGTTCGGATGCGATAGCATAATGCACGATAAAGTTATAAAGCTGTGAACGCGGTAAGCACAAAACGAGCAACTGATTGCGAAGACACGTGGTGACAACGCGGTAGAGGTCGACAATATTGATTCGTAACCGCAGCATGGTGATACACTGGTCACGAATGGTCCCAACAAAGAGGATACTGAAGCTAGACACGCCGCTTGATAACCGAGTTAAACGTTTCTAGTTACCTCGTCACACCTTTCAATGTCTAAAATCGATGTAAATGTACTGCACGCGGTTCGAATCTGATTTGAGCTCTCCACATCTATATTTCTACCAGCCGGTATTCCAGTTCTATTTTCTGATAAAATTACCTTTTACTAATTCATTGTTGAATCTACTACTACTTTCTACCACTAAATCGTTACTCTAAATTTCTGCAAGATATATTTCTCCATACTTGACGTTATTGGATTCTGCATTCTTTAACTTTTAAATACGGACCATTGATCTTTCAAAGAAATCTGAATTTTTAGTCTCTTATCTATGGGACTCTAGCGGAGAATTTTAAAAGATCTAGCAATGAAATTTTCAAATATGAAATACTGTAACACTAACTCTCGACCGGCGAAGACTGAGTCAATTCTGACTACAAATATTTGCCCTTATGGTAACAACTTTACTCGTCGTACAAAAACTAACAAGAATCATTTATATAGTCGCTGTTCGAGAATATTCTATTATGTTGCAAAACCCTTTGTTTTACTACCATTTTCCGAACATTTAACTCGACGATACGGTGGATTAACGTTTGAGTAGAATGAAATGCGTGGAGTATCGCGAGCTAAAATTTTAATTTGAGGTCGCATCTGGTCCGTGTACTTGTTTTACAGTCACGTGGACTCATAGAAACGGCTGAGATTCATTCTAAAATTAGACGACCGTCGTCTCATCTTTTGTAATGACTCTCATCACCTCGAGAGCTCTTACTCGAACAATATATGGAACTAGGGTTTCCTCCATATTTACACGTGCGCATATACATCGTGGCGTGTCTAAACCGAGATTTTTTAGCCAGAAATGCTCGTTACCATTAGGCAAACGGTTAGGCTGTTAAAGAAAAAGAAAGAGGGAAGCAGAAAAAGAGGAAAAGGGACGGAGAACTAATTGGAACGTGACGAAATGAAACATATTGTATGTGACGCTTTAATCGCGACGAAACTTGCTTTCTGGTATTAATGAGCTCGTGAATTTTTTAACAGTTTTTTCTCTACTTCCATCACGTTGTACGAATCTTTGTTTCCTTTGAACAATAGAGGGGCGGAGATTTTAATTTGCATAGCAAATGATTTCTAGTACGTGTTTGCTGTAATTTTCAGTTTATGCCATTTAGAAATAACGTTTGGACTCTTGCAGTTGGTAGCAACGACTTCATTACTATATTCGCACGAATGTAATGGGAATATAACGACTTGAACCAGTTTTACATTCACGTGATGCGAATATACCGTGTAGTGCATTGTATAATTAAATTCTAATTAAGAACATCGCGTTCTAATTACAATGCTGGAAATTTAAAATTTTGATATTTCGCAAATTAGTAACTCAAATCTGAATATCGTATAACGTATAATATTTGATTTTGCAAAGCAAGTCAATTCGACAAATGTTCCTTTGATTTAATAGAATTTTAACCACCTAATCGATAATCTACAGTAAAATTTACAAGAAGCGTCAGACGCCGAGGGAACTCGATGACTAAATATAGGAAAGACCAGGAAGGATCAGCATAGAAGGAAACGAACCCATGAATCGTTCAGCGTCGTGTTCCCAAGCAGATTTAGTAATCCACAGTGGGGCGTCGATCGAGCTTAGGAAAGAACGAGCGGCGCAACGTTTTCTCCACTCGATGCACCGCACGCTTCTGAGAATTGCTTTTCTAACAGATTAACCGCGTTTCAGTTACGAAGCACGGGCTTCGTAAAGCCGACGTGACGGATCGACTTCCGCCAAGTGGTTGTTCCTGCTCCCATGGCGAGGATTCCGCCAACCTTTTATTGGCGAAGAAAAAGGGAAGAGGAAGAGAAAGGAAAACGAAAGAAGAGAAGAGGAGAAGAAGAGACGAAGACGCGAACGAAGGGGAACGAAGAGAAACGAAGAGAGTGAAAGATGGACGAAGAGTCGAAAAGAGGAAGAGGATGAAAGACACAAAGAGAAAGCTTCGGTGGTCTCGGTAATTTAGTGGAGGAATTTAGACGTCGCACGTCACTAACACGCCCTGAAGTCAACAGGAAAGTCCTTCCACGTAGCTGGTGGGCATGTCGGAAGGACGTTTGATCGCTCGAGTGCCTGTCGAGACTCTTGTTTCCCTTGTATTGACGTCGATACGTCGAGCAAATAACTTCCGGGGAAAGACAGTGCGAACACGTTCCCCTCCTTCCGTTCATATTTATGCAATTTTCCTTGGAATTTACTACTCTCTGTGCTTTCATAGCGGGGATATTGGATTTTCCTTCCTCGTGTGTTTTCATCAAAGATTTGAGCGTGTCGAAGAATCTTTAACGTTGAGCCAGCTGGTGTTACTTAGTACGTAATTACGAATTAATATATATTGGAAAGCATTGCTTCTATCATTTGAAACTCGAGTATGAATTTGGAATATCGAAATCAAGTTTACTCATATTCAGATCATCGATATTCCTTCTCTCTTATCTTATCGTTCTCCTTTTCGAAAGTAAAATGATAAACCCACTATATCCTCTAATGGGGTAAGTTTGAACGATTTCGAGGGTGATTTAAAAAGTCATCTTGATATCCGTAGTTATTTGAAGAATACCAATCGTTCGGATACCGATTCGTATTAGCAGGAATAAACTCGATACGTTGTTAAAATCGACGACGTTCCGGTATTATGTGGAATAAATGTTATGTGCAATAAATATTCACATATCCATATGTCGTTTGTATCGTTCGAAGCTGAAATATATCCGATCTCAGAATCGGTTGATCCCTGATCTTTTATTTATACAACACCTGTTTCATATTTCTTATTTCAACCTTGATCGGTATTCCATTTATACATGTATTCGCACTCTGAAGTCGTCCATGATCTTCTGCCACGCTCTTTACGCGTTCCTCCTACCGCTTTTCTTACGTTTCTAATCTTTCCACGGTGGCACTACCTGGCCAAAATTAATATCGATTTTTTTGGGCGTAAATCACAAAACACGTATGACACGCGCACGTGTAAATAACTAAAATGTGCCTGCCTATCTATGTAAAAGTACGATATAAAACCTGTATGTATTCTCTTTTGTAAATTTCATGGTTTTGCCTTCACGATATTATATTTGATTACAGGATCCTCGGAAACGTACGAAGTTCGAAGCTATGGAGGCTCGAAAGTTCGTAGAGAAACGCTTTTAAAATATTAGAATACTTTAAATAGTTTTTTTTAAATATTAAAGCTGAAAAATTGTACAATATATATATATATTATATTAAAGTAAATTGACATATCTTATTCAAGATAATTTTACAATAAATACTGCAAGGGATAACAAGTTACTTGGTTATTGCAAAAGAGGGTTACGCGGCTTAAAAATGTTGGGAAACAACGCTCTAGACTCTAGTCGGGAGAACGTGGCAAGCAAGAAGAATAAATAACGGTGAATACGAAAACTTTTGGTTTCTATTTAACGTTGTACCGTGCTCGAACGTTATATCGAGCGGAGAGATGCGTTTAATTAGAATCAAGGATTTTCTCGAGATTAAATGACGCGATTCGAACCAACGCCGTTATATCACGTCGATTCGGATTTTGTGACGTGATAAAGTTCGTGGAAGATTCTGTTGGTAGATCGAACGCGAAGGAACAGTTTATAAGGAAGAGAAGCATGATGTTACGATCGTAAGCAACGTTTAATAATGCGAAACAATTTCTAACGGATCTGAAATGTACAGATAAATCGCGCGCGATGCTTTTATCTTTATCCGTATATCTAATATATATATAAATATGGATTATAAAAATACAAATCTCAATATTTATTTTTTATTTTTGCCTATTTCCCCGTCAATATTTACTAGCTATCTTCGTTCATTTAAATGGCCGATCAAGTATATGTGTATCGTATTTCACTCCTGTATCTTTAGGAGATACATTATAAACCTTGTTAAGCTAATATTCGTGTGTCAAGAAACATCAACATGACGCGCGTGTCATTTTTATATTTTTTTATTTCAATAGAAAAATTGTGGCACGAATTGATCGAGGTTAATCTTTTATAATTGATTTATCAACTACCAAAAAATCTTCCACGCGCTTTTATCCACGTATCGTTCACGTTGCGATAAAATTGGAAGGCTAAATGATCAAGGACGAAGGAAAGCTGTTCGAGTTAGTGTCCGTTCTCGACTTTCTCGTTTATGTAGGAAAATAAACTTGCCAGCTAGAAACAAAAGCAACTGGACTCTTCTCGAGATTCAACTGTTTTATCGTACCCGTTGCACTTGACGTTTATATGTACGTTCCTTGTCAAGGTATAAAGTTTTATGAAAATGTGTTCATTTCTTTTACTGAAACCCTATTGTACGCGACCTTTCGTTTAAATCCTCTCCTTATTATTATTGCTTCCCACTTCTTTTGCTGCAACAAATTTTCTGGACAACAGCGAACTCGGAAGAAAGCTTCTGATCCGATTCAATTTGTCTTTTTTACAGAATCTTCTATTCGCACTCGTCTATGTTTTAAACATGTGCGTTCAATTTAATTGACATAGGAATAAAATTTTCTCGACTAGATTAATAAAAAATCTTGATATTTTATAGTAAGGAGATAACTTCGTTCCTAGTGTTAAGACGCAGCGAAGAAAAGTGTGATATGAATTGAAATTCGCACGGTTGCCCGCGTGGTGTATCGCAAATTTAAATATTACGTCGAGGAAAAGCATAACATTTGAGACTTTAAATTCTGGTATTACTGGCTGTTCTCAGAAATTCCGGTTACTTGATCGTATCCATTGGAAATTTTTTTCGCTGCTACATGAAATTTGAAAATTTCTTGTCAAATATACCACGCTTTCGACTATTTACTGCTACGGTAATAATTTTAAAAATTGATCCTACTTCATGGAAGTATAAAAATTTCTCTTCTGAAGGTAAAGTGCACGTTATAATATTAGGTTGTGCCAAAAGTGTCTTTTTTTACAGATACGTCTTTTACAACGATGCATCTTTATACAAACCTAATCTGTCGAACGTTGTGATCTTTATCTTGATGGAACAAAATGTTGTGCATCTATTGTTTCCTTACAAAACGAAAGAAACTTTTCGGACGACCTAATACTTAGAAGTCGAAGCAATTCTTTTTGCAGGTTTCATTATTTCTAGTCGCGTTTACAAAAATATAAATTTGCCTAGATATTTGCAGCCTGTTAATAACTGTCTCTACAAATAAAACTTCCATAAAAACTTCACAAATTACAAGCTTGATTTTAACCTGATTGTCATATCTGTCAAAAAATTGCGGAGCTACAAGGGAGTCGCCTTACGGCAAAGACTTGCGGCAAATTAGTGTGCAAGAGAACTCGCTAAATATTCTAAAATATCCTTTAACTTGAAGCACATGTACGCCTCCGTGCCAGTTCAAACTAAACTAACATCATAGATCATAATATATCATCAAAATACGTATATCATCCGCCGCAGTAACTTAACGAAAATGAAATATCAGTCAAGAACACATAACACTACCATCTATCAATCTGCTCTTGAACATTGATATACGGTTTGTTTGATAACCCTTCACCCATCTAACGACGAGAGGAAACGTGAAATAAACTTCCCGATAAGTAGAAATTCTGACCAGACGATTGTCCAAGGGTGTCAATTGTCTGGTAGGGCGTCGCAGTAGTTCAAGCACTTTCCTATCAGACAACCGTGAGCCAATGTATGATCGACCAAAACTTATTTCCCACGGGTGCCATGATTCGATTCGACTCGAGGAGTAGCAGCGTGGTACGCGCAGTTTCGCTCCATACCGCGTTTTTTTTTTTCTTCTCCCTTCGTTTCCTCTTTCTCTCTATAGGGTTTTCTTATCCAGTAGCATCAGTCTGGAAAAATCCTGCGAGTCTCGTGAGATCAGCCTTTGAGAAAGATGCGGCTGTTGCGTTAGGGAAACGCAAAACACCAACTTTCGATTACTTCTGCGACGTTACGCGTGAACATCTGGCACAAATTCGAATCTGAAAGTTACTTTTTGCCTACCCTTCGACCTTACTTCGACGAAACGATTGACTAGAATATGTGGGTCATTACGCGTGATGTTTCCTATCTGGAGACCATGGAAAGAATTTTGTGCAAATTGAATCATTTCGATCGAGATTTATTTCATTGGTGTATGCCTATAGTCTTCTTTTTTACACCTTTTTTATACACATTACATGTTCCAAATTTGTTGTAGTCGTACGACAGAATTTCTCTTTTTCATTTTCTATTCTTAAAACAATTTATCGTATTGATGAAGAATTGTATCGAATGTTCAAAGATAAAACGTTATTCGAAATCAGGAACATCGGAACTGCAATATTTCTTCATGCAAATCATTCACATCTTTCAGTGTGGGTATGTAAATTTTGCTTTCTATATGCATAGACCAACTGCCATCCTCTTTCCACGGCGGTAATTTTATCCTACAATTCGAGCGTGACTAACTAAACTAAATTCAATCGCACTAAATTTTTTTTTTACTAACTGACTAAATGATTAAACCATCTAACTGATATATCATTCAGATCAACGATCATTCGGGAAAATTTATCGCCATTACTCGAACAGGCAACCTACCATTGTTGTGAAAAATCTAGATTGAAATGTAGAAATATCAGAGACAGACCACAAATTATCAGCTAATAACGTTCAAAGTTTTACTAAGAATTCATGTCATTCGCAACGATCTAACACACGTCTACACGAATTTCCCTCGCGTGTTTTCTTCGGATCTCAAATCCTTCGGTAAAATCCCAAATCGCAAAGCTGGTAAAATCTGTGTCTGAACCTCTTCTATCTCGCGTACACGTGTTTAGCTGGAAACCCGATTTCGTCCACGTCGAAAATAACATTAAATTCGGCGAAGAGCACTAGCTAAATATTCTAGCTAACTCTATACGATTAGAGTTTATAAGATTATTAAAATTCGCAGCCTGTGAACACAGTTTTCCAGCACGGATATTCCCCGAAAGGTCTCAGAGTAGTCGTTCGCCCGACCACTTTCGCGAAACAACCAGGGGGCGAACGTGAAACGGGGTAGGAGAATCTTGAAACTGAATCTGCGAAGGTGAAAAAGCGAACGTGGAGGCAGAAACATCGAATTTCGTCGCGGCTTTGCCAGTGAAATCTTTTTGGCCTGAAGGCGTTCTAATAAAATCCTGACGAAAACGACGTTGGCTGGTGAGCTCGTTCGCTTCTGAGACCACCATAAACCAGAAAATGGTACGCGTTGTCCCAGAGTTGAAGCGAGGATGTCGTGAAAATACCCGAACTTCAAAGATCTTGTCGAGATAAAACGCTCGTGGTGATAACGTTGCCTAGACCGTCGCCACTGCTAGGTAATTGTGGTTAAAGAGAAGACTCTTTTATCATAGCTCGTGTCCTTAAAGCCTTTTCGCCACGCGTGGGATTTATTTGCGGTCATTGTTGCTGGCGTTCGAATGAAAAATTCTAAATGGAAGGATACTGTTGCGGAGGAAATAATATTTCATTGACAGTTTTTGTATCTTTGTACAGACTGAATAAAAGAGTTAGATTTTCAAGCTGTTGCAGTTTAAAAAACTGGACTGCAATGTGTTAATTGAGATCACAAGTCGAGTGTTATAATTTTGGCAAAAGATTTTCGAAATTTTGGCAGTCGTGAATTTCAGATAATTGTCATCCTCCACAAACGATCGATTCTCTCAAATGAATTCTTTCACAGTCGTTGAGCACGCTTGAAATTCCAATTTCGCGGATTTCAAATCGCAGCGGAGAACGTGGACTTCTTAAACCAAACTGTCGAATAAATTCATCACGGTTTCAAAGAGTTTGAGCGAAGACGATCCGAACTTCCGAATTGAAAATGAAACTCTGATTTGGTAGATCCTGCTGCCGTGCTCTTATGGGAGAACAATGACATCGTTGCTCGTTTCACCCATCAATTTTCTCCCTTTCATTCGCTATTATTATTATTTCCATGAAACGCGTTGAAAAAGCAACCGATAAAATTTCATCGAACGTCGATTTTCGATTATTCGGTAATTTGCGAATAAATTAAAGAGGTCAACTATCTTTATCGAAGCGTTGCTAAAAGCGAGTGTAATTATCATTTCTTTCTTTTAAATCTGCCTCTATTCCACTCAAAATCAAAGGGTTCTTTTACTCACACGCCGTACGATACACCTCGAAAATGTTTCGCGTTTCGCTATTCTACAATCAAAACGCTTGTACCGAAGCGTGTTTCGCGAGCTGTCAAACTCGGCGACAATGAACGAAAATCGAACAAAAATGGAGGGAAGTTGAACAAATTCTAATTTGAACGCAATTTTTCTCAAAAACTTTCGAGCCGTCAATGAATCGAGCGAATTTTACAATACTTAATCAACGACGCACAAAACATTGTCAAATGTATGTGCGTGTGTATTTAATATTACTTGACACACGAGCAATCCTATTTACTTTCAAGTTCCAATTCGAGTAACAAAATCACGAATGATTAAACGTTTGCACTTGGTTCTCTCGATTTCGAATTTTGAACTAACAATTCGCGAAGTAACGCGATAATTAAATAAATTTCGTTCGTCGAAACGAAACATTGGAACATTTAATCTGCCAACTGAATAAAATGTAAAGTACGAAATGTATCATTAGGTATTACTAGGTAAAATTCGCGAAGATAAATCTAAGCAAAGTGAGGATGAAATTAACCGATATATAAATTTGACGTAACCTGCTCATTACCAGAATATCTTTAAGATTCCAAATTTCTCAATTGTTTAGTTTATTTCTTACCGTGCAAAATCTTGCGTGCATTGAATAAATGCAATTTCCATTTTCCACCAACTAGAACAAGCATTGAAACGCATCGAGACAAAAATTTAATAACATTGTTACAAATAAATATACGGAGCAATCATCTTTCACGCATCCAAATTGATACGCAAATATTAATATCAGTCACTATATGTGTCAGATTGTCAACAGCGAGATTGAGCTAATAGAGAATGCTGTAAGTTAGACACGATGTTTATTGTTGAGAGACAAAACAACATTATGTACTGCAGAATCCGAGATTACTTTTTGGCAACCTAATACATCCAACGATTGTCGTTGGCAAGCAAATTGCCAAGCATATATTATTTAAGATTGTACGAGACCCGAAGCGCGGAACACAGGTCGTAGCTGGGATTGTAGCTTGATTCATGGACTTCGTTAGCAGAACAAAGCCATTGCACTTGTTGTTTGTCGAGCCATTTCCTTTTGAGAGATTCACTCAAGTGTTACCTGTGTTCCTCGCGAGCTCGTACCGCGTCCCAGAAATATTTTTGTTCCCGCTGCCCGTAACGGAACTCGTTAATTACAAGATAAAACATAAAATTGTCAAACAATTTCTCATCGAGTGGCTACCGCATTCTCACGTTATCAGTAATTTACATTCTGTTCTTGTTTATGCGCTCGATAATTTAATGGGAATTACGATTTGAATAGAAAGGTTTCATAAATACGCTGAGTGAATACTAAAGTACCGATTGAGTGACAGAGAGGATAAAACTATTCAGGCTACGTATACAGATCTACATTTTTACGAACACAGTTGGAAGAGTAGCGCCTAAGCCGAAATTTGTTTTGCCTGCCAAATATGCAATCGTAGAAACAGAAATGCCATTTAGACAAATATAATTTAATACAAATTTATGTAGATTGCATATGGATTATATACTATAATATATATATATATATATTATATACTATACTATAACGTATATACTATAACGAAGAATGATAGAGATACGGTTAAAAATATTCCCCTCCAGTTAAAAAGTTTCGTTCGAGTATTCGACTTGTGGACTACCGTACAGACTGGCAAGATGAAATGTACTTTTTACAAAGGGATGCATAACGTTACATTTTATAGCAGACTTTTATGGCGCAGTATACCCTTTTATGGTAAGATCGTTGCTAGCAAGAAAAGGTTTAATCGAGTGCTAACTGTGAATGAAATGTTTTTTAGTAAACAAAAGCTGTTCCTAAGAAGATTGCGGTCGGTTAAAATGCAAATATACGGGTGAACGAGCTTTTATAGATTAATATGACTATGACTACAAAAACTATAACAGAGCAATAAGAAAACTTGAAAAAATGTTTAAAAATGAAACAGATAATTACTCTAGATGCATTTTCGTATTTAAAGTTGTTCGTGCGAAAACTATATTCCTTTTGAATATTTAATATTTTCTAAACTGTCTAACAAAATTAATTCCATTGCACTCGCCACAAAGTAGCATTTTTATGCTAAATTTATAAGAAATTTTTTAATATCAGTACAATCCTAACACGACTATATAATACAGAATATGTTACCTTTGATATTTGATGAGTAAGAAATGATATTATACAAAACTGTGAATTGTCCTGCATCTATTTCCGTATTTCACTCGTATTTAGCAGATTCTGCCAGAGAAATATTTCATTTCGTTGATTCAGGCAGCGAATTTTCCTTCGCGATAAAAAGTTTAATTGTCTCGCGATGAACAAACGCAGAATGACCTGTTACGAAAGCTAAGAAAAAAAGAAAAAAAAAATTGTATGCGACGGTTTATTACGATATTTTAATACCATACAATCCGCTTTCTGCTTTGCTTCTTTAGTATTCACAAATCATTTTTATTACTGCTATAACGGTTATATTGATATGGTGATATTTTTCTTAAAAACATAATGCAACGTTAAACTTTTATTCAACAGACTATCTATCAGCCATTTAATAAACTATCCTAATACTTAAAAAAAAAACTATTCTCAAAATATTTTTAGCCATTTAATAAACTATCCTAATACTTAAAAAAAAACTCTTCTCAAAATATTTTTAAACAAATTTTATTTTAATTTCGATCTCATTTATTAACTTGGAGAAATGGAATTCGAGAAGCTTGCTTTTGATATTATCTTTAAATAATCTTTCAGCATTTCCGCTAACGTTTCTCGAAAGCGTTTCGTGATTCACTTCATGATTCCACGTGGCAAGAGAAACGCGAGCTAAAATCGCTTTAGGAATCTAATTCGTTTAAAGAAGGTTTAGACGTCGACCGATAATTTCACTTACGTGGGCTCATCATCAGGTGAGGTGATCTCATCGTGCTTTTCTTTTTCCAAGCATAAATCAATCGCTTCATCTTTCCTTTGAAGATCTTGTCGAGTCGCACAGACGAGCGAACTGTAAGTTAAATCGCAGACAAATGAACTATCTACGTTAAAAAAGAAATTATACGTACAACGATAATCTTCGAACAGAAAATATTTAGGGATAAGAAAAAGATTAAACGCAACGTAAAAGACATTCATTAATTGGAAACGCTCTTACCTACAATTGTTGAAAAGAAAATTCACGAAATAAATTAAGCGTTACAGAAAAAAAGGGTTACAGAAGTGGAAAGTTTTTCCTTGAATAAAATGGAAATTCGTTCTACACGCTGATGGCGTTATAAACGAGCGAATTCTCGTGAATTTTTTGCCCCACACGAGGAGAAAAATAGCGTGTAAAAGCACGTAAAAGGACGTGCAGGAAAGAACACTTAGACCCGGCCCATCGGCTATTACCACGTTAAATATCCACTCAAATGACGCGAGTCATAAGATCATTTGCTTAACAGGAAATACGATACCGCACGGAACAGGATTATCTAGCATGGTTATAACGATATTTCTGCATGTGACGGAAATGCGTTTCGAGGACGAGCATAGAGGAAATGAAGTTCATTTTTCATTCCCCTAATGGGTTCCGCGCGTCTCCTTTTTCACGTTATGACAACGATTCTTGGAACAATTCCGAGTTATAGTTAGTTTTCCTATTGTGAAACATTCTTCCTTGACACTCGTATTCTTAGAAAGTAAATCTTTTTCCTTGGTAATGATCTACTCGAATGTACACGTTTTCAAATTTTGGCAAGTTGACGAGTTATTCGATTGTCGCTTAAAGCTCGAAGAAGAAATTAGTAAATTTTCGAACTCTACGATCTTCCAAATCCAAAACGACGGTTTCACATTTGATATGTACGTGAGAATTTTTGGTAAAGTTAACGCATAATTCTTTTTGACATTTATATTATTTATGTTATTATATTTATTTATATTGTTATTTATATTATTATTAATCGTCCACTTATAACATTTAATTAACAACATTTCATTCCCCATAATGTACCTATATTTGGTGACTTCAAGGAACCAATTACACAAATGTTAGGAAATCTAAAAGCTAATAAAGAACTGGAAGTCCCATTAAAAAATGGTAAAATTACTAATTTCTGAAATGCATCCAATATTCATACGAACTACGATCACAATATGCATAAATTATTCCCAAGGCAGCATTTTCCAGCGAAGTCCACTAGTACATTCTTTGCCACCAAGTGAATCATTTGTCTGAACGCCCGAGTCCTTCCAACTCGATGTTTTATCGAGGTCACCATTTAACTGGCAACGGCTGAGCAATTCGAGGCCCCTTTCGTGGCATTCACCCCTTAATCGCGATTGCTGGCCCCTTCGCCGTGAAACGGTAGGCCTCGACAATTAACTTGATCGATAGTGGTCGGTTTCGCAGATGGAACAAAACATCGAGCTTTCGCTTTCACCCTATTTTTCCTTAGCCGAATGGTAAACCGGGTAAGTACGATCTACGGGTAGAACGAAAAGCGGGATGAACTCGTAAATTTGGAATTACTCGCGGCCTGCAGCGAAAACCTCGAACGAATACGATTATCGCGGCATAATTTCAAGTGCTCGTTACCGATGCCAACGATAACGGGCGGATAAATCGTCTGACATTGTAATTAATGGGATTGATAGAATTTCAAGGAGGGTTGGCCGGTTCGTTCGATGAAAATTACGTCGTACGGCGGAGGAGTGTCGCGCGTGTAAACACGATCGCATAATCCCAATTGAAAAACGATTGCATTCGTTTCACGGTGATAAGCTTTACTCGGCTCTGATAGCCGGTTCCAGTGTTTTAAGCAATGTTTTTCGAAGCTGTTTGTTCACCGTAGTCAGATCAAAGCTCATCGAAGCTTCCACGTTTTTCATTGCGATCCGATTATCTTTGTTTCGTTCTTTTTCTGCCCATCTTTTTTTTTTTTTTCTTCATAATGGACAAAGGACACCGATTGGGAAAATCTACGGCGAGTCGTGTAATTAATCGCACAATCGGGAACGCGAGATGAAAGGTACTGAATGGTGAAACACATAAATTTTTTCATCGCGTTTAGAATCAATTCTGTAAATATCTCCCACGTACTATGTAACACCCTGCTATAGTCGTAACACGTATGCGATGAGTTTTTAATTAAGAAGAGTACATGTACAAAGGATAACAGTGTTACGTTATTTTATTGCCAACAACACAATATCGCGAAATGGCAGAAGAAATTTCTTGCGCTTTTGACGTAATACTTTCGCGATCGTATTATCAGAAATATAACTTTCGAAAGAAAATGGATAAATCTGGAATAAACGATATATATATTATATTTCATCTTCCAGAATTAATACACGCGTAATAGGTAACATTATAAACGAAATTTATGCTAGGCGAGTAATAAAATTTCGAGTTTACGTGGAGTAATTTATAAAATAATCGGATTTCCTGTTTGATATCATGTTCTTATCGAATTTTATCCAAAATATTTCAACGTGATTTTATCGTTTGGTATTGTTGACATATGCGGATTAACAATTCCATACGAGAGGCACTCCGCAATACAAAACCAGAGAATAATACATAACAAATATTACAAATAAAACTACAAATATTATATAAAAATTGCGATTAAGAAGATGTCGAAGAAATAAGGTTAGTTTCAAAATTACTAGCCGAAGGATTATAGTTCAAAAGTACAATTGACGAACTTTTGTAAAAACCGAGGTTGTAACTGTCAAGACAAGCAATATTTCAGTATCTTCCGTAATTTTGATATTATAACACGCAATCAATAATTAAAGTTATAAGAGGATGGACAAATATACGTCCGATTCTCAAAATTACACAAAAGAACAATTTTGTTGATACGAGATTGATCGACAACGCATGAATTTTAAAATTACTTTCATATGAAAAATATGAGAGACCTCCACCGAAAATGTGTCTCGTTACGTCACCGGTAGATCTGAAATAAAATCCAACAACTTCCATTTTTGAAACCTAAAATATTCCGACTTTTATGTGAATTTCGCTAAGAGCCTGAATCCTCCGTTCAAATGCCAAGCGTCCATCCCACTTACTAATCTCATCTTCGCGACATGTCAAAAGTGCATCGGTCGCGGTACGAGAGCTACTAAGCAAAGGTCGAGCAACGAAGGAAGCAATTACGGCGTTGCGGAAACGCAGCACGACATTGGCGAAACACAAGCAGCGACTCCCATTGAATTAAAGCGGAGCCACGATACGTTAAGACTCGCGAGACCAATATAGTCTCGTAGATGCGACACATGCCAACGTTTCGCCAATTAAACGTTGAGTCCAGGGCCCGGTTGATCGCTGTCGCTTTTATCATCAATTTACTGTTCCGTTGGAAAAGTCAACGGTCGACAGTTGCTCGACGTTCGACCACGTTTCATTAGCAGTTCCCCGGAAGCGATTAGGCATCGACTTCCGTCGAAATACTCGTCGAGTACGTACAAGGTATTTCGATCAGTGCCACAGTCCTTCAACGTCACTACGAGAGACACGTGCACGAGCAGGTCCTAGTTTCAACCGAATTCGGCCACGTTCAGTCCGCATCAACCCGCGTTTCATGCGATCAGATGATACGCGTTGCTTTCGTCCGAAAGAGTAAGAGAACGAAGTAATCGTGTTTTCAACTAATTTCGGCCACTTTACAGTTGGATCGTATTACTATCAGGTCGTTTATCTTGGTGTAACTTAGTTCGCTATCTGTGTTCTACGTTTATTCGTATAGTATAATACACGTATATACAGTACGTAATGTATAGAAATAATCATTTTGTGAGTATTTTATCTAAACAACGTGAAAACTCATATCAAACTCGCAGAAGATAAGGTTCCTCTTAATAAGCTCTGTTTCGCGAGAGAAGGCTGTAGAATTGCCTTTGGACGGTTCCACAGGCTTCGAATAAATGTCATAACGAGCGAGTTTTCTCTTTGTGCCTAATAAAAGGCGAAGCTTCTTCGTGTTTTTCCTCTCTCCGAGAATTAACGAATCTACGCTATTGGCAAAAATAAATCTCTTCAGTTTATTGAGAATCCTGCTGCTTCACTTGGATACTTTTCCCAGAGATCAAATCGAATGGGAACGTTTTCAGACAACGAGAAGGTAAATGCCGGTTGAAAGTCGAGTGTTTCGCTTGGAGAGAGTCGGAGATTTGCGTTACAACAAGCAACGAACGACTCGTTTTACATTCGCGCGGTTACCTACAGCTTCACTTCGTAAGAAAACTGTGCTACGATGGTATTTGCAATCGCAGAAACAATACAGTCTGGGTTAGGTTTAATTAATTAAGTCAAGCTTTGCATGTAACTGAGAAACTACGTTTCAACGGCTATGTCGACGTTACAACGACAGTTTGCGATTACTCTGCCTCTCGTTACGTCAAGTCCAATTTAAACACCACTACTTATCGCTGCTGTTGACATTTCGTTCGAACGAAAGCGATCGTGCTTTTACTGATCGGGATCGAAGCAATGGAGATTCGACTAGTTTCTAGCTACTGAATTAGAACCACGTGCAGAAATTTCACTCCTTTCACTACGATACGTCATATACGCGTAGGTCGTCCAATTTTTGTCTATAAATGCCAATTGCTGACGAACTGTCAGTTGTATGAAAAAAAAAAAAAAACGGTTCAGACAGGAATTGAATGGTTTTAAGGTAGAACGTAATCTGGTGTAATTAGTTTCTAAACATTATTAACCTATGCAAGAATTATTCGAATAATCTATAAAAAATTATGATCAACGATTTTGTTTCTTGTGTTCCGATATAAGTTGCTAAATATTAAACTGCGCCACTGAAAAATCTTGCACGACAGGGACAAACTGATTACATTCTACTTCTTATACTTATATACAATATATTTCATAGACCAATGTAACTAAATTAAAATAAAAACCTATGAAATATTTCTCTTTCGCGTCTTCTTACCAAATAAATATATCACGATCGAATAAGTAGCAACATTTATAATTGAAAATTACACTCGACTTGCCCGTCTTGCCAGCTATTTCTTCCCAGTCTCTAGTGTCTCCGATTTCATCGCTTCGAATTTCCATCAATAGCCGAATTGTAAGTTTCTAACTGCGTTACCATCTTGTCGGAAGCTGGTAACGTGCTAGAACATCGAGATGCGCTCAATAGTGTTCGAAATCTATCGAAATTCTATTAACTCTTTGGAACATACTCTTTGCGTCTTGTCAAAGAACTACGCGACAGCGGCCTTCTTAAAACGTTGATTCGATAAAGGACAAGAGCAACTGGTCGTCCAATTATTCGTCTTGGAACACGGAATGCTTTGTTGAAACACCCTCTAAATTACTTCGATTATCTTAAGGTCTTTCGAAGGTTAATCGAATAATTAAGCGCGGAAATCTCGTTCAAAGCTTTAATAACTAACACGGATAATGCGATCCGCTTGCTTACTGGTAATAAGGCCGGGTCAATTATAACGTTATTAATTATTTTCGGGCTTATAGATTGTTACTGCTATTTGTTGAGTTTCGTACGCGGCGAGGTGTAAATTTATTCGATATCCTTGACGTTTAATACGAGCGCCAATTAATATGCTATCTGTGTAAATTAATCTAACAATTCATTTAAAAGGTAGTACGAGTTGCAAATGATTCTCGCGTTATTTATCGACGCAGTGGCAACAATGATATAATGTTTTTCGGTTCATTGAAAGAATCGCCGAGGGTGGCGCGATTAATGAATAGAGCTAAACATGCTTGCAGCGATCGATCAGATTCCTTTATTTTAATTTCACGATTGGAGGATTAAAACAGAGGTGACATCGTACAATTGGAATTTGAAAGTTATATTTTATATTATCACTGAAAAATTGTACAATGTTCAACACTTCAAGCGCTTCTGATTAAATGCGCTTCGTTCGTTGCTTGTTTCAACGACAGAAACTGAAGTTCCAATATGCATGCTACGTATTATTATCGTTTTTGATACAAAATGGAATTGAGAATGCTAAATAGCGTTAAATTAGAATAGAATAAAATGATAAAAAGACCATAATAAGGATTAAAGTAACATTATCAGAAGCCAGCAGCATCCTTTGAATCCATCAGCGAATCTGGCCATAAACTAACCATAGATGTAATATTATGTCCGTGATGATAATTACGATGCTCTGTTTATCGATCCGTTTAATCGTGCACGGTATAATTCGCTATCATTAATGACTATGGAATCGTACACTTTGATTCGAAATTAATCTTGCTTATCTAGTGATCGATACGATTAAAAGAATTTTGATCAACCGATACTGTTACCGGGTCAATAGAATATTGAACCTGAAGAGTGTTATTCAAGAATCGAATCATTAACGCGTTAAGATATTCTTATTTCTCATTGTTGGAAGTTTATTAACGATGACTTTAATGCTATAACTTAACAACAGATAACGTAATTGTCCATTTCTTTGGTCCCCAATAGGATGTCGATATTCATTGCGATTTCAATAATTGCGGATAATAATTAAATCATCTCCACGTTCGAAACTGCGTTCAATTATCTTATTAATTTGCATCCCACATAGACAGAACGCTTTGTCGATTTAAGATGTTTTTATCAGATATAGGAAAAGATTCCGTGCCTTCGGTTTTATACTTTCTGTATCTTCGTGAACGAACCGTATCTTTACAGTCAAAAGTAGAAATATTTTCTTCCCATTTTCTCAAACTTCTTCAAACAATCACTGTGGCCTGTTAAAGGTAAAATCTCATTTGAAAAATCTTTGATATCGTTTTTTACATATTATACATATCGTGACATTGCTATTGAAAATAGAAAACATTTTTTTCATTTTCATTGAGCTGAGATCTAAAGAATATGCAATGTTAAACATGGACTTTATCAACTGTCACTGTATTTACAATTATCTTTTATATGTTATCGATAATTATCGGTACGTTAAAGCGCAGTGAGATATCTGAATTTTAGCGTAACAGAGTACGAAACCAGAAGCGCGGAATTTTTCTCTACCTCTGATAATATTTAACCCTTGCCTGATGGAAGCTCCTCGATCTGTATCTATGCGACAGAATGAAACCGATCTTCATCGTTCAAGTATTAATTAATTGCACGTATATTAACATTCACGAAGAAACCTAAATGTTAATTTACTTAGAACTGGATCATTAACCTATTTTTAATCTCTACCTTCGGAACAACATCGTATAATCCTACGTTGATTATATTCTTATTATTCTCGTTACCCTTTAAACTCGTAAAAGCAACGTAATCGAACTACGATGCGCTTGTGCAAGCTACGAAGCACGTAAGAATGAAAGTTAGATAATAGAAGTTGAAAAAGTAACATAGCGCTGGAGCTGGTAACGAGTCAATTTCCAGCGCGAAAATTGAGACGCGACGCGGGACTAATTACATCGCACACCTTCGTTACTCTTTTCAACAAGCCTCTCATTGTTTCTCTCCTTTCATATTTATTCCGAAGCTTCTCGCGTGTAATTGCAACAGCGTGCGAAGGTCTAATCGGTATTTAATCAGACTCGGAATTTGACTCTTCGACTTCCGTCGAATCATCGTCAAGCTAGCGCATCGCGAAGTATTCTCGCCAGGAAGCTGGTCGAAATTATTTGATCGCACTTTTAACGAACCCTTTTACAAACGATAGCCGCTAATTACTTGATATAATTCTAGAATTGCGAAACGTCGATTCATAACTTAAGACCGGCATCAGACTGAGTGCCCTCCGCGAAATGTTTCCCAGAGACGCGAAACGTCAGTATTGAATAAACGCGCAAGGAAGGGAATTATGGCACGTGAACGAATATATGGATACGTGTAAATGTCACACAGTTGTTTCGTCGCTTGCAAAGAGCTCGTAAACCGTCGTTGATTACCAATTAGCGGATTTGGGTCATCGGTCGCGTAAACTATTTTCTGGAAAATGTAAGACCACGAAAGGCTTGAACATTAAGAATCTCTGGAATTTCATCGTGTGTAATAATTTTGAAATTGTTCGGATTAGGGGCAGTATTCTTTGACCGACTTCACAACTGCGATATTAAATTTGAATGACGATGTTGTTGGTCGTATCTTGATTTCCAAGTTAAGTAGAACTTCTGATAATAAGATTATTTGGTATAAGATCGGTTGAACCTTTGCCAAGGGATCTGAGAAGCAATTGCGAAGCAATCCCACTAACATGCTAAATCTCTTACAGAGATGCAGCTTTTAATTACAAGTCACATCCGGAAGACGCGTGCGAATTTTACTCAAATTAAACGCGAAACGATCTAAGCACAGTGTCGATGTATTTAGCGTCAAGTGGTGAGCCGCATATACACACAGTCCTTAGTTAGCCGAACCCGCAAATTCAGAATTAGGATTGCGCATCAAATATTTACCGACCACTTGTCCCACAATTGTCCAAGGTATCGTGAAAATCCTCGACTCGAGCTTCGTATGCGATCTTTGGAGAATACGGAGACAAGGTTCCTTACGAATCTTAATTTAATAAACTTGATACGTTCGTGTTCGCGGTTATCGACGACACAAGGAAAGTGGAACAGAAACGTCGATCTATTTATAAGTTTATAATTGGGATTTATAATTACAGAGATACCGTGGTAGTCGGATATTAATAAACATCACTGTACATGAGGATCATGCTGCTACGTATTGGTCTCCACAATCGTCTAATTTAGCCCCTTAAAAATGACTAAATTATTACGAGAAAGAATAAGTCATATCGTAAATCGATATACAATATACAGTGATTCGCGTAAGTATTCGAACACTTTTAGACACATTTTACGAATGTACTATGTGTCTCGTACGAAAGAATTTGCAAGATAGCTAAAGTAATTGACTGATCTTTATGTAATTCCTGTAATTCCTGTTATGTCATTCGTGTTAAGCATATGCACGTTAAGCGGTTAAATTCTATCTAAAAAGATTTTTACGCGAATTGCCAAATCTCGTGAAACTGTCTTACCGTTTAAAAAAATCTATATTTTACTCTAAAACTTTCAGCTTACTTCGTTCTTTGAAGTTATGGTTAACGTTTCATACCGTTAGTGTTTCGAAGAGTGAACTGCGTTCATGATACGTAATGACAAAGGGTCGTCATGAAGCTTTCTAACGTGGCACGATGCATCATAAATATGTGGCAATGAAGATAATATTCCTGACAGGAAGCGGAACAGAAATCTTACAATTTAGATCTGTGCACATATGTGCGCCATTTGTTCGAGTAATATAGCGTTCGGAAACTACATATTTCATATCGTATCTAGTTGTATTTGAATGGAAATTCATATTAGCATTATTTCGAAAATTGTGCAGATTACGAAACTAAATTTATTCGAATAGATTTCAATTAGTACTATTACACATTATTTTTCGGCTTGTAATGAAAGCCTTGAAAAAGTATCGTTAAGCGGTAACAAGACTGGCCTGAAGACCGTGAAACACAATTGTTAATTGTGATAGTCCCACCTCTAAGTTATTAGAATTCATTCCCTGTCAAAGACTCGCTTTTCTGTTCAAGAAGAGATTGATCGTTGCGAAGCTTAACAAAATTTACTTGAATAAACACCAATACCGAATCATATCATGATTCTACTTTTTTAATGGATACTGGACGTCATCTATCGATGCAGTCCATGTAATATTATTTGTAGTTCATAGATATTAATACTTTTTAGGAAATATCGTATCGCCTTTTGGCCGCAGAAAGTTTTCGAACGGAAAGATTTCTCGTACAATCTCAGAACTGCAGCACTGATAGAAAGTATAGAGATTGAAATATAAGATAAATATAGCATACTAACGAATAATATAGAATGTTAATAAATGTAGTATACAAAACTACAAGATATTCAGGATAAATATAGGATAGAAGAAACTTTTGATATTTTAAAACTAAGTTTACCATTGCGTTTCATTAACAATTTATAGTTTCCGTGTTTTGATCGTAGTTTGACGAACAATCAAAAATTTCTTCTCCGTGGAAAATCAAACTATCGAGCATGTTCGATACTACAATCTACTTTTTCAAACTTCTATCACCCAACTGTTATTTCTACTGCGGTATACACGAGTATCTAGTTTCTTTACAAATCCTTCATGGTAGTATTATATTCGAGAACTTCCCGATTCGGCTGTTGTAAAAATTGATTCTATCAAAGTTTTCGCCACGAAGTTCACCGACGAGGAAACATGGGAATCGAACGTGAAAATCATGCGACTGGAAATTGGTTGCGAGAACGATGCGATTGAAAATGAAATGAGACTTGTCGATAAAAATACGGATCATTGGTAATCGAATTCGTCGTCGATTAAACTATCGTGTATTGAAATCCATATTGGAAAGACGTCAGACTTTTGGCATATAAAACTTCTCCTATTTCAAGTAGTTTGAAACCTCTTAATTTTTTTTATTTGCTTAATTTGAAATATTCTTTTAAATTTCTATTCTCATCCTCGTTAATCGCATCAGTTGAATTTACGTATTTTGAAACACTTTACTAACGTAAAGTCATTTTACTTGACTTACATTTGGCTTGAAATATTCTTCCAAATTTGTGCTCTCATCCTCGTTAATCAAGTTGGCCGACTTTAAGTAATTTCAAATACTTTACCGGTGTAAAATTGTCGTTTTGCTTAATTTGAAATATTCCTTAAAATTTCTACTCTCGCTCTCGTTAATCAAGTCAGTTGACTCTAAGTAATTTGGAACGTTTTGCCAATGTAAACTTGTCGTTCTACCTGACTGTGCTTTCCTGTAAAATCGAGACGATTTTAACTATCCCTTCACTTGAAACGAACAGTCCAATTTCGTACCTGCCAATATTGACTTCCTAAACCAAGTCAATTTTTTTCTGATTTTTGCGATTTTTTTTTTATTCATACTTTTTATATATCATCATATTTAATATCATAACAATTTACATACGTGCACAACCAATTCCTTCATTTTCTATTCGATATTCGCTCGAAGCCAGATTACTTGAACTCGGCTAATTTGAATACAAATAACTTGACTAATCTAAACGAGACTTCGAACACGTATAACTATCGAATAACTGATTTGTCGTGATTAAAACAACTGAATTCTTGATATTGTAGGAGAGAAAGAACCTACGATGTCACCTGCGTACTCGATGTTAGTTGCGAGGAAAAATTGTTTCTGAGATCGAGCGTAACGCAACGCTTGAGGCGAGCAAGATGATTAATTGTTTCATGGCAAGAAGATTGTTTTAAATCCAATTTGTATTCGAGGCAGTAAAATGGGACGATGAAATTGACCGATTTGGATTGGTTATGTCTTCCAAAGCTGATCATTTCTTTTTTACTCGTTACAGTTATTACAGTAGCAATTGTGTATAAATGTGACACCGATTTATCTTCTAATTCGTAATTCCTTCCTTCCTTAGTATTTGTCATAAAATAATCAGTTTTATAAATTCTCCGAGGAACGATTTACAAAGCTATAACGTTCTAAGAAACCTAGAAAACAGTAAAAGAAACCTTTATCAAGGAAATCTTTATAAACGTACTTTGTTCTTTATTCACATCAGTGGATAAATCAGCCGAGAGAAATGCGACTCATATTTCTGTTACGAATCTAAGTTCATTAAACGGCGTTCAAAAGATAGTAAGCGATCGAGGAAAAGAAACTTTCGAGTGTTTTTTGGAAATTCATTGAAGAATCGATCAAAGAAGCACCACTTTTGAAATGTGTTTGGCCATTTGAAATTCTAAAGAGTTACAGAACTTTGTGTTTAACTTTACTACGTCAGCTTACGCGAAACATACACGTGCAATTTTATTCCAATAGCCATTTTCCGACGATAATTTCGTAAACGTTGTTCCGAGTCATCTCCTTTTCTCAAGCGAGATGAAACTGTATTTCCCGCGCGTCCTGTTATCAAAATCGTTGTTCGAGTTATCAAAAAAAAAAAAAAGGAAAAGAAAAGACACAATCGTCCGTACCTAAAAACGAAAAATATGCATCGTTTTTCCCCCTCGTGTCCTTTTATTGACTTTATGTTGAGAAACAGATTGTTTTGTAATTGAATTACCACTGTTCCACCGTAAAAAGTATGTAATCCTGCTTAAGCTGCGCGTCAGATTCGAGAGTGTACCCGATAAAACCTAAGTGTCTGTGAAAATCTACGAGCTAATTTACATTCTTTGCCTGGAAAGGTGAAAGAAACACGCCCGAGTCAAACGTATCGTAGTTGTATGAAATTTTGACGCGGTTGAAGAAAATAGAAAAAATTGAACACATTCACGGAACATTAACAAGATTGAAGATTGCACGTTTCTCGTCATATTGTACTTTTAGTTTTTAGTAATTGTTCAATCAATGAAGTTTAATAAGCTGTTTACCGTTCACTTCCTACGGTAGTCATTTGACAACGGTATTTAAGAATACTTTCTTTATGTTTTTGTAAATCGTGTGAAGTATGCATTGTTTGTTTCTAGATTAACATTATTATACGTTGGAATAGAATATTTATCGAAGTAATAGGTATCCTACGAATACTTCGCGTTTCGAAGGAAAATACATCGTAAATATATAGAAAAGAAAAGTCTCAGTAATATCTCATACCTGCATTCATATTCTCGCATTATTAAAAACTATACTTTCAGTAAAAATATTCCGATATATGTAAATAAAAAATTCTCTCTACTATGGTCCTTGTATTCACTCATTTTTGTATTTTAATGTATCGCCATTTTCACGTGTTTATATATTACATATTCTGAAAGACAACAAATTCAACGACCTGATCCGGTAAATGGTATATTTATAACCGAAAAATCTGCTCATACGTTGTTCTCCAATCTATTGTAACGTAAGCTTGTAAGATAGTTTTCGTTACAATATACGTTTGTATTCGGAGCTATTTCATTTCGTATCCCAAATTAATATTCTCGCAGTTCCGGAACCCTGTGCTATTAAAAACTACAGAGAACAAAAACGTGCTGATTACTTTCTATTGTCGCAAATAAGGTAACAGTCATATTGTATTATATATATTAATATGTAAACAAAATTAATGTTCTATCAATTAAAACTGAATCAGTGACGCTGTACTACCAAAAGCAAGGAGAAGCGAAATATTATGTTTATACAAAACTGAATTGCTCGCTGTCATAAATAAAATATATATTAATCAATTCAGCAACTGTAACAGCGAAAACATAACTCGACATGGACAAGGCGAAACCAGGCTAAACTCGTTTCAATAATTCACGGATAGCTCGGAGAAAGCATCGTTTTCAACGAGAATAGGATGCTCGCGGCGTGAATCATGTATGTCGCTTAAAAGTGTGAGCCATTTGAAACAAGCTAATCCCATAATGGAAAATCTCGTCGCGTATAAAATATCGTTCTACTACCTTGGTATTCTGTCATAGCTGTCCCAGCTGGTAAGACAGTTGTAACTGCTGTATCTGCTCGAGGTCGTCATAGCTAATGCCTTGCTCGATCACGCATACCGAGTATCTTCATCGATTTTTCACCTTTCCTCGATCGACAGAGGGCAGACACTTTTCAAATTCACCAGCGTCACTCTGTCGTTGTTTCGTGACTTTCCACGCTTGCAAAACGTTCAGTCTTGAACAACCAATCTTTATTCTATATTCCTTTCCTCTTTTCCCCGTTTCTCTCGCATCAGAAATCAGAGAGACGCGGCTAGTTCGTGGGCAATTCGGTTTAAATCGTTCGTGGCGCGCGACAATTTCACGACGAGATACAAACGACACTCGTTCACGGAACGGATACTTAACGATACAGGTACATATCTCTCTAGCACGTTCTACGTTTCGTTCGCGAGACTTTCGGTGATGCAATCGTAAAAAATAACGCGTCTCGCCGATTCACACGAGGTACATACGCACAGAAGAACGGATTCTACGGAAACGATCGATAAAACTATGCCACTACTAGTTGGACCGCAACGTTGAAAAAATCGGTTTCTATTGGTAAGTTGGACCACGCTTCGTCGTCTTTTCCTCTTCGCCCTTCTTGAAACGGTTAAAACGGTAAACGTCAATTAAATTCTACACTTAATTACCAGCCACCTGGGACACGGCACGCACGCGTACGTATAACGCGTGCCACGCGCCTGCCTCTGTGTGTGTGTATTAAAAATACTCTACGTTTTTGGACCCGCCAACCAGCGTGCTCGATAATATTGTAATTAGGAAGAAAACAGTGTGGTCGCCTTTTTACTTTGCCGCGGGACACGCACCGCCTTCAGGAATCTCGTTCGCCTTCTTGCAAAGACGACTCTCTTCTCAGCTACCAACCGTACGCTTACTTTATTGCGTTAAGTTGGTTCAACGGGGGGAACGAACCCGTCGCCACCCGTAATTCTCTGCTTTTCTTTCTTTTTTCTTCTTTTCTCTTCGCCCTCTAACTGCTTTTCCTCCTTTTCTTTCCTATTTTTTTCCTTCTCTTTTCGCTTGCTCTTCTAATGAAATCTTCAGTTACGTTAGTATGCCTGAGGGGATGATTGTAATGGATTGGAATGGGGTTTAGAAGCAGTCACGGATGACACGTTCCTGGAAAAAAGATGTCAGTCGGAGCACCGGGAAAAATAATAAAAAACAGCCCTTCTGTCGCATGCTCCCGTTGCAAGGCCACGAATTATTCCGACAAAACCGAGAGCAGCGACTCAAAGGTTTACCAAAGCTCATCTCGAAGATTAAGGATAACGACGATTACGAAACTTTTCTTACAGTCAATCGTTGCTAATTGATATGTTGATTCGCCAAACTCCTTCCAACGATCACTCGAAATTTCCTTTCTTTTCTTCGATCGAATGGTTCGTTTGGTCTCACCGGTAGCCGCAACTTCGTTGATCTCTCTGCAACGACTGACGGCACTGTTTCGTCGAACCAGGATCCTCCGGTTCTATTGGTCCCGCCACAAGCTCGTCGATCATAATCCAGAATGCTATAAAACCCGACTTCCGACCGAACGACACTGTTTGTCACACTGTCTTCGTTTCTTCGATGACAATGACCCGATAACAACGATAATCAAAACTATCTAGACTGGCTCACGTTTTTTTTCTTGAATTTGGTAAACAACAAACCGCGATGGTGTCGGTTCGTCGTAACAACGATTAACGACAAACAATTGAGCGACGTTCAGCGGTTGTTCAACGATGTTTCAACCCTCTTAAATTTGATTTGATCGACAACGGACGCCTGTCCACGATCACAGCCGTTGATGGTCACGTCGAAACTTCAGCTGGAGACAACGGCATTTTCTCTTGAGGTACCGCATCTTTTGGAACGTTTGGCGTGTCGCGAGTCTGCGGGCAGTTTCAGACGGAAACGCGGCGCTCTCGAGGTTTCATTAGCCCGCCGTAGAGGCATCGAGAGGTTGCCGCGCTGGCAGCTCCTCTCAGCAAAGTTCCGCAACCACAAGGCGCTTTGCGTGGCGTGGCCCAGCGCCGACTAGCGGGTTCAGCCTTAAGCTTTAGTTTTGTATGCCGACTAGCAAAGCTGCGCGCAAGCTCGTGCAACTTGTCCCCTCCCGTTTTCTAATTCCTTCCCTCCCTGTATGCTTTTCGTATTCGCAGCACTCGTCGTCGTGCTCATCGCGACAGAAGCCAGGCTCTTATGGCGAATTCGCATAATAAAGTATCAAGGGAAGAGCAAAGAGGTGGCTGGTAAAACAGATGAAAAATAATAAATCGTTCGAACAGCGTCTGACAACTCGCTTGCTGCCGCTGATTCGTTCTCCGCTTCGATATATTCGCTTACTTCTCGCGCCGATAAATCGAGCCCGGTGCTCGCCGTTCTCTCTCACGCCTTTACGGCGGCTGATTAACGCGATCTTTTATCGTTTCTGCTCCATTGTCTCCGCCTATTGTATCATCTGTTTCTCTGCGGTCCCGATGAATTAGGTCGTGGAACACCTACTTGATTAGGTCGATGGAGACTGGCTTATTGGTTATCACAGCTCGTGGATACCGACGGGTTAACGACGCTATTATATTATATTATAGCTTTAGAAAGAAAATATTTGTCAAACTTTTCTTCGCGTTTAATAGGAGGAGGATTAACGCGCGAGATATTCAAAAACGACGTCGAAAACGTTACACGAACGACATTCTGTTGCGAGAGTAGCGTAAGAGAAAGATATAGAAAGAAACGAAGACTCTTCGCGTGCCTGCTAGGTCATGGAAAAGAGGAAAAACGTAATACGAGAAGAAAGTGTTTAAAAGACGTGTTGGATATCTCGATGCCGACCCTGGATTGTGTTACTGTTGAACTATCGACTCGTTCCTCCTACTTCTTTATTTTACCAATGACAGGGCTGTTTCTGTATAACGTTACCGTTTCCATATTTCTGTGCTTCGTTTCGTATCACGTTTCTTCTATCTTTTTCTATCTTACACCTATATTTACGAAGAAACATACACGATGAAATCACACGCGGAACCTACCTACGTAATATATTGCAAACCCCGACACTTGCTTCTGTAAACAAGTTTCCTAGACACGGAACGATCTCAAAAATAATCTCCAATTTTTTTTATCTGCGCCATATCGTTGCTTTTCCCTTCCGGGAACTTTATTTCCCATACATACGCTATATACCTATATACACCACGCGAACTTGAGATTGTATCGCGCGTTTTTAAGCGCACGAATCTTCCCTCGGATATTAATTGGTTTACATTCTTCCTGTTCTCCGAATACAACCTGTAAATTTACGAGGACCCCGTGACGCACATCGCAATCGGTTCACGTTCAATTTCAAGAATCGTTATTTCGTACTCGGAAATCTTCGTCTCTAATTCCAGGTACAGCAGCCTGGCCTTGTAATTAAATCGACCAAGGTTTCCATGGTGTATAGGAACAAGACGCGAGCGATGAAGAACACCGAGACCGCTTCCAGTCTTGCCAGCCTTCGCCGCAACAATTTCTTTCCTTATCATGCGATATTTGCAGTCCCGCGCGAATTATCCCCAAGACCCGAGAGTTCCAGGCTCCGTGTTTATCCGCCTTGATAGAACACGATCTTTTCCTTTCTTGCGTCTTTACGTAAATCAGCTGCAGTAGGCAAGATACAAAGGAGGAAGAGAACATCGCGAGTGGAAGAAATCGCGCGGCAGGATTGCTAAGCTCTACTGGCATTTTCATGCGAATAGTTTATGCCTCTTCTGCCTTCTCCGTGGCAAATGAAGTTCCTCCTTGTCTAGTCTTCATTCAGAACCGGTAGAGATATACAACGTCACGACGATTTTGCAGCGGCGATACCGTGCGATTCGAACGAGCTTGTACAGGTGATTCTCTCGTTAATTCGGTCAAAAGCAACGCAATTACGCTGTGGCGAGAACATTGCGCGGGTATATGTGATTTGTTATCGGAGACCGACATCGTTCTTGTATCAAAGCGGACACGGTTAATAGACTATCTCAAGATTTCCCTGTACAAATTTTGTCAGCGAGTCCTGCAGACGAACGTAAGAGTAAAATGATACTAATGGTAAAAATAAGATCAGAAACACGAGACTCATATTAGAAAAATAAGAACGAGAGCGCGTGACTTGCAGTGTGATTAGCGATATTACAATTTAAGTCAGCTAGCGAAACAATCGTCCTGTATCTAGCGAAGAAACTAAATTACACGGCCGCGCCATTGCAAGATCCATTGTACGATCTTATCTAAAAAACAAGAAATACCGTCGATCTGCCTTGAAATAGTTGTAAAATATTTTCAGAATAATTTCGGACACGCGGATTGTTTCTGTAGAGCGTCCGTTTCCTCGAGGGATAGTAACGAACGACGAAAGGCGTGCGGCTAGCGAAATAAAGTTTGATGCAAAGAAGACACCGAGGGAGATATCAAAGGAAACGGGACGACCTTGTCCTCTACATTTCATCCATACTAATTTCAACGTCAGCTGTCCTGGAAAATAACTCTGAAGAAGAACAATGTAAAAACTTCGAACGAAACAAATGGAACGTAGGTCTAGTCTGAGTAGCCCGCCTCGAAATAAATGAAAGAAGGAGACATCCCGATGAAATAATCGATCTCCAGACGCTAATTTATTCCGAAGTTGCAGAGTTTGTTCCTGCGTTTCAGAGCGCTGGAAACCAGAAGTCGTAAAAGATTCTTCGATTTAAGGATTTGATTGATGAAAAGGAACTCACGCGTCATCACAGGACGAAACGTATCGATACAGTGATTTGCCATTTTCGAGGGAAGTTTTCCTTTTCTCGCGAAAGTACCTCTTGTTCGTCGTAAAGCTTTGAAACGATACGGTGATCAAACGGCGATAAAAAGACGGATTCTTAAAGTAATACTCGATTGTGTACCGGGATCATCGAAAAGTGGCGAAAGAAATATAAATGGACGAGTTGCCTATTGTCAAACTGCACGTGTTTATGCATTTCTGGACAATTTAAAGGTGCAAAAATTCGAAGAATCCACGCACTATGCGGAAATATATAAAATATATAAGCGAGCGAAATAGTCATAGTATACAGCTCGAGTCGTTCGAAATATATATGTACGTATGAGTTCGTTAATATACAAGAAAATTGGTTTTTGAGATACTTTTATGGTTTCTACGAAATTTATGTTTTCAATAAATACGTCGTAGCTTCATAGTGTACATTTTCATATTTCTTTTAAACTTTATCGATATAATTACGACAGTCGTATCTTATTACAGTGCTAATAAAATTTCAAAATGTTTCAAAATGTTTCGTATAATATGTTCATAAAAGATTCCTATAAATTAATATAAATGTTCTAATAGCTTTTTCAACCATTTGTCTTGGTCATTTTAGCGTTTGCTAAATTAAAGTATCTTCAGCATAAATTGGTTTAAGTAACTT
The DNA here is from genome assembly GCA_014737475.1 of Bombus confusus. Lineage (NCBI taxonomy): Eukaryota > Metazoa > Arthropoda > Insecta > Hymenoptera > Apidae > Bombus > Bombus confusus. The sequence continues at coordinate 89,941 of JACXIV010000008.1, read as the reverse complement.
ATTGCTTATTGAGAATCGATAGGTTCTGTTAACAGAAGTAGTTAAGGAAGATCTATAGTTTGAGATGTATGCTCGTGAGAATAAACTACGTAGAAATATCGATATATGTTATAAATTTAAAAATTCCAAAAATATTTAAAATCTTAAAACAAAAGATTCGACGTATAGCATTGCCTCGTTAACAGAAAAATAATTCCTGCTAAAGTTATTTGCGTAAATTATTTTTTAAATAATTTGCTAAATCATAAATTTTGGGCTCCACATTCGGTAAAAGATTTCACAGAAGAATATCTAAATGCCGAAATTTTTGTAAGCGGATTAAATGCTTGGCGAACATTTCCCAAATTCCGAAGTGACATGGAATGTAATATAATATCTGGCGAATATATAACGTCCAAGTTTCTTTCTTTCTTTCTTGTTTTTAAGGAAGCAAAGAATTCGTTATGATAAAAGAAATAGATGAAACGTGCGTAGAAAAATGATGTTATAGCATAATAAGCACTTTCCTACTTCATTTCTCTGAACAAAGATTTAATCAAGCTTTATCGCCTGATATATCTTCTCGTCTGTTCAATCAATCCTGCGATATCCATTTTAATTCAATTTTCATTGAATTTATTTGAAACACAATTGAAACGCACAGTGTTGAATATCGCACTATTAACAATAAAGTCGACTAAACTAGACCTTTACTTTTGTGTTTCTAAAGCGAAAGTATATTGCATTTACACAAGTTGGACACAATCGATACAGTATTGTTGCGATTGAATAAAAAATCTCTACATATCTTGCGATTGGTTGAATATAAAATCGAGAGTAGTCTTCGATCCATTTATTTTTGCTGCTTCATAATTGCTCGCAAAGTTCTCAACTTCCTGATGAATAAAACTTTGCCACTTTAGAAAGAACTTTCGTCATTTCAGTGTACGCAAACTCGGCTCCCTTCGGAGCAATTATTTCGCCGTATGAGAATTACAGGAGAATATCTATGTATATGTTACGAACAACTTAACAAAATAATAATATAACTCGTAAAATTAAAATAAAATCTATGACGTCTGGATAGAATTTCATACAGATATTGAAGCGCACTGTGTAATAAATTTTTTTGTGATTTATAATTAATTCCATTTTATAATTATACTGAAATAGAATTACGTTAGAACGTTTCATAGAACCTATATTTGCTACAGAAAATTTTATACGATTGACTGCTTCGTATAATGTATTGCTTTATGTTCGAAAACAAAGTATAAATCTTGGTAATCTTCATAGTAAAATAATGTATATCGGACTATTACTTTATAGTTTATTATTTTAATAATTTATTGGTCACTGTCATTTTAATTAAGCAAACGTAAATAATTCATTAGCAGAACATTTCATTGAATTTATTTCGTTGATAAGAACTGTGAATAAGCGATAATATCCATTGCGAAAAATTGCAGTGAGAATCTACGAACCACGATATGAATAACGATCGATTCTTCGATAATGTTTAAATTAAAGTTGAATATATTTGAAGGAAACAAAATTTATTATACTATATAACTGCGATTTAACGCCACGATAATAGTTTCATATTTTAACGTTATTTTACGCAGAACGATTTAAACGAAAAAGGTAAATTGTAATCATTTTGCATGATTAACATATCTGCTCATCCCGACGTTAATTATTCCATTCCATCGCGTCGTATTAATTCGATGAACAATTTTTTCCACCGTTTCCGTGTAAAGTAGATCACGCGTTTCATGCGAAATTCATTCTCTCCCACTTTTCCTTTTCTATTCTCTCACTTATCCTTGCATACGTCGATGAATTTTCATGAATTTTAGAATCTTCTTATGTTCATACACACGGAACCTGTTTGGACATTAATATTCGATGTATACGCGGAACTTTTTCAAACGTGCCGTTGGAGAACGCTGTCAAGGCGATGGCGTCGCTCAAGAAAATACATATTAATTTCGCGTATTATAGAGTATAATGTAAGCAAAAAGCCAGAAACTGAAACAAATCCATCATAACTATGCGAAGAAAGAAAATTCTATAACTCTTCGAAAAATTCGCTTTATTTACGTTAATGATTTTTATTTAGTCGCAAGTTTTATATTTTTAAACATCGGTAGAGAAATGTCAAACCAATTAAAAGTACCGATTCACGCTGGCATATTTTGAGAGCAGCATATTTTGTAAAATTAGTCGTAATCACTTTTGACTAGTGCGAATCCATATTTCTTTCACTTGAAACAAATGCGTAGCATATAAATAAAATCTACAGGCACATGGAAAAAATCTATTTGTCAATTACAAGCATTCGTATCAACCATCGATATTCGTACTAGAGGAATATTAATTGTGTACAAAATACTCGACAGAGAAGAATCTATTAATAGGAATAATAAACAACAAACGCAAGAAATGATAAACCATACAAACGTATCACCAAATAAAATCCGAGAGATAAATACGTAAGATAAACTTCAAATCAAAAGAAACCTAATAAGAATAAAATGCAGTTAAGCGAAACGATATTTCACACACGAAAACGTTACGGGTAAGAGTAATTATCCGAATCTATTAATTGTTAGAGCCACGATCAACTAGTGTTACTATGCGTTACTGTGAAAATCTATTACAGTTTTAGATCTACCGTAACTTATGATGACAATTAACCATTTATTACCAATATGCAAACGAGGCACAGATTGCCAAGGTATCTAGCTGAAACCTATTTTATGAACATCGTAAAGTTATAACGTGGAACCGGTTTTCGAATCAAAACGTTATCGCACCTAAAACTGATTTATTGTCCTTTTGCTTAATTTAAACTACTCGTGATGCCAGTATCACATTGCAGCCCGCAATATTCCAGCACTATTGAATTATCCATTCTGTTTGTGTCACTGATAGAGAATTCATTGCACCTGACAGCGTTAATAACGCGTTATTTAGTTTGATTATACAAATGACACTATATTTATAAGTTGGAATTGATGTTTAAGAAATACATAAAAATAATACTGTACGAGTATAATAGACTCCAAGTAGAAGTAAGAATATAATATAGATACTCGCGTGCATAAGTCACATTCAAATATACAAATTCTATTTGATCATTTAAAAAAAAAATAATTTCGTACAAGCAAGACATGTTCTATTTGGTTTGGCATTATCCTCCTCGACGTTCGTGTTCCTTCGTTATTTTACAAAAAGTATGTAAAATGTAAAAAAAAAACAATCCTTTCTTTTTTTGCAAAATCTCGTAAATATATCAACTACTTGTCAACTTTCGAAAAATTGATATTGGAAAAATCTCAACGATATACCCTCGGTCGGTATATTTTTCCTATCGTCTTTAATCGCTGAATATTTACAATATACTTGGTCATAAGTGATATTCGAACCTTTCTGTAAGTTACGAAACACGAAAAGGTTCCTTATGATAACGTCATATTTCATACCGCACGCGAATCAAACAAGACAGCTGAAATCTACGCTGTAACTCTTCCGGACTTGCCTGGTAAAAGTATAATTTATCACGAAGAAACTACGAAGTTTCCAATCCAAGAAATCACACGTAGTAACATTAATAACAACCTAACAGGACATTGTCAGAGATATCGCGCGACAGTCCTCTTTAAATACTAATCAGACATCAGGTTCACCAAGTCAACTACAACTTGCAGATTCTTAATCACCGTTCGTGCGTGCCTACTATACTAACCCTTTAAGTACAACTACACTTTCATAAATCGTCCCCTTCGAACATACGAGCTAACAAAACTAAGCAAAATATCTCACAGCTTATCCCAGTTCCGTGGAACAACTTGTACAACAAACGCATCATCGTACGCGCATATCTTGTTTACGTGTAATGTAAGATTCACGCATCTGAAACTCTATTAAAATCTTAATATCGCTCATTGATGATAAGGTTTTCGTTTCCTGGTATACCAATCTATCTATCGAGTCGTATTTACAAGCAGCGTCTATTTAAACCAACGAGTGTCTCTAACGGTTCCTTTTGGCTCTATCGTGACCAGAGCGGAAATTCGCGCTACGAACGAGAGGATGGGATAAGAAGGATCCGAGATAGAAGAAGGACGTCAGCCTGTAAACCGAGAACTCAAGCCGAAATTACTGCGCAGCGACGTGCAAAGCGGAACGTCGATGCGATTAGGGGTAATATAGTTGAAAGTCTACTTCCGCTGCATTAGCTTGCGAAGCGGTGGCGACAGAGTATCTAAAAGAGAAAGCGAAGGAGAGACTTTCGTTAGCGTAGAAGCATCAGGGAACGATTACAGCGTTTGCCCGCCTTTTTTCTTGCTCCCTTTTATTTTCCATTCCCTCGATTTGCCGCTGGATATTCTTTCTACCGTTTCTTCTTCGCTCTTTCTTGCTTCCAACTGTCTTCCCTCCGTCCTCCAAAGCCATCTCGTTCTCTAACGAGATTACTCTCGACGGCCCACCACTCTAAACGCGTCGATCGGTTTGTCTATGTGTTTGAGAACGGCCTTTAAGGCCCCAAGCAGACAAGCGATTTTTGTCTTGCGTGTCATTTTAGCGAAGTTTTAGCGAGGATGGAGCGACGCGCGCGTAGCGAGAAAATAACGCTTATCTTCAGGATTTTCTCAGCTGCTATCGATAAATTAAAATTCAAGAGCAATAAACTTCGAATGAATTCTTCCTACGCTAAATCCTTCCTTATCCGTTAATGGTAAATACAATTTTATTCCTTTTTTTCTTTTTATCCGTTCTTTTATTCAGATAAAATTTTACCGAATTCTGAACTGAAGGGATTCCACATATTTCATTTTAAACTCGTAGGCTTTCCGGAGAATTTCTTAGTTCAACGAACGACCGTCGTTTCTCGATAATGGCAGCACCGTACGCTCGTAGCGAGGTTGCTGCCCCCTATGCGGCCAAATCGACAGACAGCTACGCGCCGACGTCTGATCAGACGCGGTACCTTCTTATTCTACTCCGCGGCCTCCTCCGTGCCGCATTATTCCAAGATCGCTGGTATATCGCTACGAAACAAGCAAGACGATGACTTTTGAAACGATTTAAAAATACGTGGATATTGTTCTGCGATTACTGTCTAAATTATTCCGACACATGTAAATTCTCTTTTCTCGCTTTTGTCGAGGATTTTCTGGAAATTACATGGGAAAAACGAAGAGCTCTTTGTAACTCGCGTCGAATCGCTGCAACGAACGAGCGTCATTCATGAAAGTATTCGATGACAAAGCACGGGCAAACGTGGGCGTGATTCGATTGTTTGAAGTATTCAAGCAATAATTTGGTCCGAATCGAAACGGATGTCGAGTTCGTAAGATGAGAATTGTATGCTCACGTTCTTCTATCTCCAATACTATCGTTTCAGTATCAGTTTCTCATTTAACTAAATGAAAATTTGATATCGCACTCGATATGCCGTTGCGGTAAAACTGCAGTTTTATCTTTCTCCCAGCGTAACATGAAAGAAACTCGCGTAAGCCGTCAAATATTGTACTATTTTCTCAGAATCATGCGCATACGCAATTATTAATATTCTTTTTTGCTATAGAAGATTTGAGATATGTACTTTTTACACCCGATAGTAGAGGTGCAAGAACTTTTGATGACAAGAAATAATTATTCTGCAAATTGTTTAGTCCGACTTCTTCATTATTTTATTACACAGTTAAGAGATCAAATTATTTGAACGAAGAACGAAGAATTATATGAAATCTGAAACGAAACAAAAGAAAGACCCATTTATGTAATTTGGTCCATTTTAGAAAGTATTTAATCTACTTCGTCTCGATCGATAGATGTTCATTTTATTTAAAACGTTCGATCGATTATTTCCATAAAAATCCTCGGAATAGGATACATTGCATAAATAGATCTCAATTCTTTCACGTTTGGCAACGCTTCGTTTCTGCTTAAGCGAGACGAATCGTTCGCTATAACCAATTCATTATTTCTATAAAAGATTTACGACAATTCGTAAAAGAGGCTTTTCGTTTCCATTTGCTCGGATGTCACCGGGAAAAGGTAGACGGATAATAAAAACTAATCGAGGAACCGTGAAAGAAAGATTGGATTGTAATAGAAGCAAAACGCATAAACAAGTTCTAGCTTTATTCGCCTGGGAATCTACTGTCCTAAACAAAGTTGACGGCTGCTCGTTTCTTTATATCCTTTCTGTCGGCATGGGAGGAAAGAAACACCGATTGGATTATCGAGCATCGAAGGATATTATCGTCGCTTCGTGATTAAAATCTCCCAAAAGAAACTGGAACGATTTCGCGCGACGTTTCGCGAATAAGTGAGAAAAAAATTGGATAAAATTTCTTTAGCAAACTTCTAAAGCGATTATTCTCGGCCCTTTGACGCTTTAACCAGCGCAATTGGAATCTTTAAAGTTCTTTATCGCAAGAAAGGTACAGTAAAAGCGTTTCAATTGTTATATCGTTACATTTTCCACGGTAAAAATGATCCTAATGAATCCTCTTAATTATCATCGAGCGTTGGTCCGTATAATGAAACGACAGCAACGAAAGAAATTGCCGCAGCTTGCATTGAAATTATATTCTTCTGCTTCTTTCGCGCACGACGTTAGTAAAATTGCTATAAAAAACACTCTAGACAACCTCTATTATCAACGTCACAATTTTATGGCTGTTTTATTACCTTCAGATTTTTTACCAGATTATGATTTTATTTTCCTTTGAAATTCCGAGATACTGAATCAAGAGGTTGGTACATCGATCAATGTGTCTAATAAACATGGTTTATTATTATACCGAATGTAAAGAATATTCTACGTAATTAGGACAAGCTATAGCTCGAGCTAGAGATAACAAAATTTCATTAGATTTGTTAGATTTAAGAATTTTATTAGACAGCCTGTATACCGTATAGTTTACATCGGTGCTGTAGTTTCAAAATATTTTCGCGTGGTAAACAGGCTATAAAATCTTCTATCGTAGTTTGCTAAAGAACGAGGATCCAAAAATCAGACCAAATCTGCTTTGCCAACAAACGAACGATACTATAAATTTGTCTCGTCGGTGGTATTCGATTTTCTAATGAATTTTCCTAACAAACAGTAAAAGGTTCATTTTCAAAACGAAGAGAAACTTTTTAAAGACGGAACCACATCGGAATCGGTGATCTCGGTCGATCGCACGGGATGAAATAATTAAGAACAATTCTGGAAAACTTTCGAGCATTTGCAGAATAAATTTCGCTTCCCCAATTGGAATCGGCACACAGCAAAAGGCGCTGCATTTGATATAAATCTTCAGGGGGATCTTATCTGCCGCACCTACGCGGAGCGCTCGCTTCATTACGGACGTTTGACGAGGGTGAGACGATCATCTGTCGCAGAGGTGCGATAAGTGGTCCGGTTTCACTGAATCTCTGGCTTCGTGTTTCACGCGACGGGATAAGCTCTTCGATTTTCTGTGTCATATCAGCGTGCACCTTGCCTCGATTCCGGTACTTTAGTTTGTCATGCACGTCATACGCGAACGAAACCGCACGATCCGCGATGTACACAGTGTCTGGTAAGAATAGTACAATCGGACAAGGAGCGATCCCTCGTTAAAAGCTGAATCGGAGAACAAAGTTTTCTGACGTTACTCGCGTTTATAAATACAAATAGAAACGGGAACAAAAATCAGTTAAATCGAAACTTACGGCTATTGCGCGCGTACCGGTCAGATTTTCAAAATCGTTTTTCTTTTTTTTTTTTTTTTCTCGAAAATGAAACTTTGCGTGCAGAAACTTTATCCTTCATTCGCGACTTATTTTCTCGTGAGAAATTATCCTCGCAGAAATATACCACTAGGTAGCCGACACCCCGTATAAACGTAGAATTATTCTCGTTTCGTGTTGTCACGCCACTCGAAAACCCATTATTTCCCCTTGCTGGTACAGGCATCCATCCTCTTTGGTTGGCATGCCCGAGACAAATCAACGGTCCATCGGATTCGACCATCGATTTATGTGCACTCCGATGTGATTTCGAGATGAGGAACGAGAAGTGATGTTAACGAGGCTCGGTAGCATTTCCGTTCCATAATTTCCCAGGAATGTCTGTTCCCCAATTTAAACGGTTTAAGCTCGATAGGACGTTGTTTTCTCTTTTCCGATGAGAATTCCACTTCCAAATATTATACACAGACAGCGTATTCGAGCGACCTAATTTGCACGGTTTGTTAAATAACGAAGCGTCCCGAACATACGTATGTAAATGTCAAAATCGTTACTGGCGATAAGAGGTGTATCTCAATAATGTAAAATCAAGATGCGCTTGTAGTAATCTGATCTCTGGTAATTTACCTAGCTAATATAATTAAGGCAAGTGTTTATCGGGGCAGTAATATTAAATCATTCGGGAAGTAATTTGTTAATTAAATTTTGTAATTAAATTTAATTCGTGTTCACTCGCGTAATTTTAAAAATGCTGATTTTATCGGGATATATACTTATATATTGTTTATTAGGAGTTTATACATTTTCTGGAAGTGTACGTTCCAATTTTTTAATAATTGTTTAAATTCCTCTTCCGACAAATTATTAGGATTCCGCGCAAAATATTCAATTAAGTCTGAAAATATTGTATCCTTATCGAGGGATTTCGGTTTGACGTGAAGTATAACAACGTTCTATTAAAGGGGCGTGTGAATGATTACTTTACATGGGAGCGTTACCAATCGCTACGCTTTTCTCTTTTATTTTCTTTAAGACCCTCGTTTGGACCCGTCTCAGTTGTTAAGTCGGCAATTATCGAAGACGATTAAAGTATCGTAAAAGGTACAGGTGAACAAATATTTGGTGGTTTCCATTAGAATATACTTTTTCGTCGCAAAAAGGGACAAAGCGTTGTTAAAATAGACTTTGGCATTTTTCAGAAAGCAAACAATCTCTACTTTGTAATACACGTACTTATAATAATCTTAGTAATATGAAATTAATATCTTAGTAAATAATATCTTATTAAAATACTATTAAGTCTTCGATACTCGCAATAACGATATGCGTCCGATATTTCCTTTATTTGCGTTTATTTCCTTTTATTCCCTTCAATATTCTCCCGTTCATTCCAGTTCGATTCTAACATTAAGGAAGATTATAATACTCGGCCTTTTCCTGCGCTCGTAAGAGTTTTTATAATTGGAAGAGTTACTCCTTTTACTTCTCGAAGAAGCACGGGAACGCGATTAATCCAGCGAGAATGCTAGTAACTTTAACGGAGTTTACGCGATTCAACTGCACGCACGTGTTGAACGTCGACACTGAACCGTCGATAAGATGAAAAATTGTGAAACGAAACATCACGATATTGGTCGTTACGTCGCAATCTATGATCGATAGGGCTGAATGGAACGAAAACATTTGTAATTACAAAAAAAATAACAAAATTTGTAATTACGGCACTTATTCCATAGAAAATTTCAGTAAATAACATTTAATCGAGATATCTCAGAAATTTTCTTGCATTGTATCTCAAAATAACGTCGTTCTCCACTTGTGAATTTTAAATTGAATTCAATTCAATTTCCGTCTCTCACAAGAGGAAACTAGTATTATCGTGGAAAATATTACAGAAAGATTGAGATACGAATGGAACGAAAACATATTATTATTGTATCAATCGTAATGTGCGAATAAATTTGTAATTACGGCACTTATTCCATAGAAACTTTCGGTAAATAACATTTAATCCAGATATCTCAGAAATTTTCTTGCATTGTATCTCAAAATAACGTCGTTCTCTACTTGTGAATTTTAAATTGAATTCGATTCAATTTCCATCTCTCACAAGAGGAAACTAGTATTATCGTGGAAAATATTACAGAAAGATTGAGATACGAATGGAACGAAAACATATTATTATTGTATTAATCGTAATGTGCGAATAAATTTGTAATTAAGGCACTTATTCCATAGAAAATTTCGGTAAATAACATTTAATCCAGATATCTCAGAAATTTTCTTGCATTGTATCTCAAAATAACGTCGTTCTCTACTTGTGAATTTTAAATTGAATTCGATTCAATTTCCATCTCTCACAAGGGGAAACTAGTATTATCGTGGAAAATACTACAGAAAGATTGAGATATGATCGAGTTTACGCGATAAACTAAAAACAAGTCGGTCGCGAATGTCGTACTCTGCTTCCACGTACTGAGAATTTAACATGACTAACGCCCACAATACCTCGTAGGTAAATAACATTCGTTGCGAAAACTAACTTTCAAAACGTAACTCTTTTAAAAACTATATTTTTCCCTGCCGGCTCGTCACAATTGAATTCGTTCAAAACCTTTTGAATATCATGCACCAGCGGCTCCCACGCGTGTTTAATCAACCTTTCGATAAAAACATCGAAATTTGCAGGGTCGAATCGCGCAAAGGCCGCGATCCATCGTGTCCATCATCGACGATTTAATGAAGCCTGTATTCGTACTGGCAAGTTGCATCGCCTAGCGACCAATTCAACGAAAGCCACAGCTTGCCTTTTCAAGTTGCTTCATCGCGACCTTTGACCGTTTCGCGCGTCCCCTTTGACCACGGACCGCCTGAAACTTTTCATCTAACACGAGCGTCGAGATCGGGGGATAAAGTCGCACCGTAAGTGGTCTGAATCTGGTTCGTAAAAGTGCAGGCTTGAAAATTGCATGCCTCTGACAATTTAGAGTGCAGAGGGTGCCCTCATAGTTCCAATGGAGTCTGGCACGCTTCAAACGGAGAAAAAGTAATGTCCATAATTTATGGGGAAGAGATGACACGTCCATTAGGCGACAGTGTCTGACGAATGAAGAAGAACAAGCCACCAGAGTTATAGTACGCTTAACTGTGCTTGATAAATGGCGTTTCGATATCCGAGTGTAAACAATATGACCGTTTGCTAGGTATAAGACGTGTTCGCGATTCAATCTTGTAGTTTGCAGGCGATAAAAGTTATTAAAATGTTCCCGTCGCGTGTTCTTATCGAGAATATCCTGAGACCGAGAAGCTTCGTTCGTCGCTTCCGAACGCATTAATTTCGAAATACGATGCAATTTGATTTTTAATGAGTTTAGTAACAATGTGTAGCTACAGTAATAGAAAAGAAATAATTTTCACGTTATTTTCTTTCCGTATGTGGCTAAACGATCGATGTATCTGTACTGAAATACCGAGCCGGTGTATTTTAAACTTTCCGTATCTTTTGTCACTATAATTTAAATTATACGTTAATTGACTAAAAAATGTTCGCTATAGAAGGAATGAAACAGAAGTAAAAGTTCGAGATCATATTCACGAGAAAAGAAGAAGACAAAGAAAACAAAACGAAAGTCTATTGTCGTATTTGTTGCGTATCTTTGGAAACGATAATGCTCCGTTCTCTCATTCAATATAAAAAGATTTTCTATTGTATTCAAAATATTTGCACGTGTAAGATTAAATAGAAAAACAGAGAATTTATAATATTCTATCGAATATTACGACAGTACTGTATGAGTTTTATGTCAGTAAAATTGTCAAAATATTTCAAATACTTATAATATCAGAGTGTTTTACTTAAATATTACAATCATCATTTCATATCTTTTTAAATAATTGAAAAATCCATTTAGAAAATGATTTGTTGAAAAATAAAAATATTAATCCATGCATTAGAGACTTTAGTTACAATTTTATATAGATAATAAACAAATAAACTTACACAAATAAACCAACGTTACGTTCAACCCTAAGCTTCGCGAAGAGGATCAAAAGATTTCCAGATATTCAAACATACACAGTAAATAAATTCGCGACTATAAATTGGGGGAGCAAGGAGGATATTTTAAGAAAATATCTCTCTTTGAAACGCTTCTTACTACGCAAACAGCCGCAAGGAATACACGTTTTATTTTAAGTGGCGTTATTTTATGAGAAAACACCTTCTCGATTTTCATAAAGCTTTATATCCCTCCCCTTTTAAAATTAAGACATCACGCGTACGAAAATATTGATTCTTAATAATTCTACATTAAACCAAGCCACATTATTGAAGATATAAAGAAGAGGATCACTATATAAGCTCTTGTACAGGGAATCTAAATTACTTTTACTTGTCGTATTTCATATTTTTATATTTGTTATATCTTTATTTCTTTGTTGATTCAGAATAACGTAACGAATGATTTATGAAAAATTTCGTCGAGTCATATTAAATTCATAGGTGGATCAATTTAAATTTTACAAATCTTTTTTAATAAGACACGTATTATCGTAATAGACTGTAATAGACTGTATGTGGAACTGGGCGCTTGAGATAGAAAACAAGCGTAAACACGCGAAATTAAGATTTACAATAGAAACAAGAAACCGATTTCTGTTAATTTTATCACTTCTATTTATCACTCGAACATTATTGAATTTTGGCATAATTAAATTGAACGGCAGAATAATAAAAAGTATGTCGGATTGGTTAAATTTTAATTACAGTCTAACCGACATTTACAATCGCAACTCTATCTTGCGATAGTTGCAGAACTAAAATAAATTATTCCACTAAACATTTTATTTGGATTTCTCGTTCCATAATATTAGATTTGAAAGTATATTTCTTATAATTTGTAGGCACTATACGTAAAAAATAGTATTGAAATTTTAATTTCGTGTAGTAATTACAAATTACATCGGGTTAAATTTGATATTAATGTTTGTCTTATTTATATCCTTACTATTGTATACTTTTTTTACTATATTCTGTCAGAATATTCCCACTAGACCGAACATTTTTTTTTTTTTTTTTTTTTTTTTTGTACCTACGCGCATCATTTATAATCATATTTCAACATCTGCGTTACGTCAAAATCTACACATTCCCCACCCTAGACAAAAAATATTCCACGGAAGAACTTTCCAGAAATAAAAAAGAATCAAATTGACATACATGTATCATGCATCTGGAGAAAGTTACCTGGGTATTGTAAAAGCTACTTCATCCAGGGAATCTCTGGGCGGCAATGGAGCACGCTCGTAGAGCCTGCTCGGGCTCCGATAGACCCTGCTGTCGCTGCGTGCGTATCTTGATGACCAATACGATTCGCTCCTAGTATAGTCCACAGCATAGTCCACAGTATAGTTCACAGTATCGTCCATAGTATCGTCCATAGTATCGAGCCTACGTTGATTTATTCGATTCAATCTTGCTTTCTGCTGCTGCTGCTGCTTTTTTCGTTGCTCCTCCGCCTGACGGCGCAGGTTGTGGAACCGGAAGAAGTACACTGACATCTCTGTTCCAAGGGACGAGTATATACCATCAGAGAACTGACGAACGGGGCGACGAGAGCGTACATCCACTCTTTTCGTGCGAACGAATCCTTTCCGAGTAGCTATTTTCCAAGCGAAATTGAATTTTCGTGCCACGAATGAACGCTGAGGTGATTTGACTTGCGTTTACAGCAAAACCGAGGCTTTAAACAATTTTCCCAGAACCTCTGTCATTTAGAAATTTTTAAAGGAAGCGCGATACTTGCGAATGTTCCAACAAGCAGCAACAACGAACAACGTGTAAATAATCTACGATACGAAGTGTCACGACTCGAAACGTCATTGTACCGTATCGACATCGCGCTGCACGAATGACGAATAATGCAGAACGTCGCCTAGAAGTGACCTCTCCAAAAATGAGAATCGTTTAGTTGGAATATTCCTTCTCGAGAAGGCTCGTTCGCATCGATCATCCCGGTGAACACGTCTTGCAGCATAGAATCATGCGACGTAAACACGAAACGAAAACACGGTCGACGATACACAGCGAAGAGCGAATAAAGACTACCGAACGGAGGAAAGAATCGCAAGAAAGAAAATGCAAAAGGGAATAGACAATAAACAATTAGCTGTAAACTGAGCGTAATCTCTGCGTGCACCGTAAGATATTAACATGCTAATTAGGTAGCGTATGTCGTTCGTAAACGCACGAACGTAGGTTCGTTGTGGCGCATAACCAGGGATCTTGACATTTCAATCTGTCGTGTCGTCGCGTAGAGCCTCGAAGACACAGAGCCGTAAATAGTACATACATAGTATACAGTAGACATTCTTCGGAACATGCAACTGTACATGTACACTCACTCCTAGGTGTTAACCACGGCTCGCCAAAATCCCAACTTCGTGTAACCGAAGCTTAACAGCGACAACCGAGGGCTACCGTTTCCCTCGTTGACATCGGCGACCCGCTAAAATTTTAATGGATCGTAAACAATTAACTTGTCCGACCATATCCATCGATTCGTTTCCGACTGTTTCGAACGTGCGAATGTTCAATCCAGGTGGCTTAATGCGACCTTGTAGAGTAAAATAACAGCTGGTATCGAGGACACGCGGGGATCACTTTCGAACGACGTCCGGAGATTTAAGGGCTTATATGGAAATCCAGTGGTAGAGAGGAAACCGTGTAGAAATAAATTAACTTTTTTTTCATTAATTATTCCTTCTCGCTAATTAAAACACAATGGACGTGTATGTTACGGTGTATGTCCCAGTTTATAAGTATTTGCACACGGTTGGTTTCATGTGGAATATGAAAATCGACCTAGCGCGAGATAATGATGGAGAATGGAATAATAACAGTTGATTGAAGTTGTTTGCAAGAGTCGTAGAAAATTGGTGAATTTACAATTGTACGTCGACCTCGTAGCATTCTAATTTAATGCTCATAGAAAAATTCTCGAATAAATTAAATGGAAGATTTTCAAGTTAATCGCGTCATTGTCAACGATAGATTTTCCTACGATAGATATTTTAAAGAAGAATCTATCAGAAGCGAATAGACAAAATTAGTTTAAGGTATTTTTTTATACTCTTCGATATACGTCATACAATTTGCGTAATGCAATATACGTCGATCGTAATAAAAAATAAACTGGTTTAAATTTCTGGAAATATTTACTTTTCAAGGCGTTACAATTTCTCCCTCCTCGATAAGACTTTCATCTGAAATCTTTCAACGACACGTCCGTTCCATTTATTCTCTCTTCCATTTTATTCTCTTTATTCGATGTTTACATTCATTTATATTTCATTATAAGATAAGAGAATGTTTTACAAGTTCAATATTTGTCTTCTTATTTGAAGCTTTATTTCCGAATATTTACCCATTTTCAGGCAAGGTATAAAGGTTTCCTTTCCGAACGCAAATGCTTCGTGTAAAACAAACGTTCCGTAACTTACTTTACCTTCCGTAAAGCTTACAAATGAAAAATAAAGCCTGCACAAATATTTGTTCCGTAGCAAGACTTCTTTCATAAAGACGAGCCATTTTCCCATCACCATCGAGTTTTATAAAACAAATCCCATCCATTTGCAATTGTAGTATATGAAATCGAGAACGTTTCGTGTAGGACGCTGTCACGCGAAAATATTTGATTAGGTACACTTGCTCGCCACGATTGGGTCGATCGAATGCCCGAGAATCTTTCCACTAATAACCAGCTCTTCAGACACATGGTTAAAGTTCCCCCAAGACTATTTCACGCGACTTTTTTCCGCTTCTTCCCTCAGCGATCGACATTCTTTCAGATCAGTCTCGAAACGGGATTCGAAGAAAATTTCTCTTTCAGGCAATCGTCGTTGCGCGATTCGATTTTAACACGTCGATAGGTATCGGCTATCATTCCCTTTCGATCTTTTGTTATCGCATTTATTAACATTTCTCTGACGAATTTCAACCTTGTCGTTATTAAATAAAAATATAATGCCATTAAAATATTGGTACGCTTAGATAAAGTATTGGTACATTTATTGATACAAGAGGCTTAGTGGTTAGAAATTTACCTAAACATAGAGAAAGCTTCGGTGGTTAGAAACAACAGTTATTAATGTACATATATGCGAAATAATAACACGTTACTATTGATTAATAATGTTAATGATACGTTATCGTTAATTTCGTGTTGAACTTGAGTCAGTGTTATTCAAATTGACCGCTTTCAAATTTCTACACAAATTAATCGATGACTTTTCATAAAATATGCGTACAATGTATCCTTCGGTATCTATTTCTAGTTTGCTTTTTTTTTTTCTAAGAAAAATTTCTAGTCTGACCTGCTTCTCGCGAGCGGTAAATAAGTACACAAGAAGTGCGGCTAGGTTTAGTGTTAACAATGCTAAGTGTCTGACAACGAGAAAGGAAATTATCGTGGCGTGAAAAAATCCTAAACGAAGATATCCCTTACGCAGCTTTCCCAAGGTTTCGTCCTTTATTTTCCTCGGCATTTCACGTGCTCTTATATTACACCGTGTGCACCGCCATAAATCGAGGACCTTCCTACATCTCTCGAAATTCTCCTGTTTCTATCTACGACGTCGATGATAAAATCCGGGTATAGCAGGGTCGATCCCTAAATACATATATCTTAAAACCACTGCGATCGTGTATTCTTTACACATGTATAGCACGTTCGTTACGTGATACAGGCCAGTGAACAAAAGGGAATTTTGCACGAGAAAGACGATATTTCTCTGTGTTCTAATCCTTTGGAGAAGCTTGTCGGATGGGTGTGTGCAAAGTGACAAGTTTGCTTCTCAAATTTTCAATTTTCAATATTGTTCAAACTGCCACCTTAAAGGGTTAGTTTAAACGTGGATATTTCTGTAATTTCCTAAATCACAACTTTACTTTCTTTTTTATGAAGATTTCCGGATATAAATTCTATCTTCTAAATTTTAAATAAACTTTCTTTACTATGCTTATTTTCCTCTTTACGAATTGTGTTCCGGAAAATATCGAAAGACGAAGGTACTTAGGCATAGCAGGCATGAAATTTTGCAGACGACATTCTATCCACATAGTGATATACATTTACGAACACTGACATCGTAGAAAGAGGCGCTTTCTATCGAGTTCTGTGCTCAAATTTCTGCACGTTACGGGAAGACGAATTCTTGAACTTTCAAGCGGTTCTCTGCGATGTTTCTCAAATGTAGCAGCAAAGTGAGTAAAATGGAATCTCGACAAAGTGGATAGGTACGAAGATAAATTACGAGAGCGTGAAGGTTCGAGTTTCGTCTATCGATAATCATCTTCAAAGAAAACTATTCAAACTATACTTATTCAAACTATATTCTGTAAAAGAGCTGGTACGCGAGTGTCAAAAGAACAAGAGAAGGGTCATTATAACCAGTTACAAGGTCTACAATCTAAGATACGCCCGAGAACAAAATGTCGTGGCCTCGTTGTTCTATGAAACCGTGACTTTTAGCCGCGAAGAATAAGGGTTAAATGCTGTATGCTCCCGTTCTTTTGTTTCAAAATTGTTACGTCTCGCTACGTCAAACTTCTTCTTTCATTTTAACGTACTTGACTTATTTGCTCGCTGAATGCCGTATTGTCGTTTAACTTAAACGTTGTTTGATCGTGCCACCTCTGGCATGACGAATTACTTAACGAACAAGCTACAACAGTTGCGAATTGCTACAACGATAAATCAATGCCACGGTATGGACGTAACAGAATTTTTCGGCTATTTATTAATCGTTGTAGCGCTGATCGTAATAGCCCAACCCTATCGTTTTCCCCTATATGTGTAATTAATGAACTCTTTGCCGTCGGATGTTGGCGCAGTGGCGGCATTTAAATTTTGTATTTAAAGGCAGACGGCGCCACTATGGCAGTTGTAAATATTAATTACTTCTGCGATAAATGCTGCATTTATTTTTGTTGCAAAAGTTTAGTTGCCAAGAGTCAACAAGCCAGAATGCGATTTTACAAAAACGTAGCTCAAGATATAAATCGTATGTTGTCGTATATTATTTGACAGCGAAAACCACCTATATGATGTACAGCGAAACTAGAATTATTTGAGAAAACTCGTAAATATAGCTAATCGTGATATTCGAGTCTCGTAGTGTTAATGAAATCTCAAAGCGTTACGCATAACGAAAATTTCTACGAGTATTCATATTCTCTTCATTAAGAATATTCTCTCGAGCAACTGTAACTCTAAAGTTTTCAATTTATGCAATTGATTACTAATATCTATCGTCCCAACTAAAGTATTCGCCAAATACTCTTCAAATACGGAGAAGAACGCTAAGCTGCGCAAATTGAACGGAATACGAATTGCCAATTCTCTACGCTAAAACTCCGAGAAAGCTGTGCAGACTACTTTTCTTCGGGATAAGCGAAGATCTCTTTAATTCCAGGTGCAAATACGCGACTGGCATCTGGCCAAAAATCGATCAGATAGAAGTAAATTGCGCCCGCCAATATTTATAAAATTCACAAGCTAAACGCTGCCTCTCGTTCCGTGAAACGGCGTCTCAAAGATCGAAGCCTGGCTTTAAATATGCGGCTCATGCGATGAGCTGTTTATCACATAGCTGTCGACATCGCGATTAACGACCCAAACTGAATTCTCGCGGCTCGTGAAACGCGCAACCAGTTGGTTCGCCTGCATTGTTTCCGAGAAGCCTCTGATTCCTCGGTCTTCCGTAAAATTTGCAATAAAACGTGTTTGCTTCGGCTTCGAGTAAATTTGTGGCTAACCAAAATAACGGTGAAAAAGTTTGACGTGTACTTCTTTGCGTGGAAATGTTCTGTTGTACTAGGATTTTGGAAAATTGCTACGAAAATATACCGTCCAATTATTTATTTATAGCATCAATTTATAGAAACAATTATTTACAGAATCTTATTTGCCAACTGAGATCGAGTTAATTGTTTGCACGAAGAATTTTATGTATGATGTACGAAACGTGAAGATGAATTCTCTTTTAGCTTCAAATTAATGTTTCCACTTAAAAATCGTGATGATAGATTCCGAGATATTTTCTCTTCCTTACTGATATATATATATATTTTTGCGTAAAATATACCACATAAATTATTACGCAACGCAATTCCAGCACAGAAGAAATCAGGACGAAGCTTTTACGCGTGAAAGAACGACAAATGCATCTAATCTCTAATTTCACATTTACAATCGTTATACAATCGATATTCGCGTACTCCTAAAAGTCTTAGGACATTTCTTATTTTTAATAACGCCAGTAGTAACGTGACACGATTTTCTCGTAACGTGCTCAAAAACATTATACTCTGCTTCCAAGTTCTCATCGGAGATACTTCCAAGTAGTAAGCTATAAAACAACACGTCCACAGTAGAGTAACCTTTCATTTCAACACCGCGCCTCCAGAATACAAAAAAATATGAGGTTGATCAGTCTGGCACAAAATTACATCTATCTTAGCCGAAATGATAAACGACAGCAAGATTAGGACAATCTCTAGCAAGAGAACAATATGTCCGTTGTACGAACAAATTTCTGCAAATTACTTGGTCGACGTGTCTACAGGCCAAAAACGGCGCAACACGCGTTGAATTCGTTTCCACAACGTCGAACTGGGATTTAACGAAAAAGGGAAGAGGCAAAGTACGCGGCCTGAATACCAGTCGATCAAATAAGCGAGAACCGCGAAGAAAGTCAATTTCTCTGGCCTCGTACAAGCTTTTGAAACGATGTATATCCTCGAATGTCGGTGTATCATGGTTACTTTGTCTCGACTACGAACGCTCAACGATTAATTCCGCCGCGAAATACCCGAGATAAAGACGTAAAGACTATTATCCGACCTAACACATTTCACGAGTTTACTGGCGAGATCGGATAGCCAGAGGTAAAGGCACTGTCTTTGTTCTTGTAGAAGGATTTATTAGAAGCTTGTTTGTACTGTTACGAAACTTTCTTCCTTTGACACGTAGCATGTACGATTTTCGATTATGTCGCAATATGAGTTTGAATATTCTAGTTGTTTGATAGAGAAGTCGATGAATATTCTAACGAACGCATACGTTGGAGTGAAAATGGTAATGGGGAAGATTACACGAAAAGAGAAATTGTAACAAAAAGAAATTGAACAAGAAGAATTAAAGGGAAGTTTTGAAAATTGATTTAAAATTATTTAGAAGGAGTGTGAATCCATTGCATGGAAATGATGGAAGTTCATTCAAATAATTTCATCGTCCAAATTTCTATCAATATCGTTTTCTAAATACGTACTTTCTATCGAAGGTTTATTATCTGACATCAAATTTTGAAGCACGATATAGGAATTTTCATATCTCGGACGATCGTTCCTTGTAAAATTAGAAAATTTTCGGTTTATAAAATTAACGCGAATGTATAAAAGCTAGTCTATGGAGCATTACCGCTGAAAAAAGGGTTTTTCGATACAACCGAGAAAAGGGTGTCTTCTGAGGACAGAAGAAATTTCAAATCGTTGAATATTGATTCATATGAAGCTCGGATTCGCATAAAATATAAGCAGACTCGAAGAGTTTTTGGAAAGAGAATTCTACTAAAAAGAGAATTCTACGATCTTGCATCATTTCGTTGAACAAATCTTTTCAATGCGACGTTAATTTAAATATTTTCAACCATAAAGGCCATTTTATAATTATGATATTTTATAAAATTTAAGTCAACAGTAAGATTTCAATATTCAAGATATTCAGAATATCGGAGAAGATTAGCCTCAGTGATTGCATTTACGAAATTGTTCGTTCAAACAAGTTGATTCGATCAAGTTTCGAAACGTAGATCCAGCAGCTACTAAAATTTGGAAGCGTACTTGTAACTGTTCGGATTAGCTGTTATTTCACGGTTAATGGGCCAATGTAAACGTAAGATATATCCTTCCCATCTATCGGTATTTCCTCATTTATACGTTCGCGACCGTAAGTACGTTTATGAGAGGGATTCGGAGAAAAGGCGATGCAAGGGACAAAGTTCATAATTTAAGGAAATTTGGACAAAGCTGAACTCTGACAGAAGAAAGTCTGTATTTCTAAACACTGAAATACGTAATTCCATGCGCACCTATACAGAAGGAATTTGGAAGTTTCGAGCAAAATCCTTCAAATAAATACGAATGTTACGTGTCATTTCTTATACTTATCTCGCTTCTGACAAAAATATACAGCGACACTTTGCCCCCGAGCTTCTTGTGTACGATATTCCTCGAAGCTTTCATATACCAGAATAGAGTTTTCGGAACTTCATACGTGTATACTAAGTATACGTTTGACAAAACTTCGATAACCTATTTTAGCACTTTTTATCTCTGAATTTAAAATATTATCAACGGTTATTAATAAAACGAAATTATTACAAACGGTTCGAGAATTTTCCGCATCGCGTCGCTATCATTTGACGTATCTTCATAACGTTATTCCCATTTCTCACTTACTTGTACCGCCAGTGAATACGTGGCTTTACACGTATCGCGTATCGTGGCACGATAATGCTTCACTCTATATCGTTCCCATATAAGTTAGCGACAATAACCTAAAAGTTGCATCGCGTGAATCGCAGCGTCTAAACAAGTTCCTGGAACCTTTGACAAAGTGATCACGGAATTCTACCTGACCTATGTTACACAGTTTGTTAGAACTTTGCTTGTTCCGTGTGATCGTGCCGAGATACGTAACTCATCGACCAAGGGAATATAGATTACGCGAAAGTAAAGTGGTATACTCGTTACGTTAGAAGGAGAACGATCACGTTCGACGTTGTGGAGTCGTTTCGGATGAATTTTGATATTTTTGAATCGTCGGATCAAACGAGGTGTGAATTTTAGTCAACGATTCATCTACGTCCATCTTCTTTCAAATTAAATTACTACGAAATCACAGAATTAAATTACAGCTACGAGTCACCTCTTTAACACTAAGGACAGACTACAAATTTTTCTTAGGAAAAAAAAAGCAAACTGGAAATAAATACCGAAGGATATATTGTACGCGTATTTTATGAAAAGTCACAGATTAGGAAGCGATATGACAACGTTTTAAATATGGTAAAGTTTTTGTAGAAATTTCAAAGTCAATCGAACCGCAATTTGACCGCTGTCGTAGGTTTAGTGTTAACGCAGAAACTTTTTAGAAACCTTTTTAGCGATATTTTCTGCCTGTATTTCGCGAAGTACAATGATACTGCGTACAGAGAATTATAAAATACATTGAAACTTTCCTAATTACAATCTGTCGACATCAGCAGGCAAATCGAGTGTGCGAAAAGCTGCGAGAGAGACATGGTGTTCGGTCGTGGTGAAATTAACATGTGTGTCGTGCGTTACCTTCGAACGCGTAGTAATAATGCACCTTGCAACGTAATGCCGATGCTCCTGTTTATTGACTCTTGCAGAGTATGGTTGCACGATTGTTTACTATAAAACATTAACCTGATTCAGAGTTCTTGCACGCAACCGTTTGTATCGAAGCATTCTGTTAATGAAATTGAAGCTCAATTTGCGTATCCAACGACGTTGCATATTCAACGCAAATTATATACGGTGGAACCTCGATTACCATAACATTGATTAATGGAAAGTTTGAGTATAACTCTTTGTAAGAAAGATCGACGAATGAGTATAGAAACTGGAAAAAATTGTTATACTTTTATTGAAAAGTTCTTGCATCAGTTTAATATTAATATTTATAAAACAGCAGGATATACAGCAATGGCCTTTCCTTTTTTAAATTAATTATTTACGCTACATTAACTACGAATAGGTTTAATTATTTACGCCGCATTAGCTACTAGTATAGCCAGCTAAAATCATAAATTGAGTATTATAATTTTCGAAAAAGGCTGGTTCGTTCTAAAAATTTTAGTAGATAAAATGCTTTAAATTATTTATTATAGAAGCGAAACGAATATTACAGTATGAATCGGTAATTGAAATTTCGTCGCAGCGTAGGATAAGACAGCTCTCAATTTAAACTATTTCAAAATGATCTTTCCTCATATGTATGTAAAATTATTCGATTACCCAAAAAGTTAGATAACCAAAACAGCGTGTATCATGCTCTGGCAATCAATGTTTTACCGTATTGCAAAATTACCTCTATCCTTTATATAAAGACTCTTTTGAGTTTGACATAAAGATTGCATAATATTCAATAAGAAATAGATTTTCCTTTCAACACGGAATCGAAACGTAAAACACGTACAATTATCGTAAAATCAGTCTGGATGCGAATTATATGACATCGTGGATGCGCTCAATTGGCTTGATGTCTCGAATCGTCGGCAACTCAAACAGGAATGGAAATCGATATTGAATGTTAAATAATCTCAATCATGCCTCTAACGTTTACATTTCTAGGAATCTTAAGGCATTGGTCGAAATATTTATTTTCTAAAACTGCCAAAGTATCGAGGAGAGCATTTAATTTCTAGAAACCACAGAGGATCGACCAAAATATTTGAATAAATGCTTGTGTTGTGAATGAATTTTCTTGCAGATGAAGTAAATATTCAGATTTGAACTATCCAAGATTAAATTCCTAAATCTTTCTTCGTGCGAGTAATGGAAATAAAAAATAGTTGTACGAGGCAAACAAATTGCATTCTAGAAAAATGTATAGCGTGTTCGAATTATAATAAAGCTTTCTATACGAAAAAAGGAACGTGGCTGTTGTCGCGACTAGAAATTGCGTCGAGCCTGTCAGCGTGAAACATGTCAAAGTGTTTAACTACTGAAATAACTGAAAATCCTTTTAAAGACCAGGTGGAATTCACCTTGTGGAAAATTGCTGTTCCTCGCGTAATTGCAACTCTCAACGAGGCAAATTTTCAACATGCAAAAATCAGAAACGCTATCCAGCGGACCTTTCAAAAATTGTTAGAAAATGTAACGACATCTATTAACTATAATACTATATATACTATATATAAAGTATACTATATATACTATAAAGGCTCGTTGAAGAATCTTTGATGGAATCAAATCGGCGAGAATGTCTGATATCCGTTATTAGATTCCAGCAAGAATGCTTTGATCCGAAGGAAACCAATTTCCGTGGTTCAACGAACCAAGAAAGTAATTTGAGAATCCAACAATTTATTCATTTATTCTAATTATCGATTCCTTGTATCACGACGTCAAATTGCTATCAAGGAACAAATTAGAAGCTAATTTCCAATGCCGCGATTAAGAGATTCAGCGAGCTATTTGAAACACTCGATCGTCAAATTAATTCTCCTACAAATCCGCAATTCCTCCCCAATTCCTCCATCACCAGGCGAAAAAGCAGAAATTACATTGATCAATGAAATATCGGATAAGTTTTCGAGCCCGAGGAGCAGAGTGAGTAACGCAATCTGTCTCGGACCTAAGTTGCTCGTACGTGCAAATCAAATCCACCGATCTGCTGGAAGTTTCATACTCAAGTTCGTAAATAACTAATTGAACTTCCAAACTTCCTAGCCTGAAAATAACACGAAATCTCGCACCTATTCTTACCCGAGCTCCTTCGAAACCTCAAGCGTTCGCATAATCGTGTTAACGACAGAAATCGCGACTACAAGAGGGGAAACATTGCCCCGTTACATTTACGATGACGAGAAGCTACTGGCGTTCTATTTTCTCGAGAGCAACGCGAGTAAGAAGACTCGCCACGAATGAAACTCGTGCGAAGATTTACGAGCGAGGAGTCTTGAGAATTCCCTGTAACAGACACGGAAAAGTCGAAAGGGACCAGGTATAGAAACCTGGTGGCAGGATACAGGACGAAAACGAGAAAGACGAGAAAAGCTAAAACGAGTTTGGTGTTTTCCATGCCGCAATGCAGGCGCCTAGTTGTTGACTGGACTGTTTGGTTCGAGTTCTTGGACGTTCGAGAAATGCACGCGATAGCGATGTTCTCGCGTGTACGCGAGAATTAGCATGACGATTCGCGTTTCGAGAAGACGTTGTTTTTTAGTTTCAGCGGGCACTAGAACTGCGCTATGTTCTCCATGTGGACGGAACATTTGTTACTTTTGAGAACATGGAAATTTCGCGTTGCATGTACGTACATAGGTTTTACGATATAGAGAGATTTCTCTGTTTTACAGGTCGAGGTAACTTTGTGCGAGTGGACTTGGCAAGCTCGACAGTGTAAACGATTGTACGTCTTGTGATTTTGTTGTTCGTTTAACAAACGTTCGATAAAGTCTCGTTTATTTAAAGCGTATGGAAATGTATCGTTCGTTATTAAAAGGGACTACAAGATTCTGTTTTGAATTTTAACCTTGTGCTTGCTAAACAGTATCGTTTCGTTGAGTAAGTACGACGTTCTTGCAAACAACTTTCTTTTAACAGGAAAGGAGGAAATTATGAAAAAGCAGATTACAGTGTGACAAATAATATAAGTTCTGTAATGACACGAAATAATATGGTGAAACGAAGATCGTATTCCAGAGGCAGTGTACGGCCAGTCGAAAAACCGAAAAAGTAATAATTTACGCTTCTGATTTAAAACACAATAGAGAAAGATCACGTATCGCCAATATATCGAAGGTTTTCGGTTTAGTTCAAGTAAAGAAACTTTGGAAATATCATCTCTCAAATTGGCAAACACACGCAAGGACAACCGTAACAGTTCTCGAATTAGTACATCAGATTTTCCGGACTAGTGAATACAGACTGGTTAATTAACGTCAGCCGTTGTCACTCTGTTTACCTGATTATTGCGATGGATACGGTGTACTGGAGAACGTGTACATTGCAATAACGCGAGAATTTGTAAATGTTGAACATTTTCTATCGCTAAATCATTCCCGCGAAGCAATTTTTTGGAGAAAAATATGTTCTACGCCCGAAGGAAAAAAATTTATTAGATTCACAGCACGATGATATTTTTACAACGAATTATTTAACGTATAAAACTGGCTTTCTTGCCTTTTCACTGCCGTAATACTACATACTTTATAGCATATACTTTTACATTTTTATATATTAGATCCGGTATTTTACATTTTCTACGTTCTTCTACATCCAATAAATTTACATCTTGTACATATTTCTAAAATCTTTCAAGACGTGTTTATCGTTTTAAGTATCTACTTGTTAACGAGATAAAGTTTGCTTTACTTCACGTTGTTTTACGGCTGAGAGGTTTACTCTAAAGGGCCTTTAACAAAGACTTACAAGTACCAAGGAAACAGTATATTCCTTGTAATTCGAAGAACGACAAAGTTACGTCTTATAATGTCAATGGAAGTTTGTTGCTTCTGTGTCGACATAATTAACGCCAAGCTAAAGTCTGTTTTATAGTAAGAAATGAAACTGCCGTGTTAAATTAGAGGACAGAAATCGGAAACGAAACGTTTGTCAAACGACAATGGAATTACGTTCTAGAATCGTCGTTCGAACGAAAATTTACTATTTGTTAAATTTCAAGAACTTGCTTTCTTTGAATTGCTATTATAAAAATATCGCTTACAAGCTCCGTTAGTAATAATTTTTATGAAAACGTTATATGATACCAAACATAGTTGTTAAATTATTATAGAACCAAGTAGCCGTATAACGTGTAAGTAAAGTATATTCTGCAAACAGCATGATCTTTTCACTTAGTTTTACGATTCGTAAATTCGAGTCCGATACGAGTACTAAAATACCAGAAATATTAAGCCATACTAAAAATAATAAATGGACGAAACGAATGCAAGTATCGCACGATGTCTTACGTATCTTTTCGAGAAAATAAATTCCAACAGATCCAGATACATTTAAAAATCATTCGAAGTTAAGTATTTATTTGTCAGAGTTCGAGAATTTGAGCAATAATGCGCGAAAACGTTCGACTACGTAAAATAAACTACGAGACAATAAAATAAAAATTTTATCTGCCGTAATCATTTGAAATACTGAGAACTTGATGAAAAATATGTATCTATATTCAGCGTAATAAATAGTGTTATTCAGATTCCACAGATATTGAATATTTGTATGAAAAGAAATTACATAGTACAAAAATTAACAATGGAAATAGCGGAGAATATAAATACAAAGAAATATAGAAATTTTACGAATCAAAAAGGAATATCTCAAAATCAATGCGAAACTGAAATCGTATAAAATTTACATTCATAAAAATGTATCTAAATGCTACGCAATTTATAATCGTAGTTTTAATATTAATTTTAACAAACTTTTAGCTATTTTAAATGACAGGATTTTATACAACAGTTGTATAAAATATTTTATTTATCTCACATTATGGAAAACACGATAAACGGAAGATAAAATTAAAAATTAATGAATTCTCTTTTGAGAATGAAGAAACGATCGATTCCTCCAACACGGAAATGACGCTAAATGGTTTCGCGGAAAAATCCCTCTACCTATTTCTTTCCTGTGATATCAGCAACGCTATTTAAAATTAGAAATCGGTATTGTACGATCGAAAAAACTAGATTATAGCCGATACCTCGTTCTTCTCGCACGAAAAAAAAAAAAAAAAGACGTGTTGGAAAAGAAGTTCGCGGGTGCTTAACCTGTCAATTCGATAATATCGGTCGGTATTCCGGTATACTGGCCAATGATAAACGAGGTTTCGTGTTCTCGTTAGAGCGTAAACGTAATTTTAAAGACTAACACCAGTAACGATAAAATTGAACGTTTCAACGAAATCTTGAGGAACCATGGTTTGATAAAGAACAAACGTTTGCATTCCAAATATCGATAGAAGAAAAAAGCACGTCATTCCATACGACAAATGAACAACACGGCATGCAAAGCAGACGTATTAATCTTTTCGCGCACAAAAACTTCATACATTCGCATAGAATATATCAATAGTATCGTAACTGAAATCTTCAACGCGTGCAGTTCGAATTATTTCGAATTAAAGCGCGGACTTTTTAATCGTATCGAGTTCAATCATTCCGAGGAAAACACTTTCTCCTCCCGCTTCCGCCCTCAAAATAAAAAATGAAGCATTAAAATCCCAAAGGAGCAAATCTAATCATAAAATTCCAAACTATCGCGAATTTGATTATATCCGAAGAGAGTACTCACTGTTACGGGAAAAAATTTTTAAATAAGGCATTAAAGCGATTGAAAAAGCTCATGCATTAAATCTTTGATGAAAGAGCAAACGGAAAGGGATGTTTCGAGTGGCAATTGAAAGGGTCAAAACAAGAGAACTTTCATTCTCCGTCTCAATTCATTTCGAACTCGTTGTTTGGCGTGCACGCGATATTAATTCAGGAATACACCAACTTACACTCAAGACATTTCGTGCAACAAGTATTATAACACACATCGTTCTGAACGTGGCTGTGCACAATACCTGCCGGTTGTTTTGCACTTAACACTGAATGCTTTGCTTTTTTTTTTCAATACACCGTTGATAATACGAAGCAATTGTACTCGGCAGAGTCACTGTGGTGTGTTGTCTTTCAACAACTCATAAGTCTCTTCGAACTTAACAAGCTGACAGATGATCCTCAGGTGGCTCGATGTTGGATTTCTAAAGATTTCAAAAATATCAAGATATTTTATTTTCTTCCTTCTTGTCTCTTTTCTGCCTCAATTAATTGACTGATTTTTCCTTTACAGAATGGCCCAAGTGAACTGTCAGATACAGGTATATATATAAATCAAGATACGCTTTCATGAAAACTATGAATCCTTTTCTTCCGTTTTGGACAAACGTTTCTCTTCTCGTTGGTCCATGCGTTGTACGTTGGATGGTCGATCGTAGATTACAACAGCTTGATAAAAGGATGAAAATTCTTCCGAATTTAAAAGACTCGAGGTCCCCGATTAATCTTTTGGTTTCTTTATTTCCACTCCAACCGTAACGCATATTACGTTCCTCTTGAATGACTTTATACACGTTGAAGATTCATCGTCGCCGTTATTACGTACAACGTTAATAATTCATCAATGTATAACACGTTTGATCGAATTAAGACAACGTATGTGCATATGTGGATGTTTTAATTTTAGATTTAGCTAACAGGTGGAAAGAAGAAGGCTATCTTTTCGAAAGTTCTTCTCGAAAGAAATCACAAGCTCTAAAGTAGTTCCAATGATTTATTAATCCGCGTCTTTTGATTCCTACGTCTAATCTTCATTTTTCGATTGGCTGATGGTTAGAACGATACATTAAAGTTCGATACATGGAATGGATTATTATCACGAACAAGAGAACATTCTATGGAGAGCCGTAAGTGCAGGTCAAAGTGGGTAGTAGGTAGGTACATACTCGATCGTAATAGTAAAGCGATGTTGTCAAACATGTTTCCAACATGTTCACCAAAGGGTAGGACGTTTACGGAACACGCGAGCCCAAATCGAGCGGAAACGCGTAGGAAAAGACCAAGTGAAACTGACACGCGTTGAAATCTAACTGCTATAGACCTGCTAAGTTGAATCAGATGGAAAAATGAAATAGAATTCATAACGTTTTCTGTTTATCTTTGGAAAACAACGCGACAGAAAAACCAGATGAAAAGATCGTTCGATGAAACGTAAAGGCTTCTGTTATTATTTCCGCCTTTAGAGTTTCTCAATAATTACAAGTTCTTGTTATTACGTCAAGGATGGTTTATTTGATCAAGCGATTTTTATTGAAATACGAGCTTCTAAAGAGTTAATCGAGATTGTCATTTCGAAATGCCAATAGAGAGGTTAAAATCAAAGAATCCAATACGATCAAAGAGTTATGCAATACCAGGAATTATTTGCTTTCCCTGGAAAAACAGAACCTCGTCATTTTCATTTCTCTTTGACGTCTACGTAAGCGATGGAAAATTTTATATAAAATACTGCACGTGCTACGTGGGAGTTTCTGTTATTTGAATATGGCAGAAAGAACAAACACCGAGGTAAAATACTGCGAAGTAATAATACTCGTTAATATAGAATAATGAAAGATATGAAAGCAAATACAAGTTTAAAACGAATCGGAGAGTAAAACGAAATTAATAACGAAAGAATTTATCTTCTCGTTTATGATATTTCGTTCGTTATATTTATAACGATAAATATTCTACTTATTTACTATTAATCCACGATTTCTGAGAACGACATCGAGGCACGTGTACAATATAGACGATTTGTTAAACTACCGTAAATCAGAGAGAAATTTACTGTACAGAACGTGGGTGGAAGCAATTATCCAAAGCATTTCTACCGAAAAGATCAAAGTAAAGCAACAGAACATTTTGAAATCCATTTCATCAGAAATCTGCTGTGTTTAAATTGCAACTTATTAAATTCACCGCCTACGGCCAATGTTCGCAATAAACCATTGAAATTACTTTCAGCTGAGAAATCAGAAAGATTCATTTATTTCTGCCTGTGATTACAGCCCACTCTTCTGTTTCCACGAAGTTTCATTAAATTAATGAAACCACAGAAAAGGACAGATAACCAGTTTCGCAATATGACAGATGATCGTGACATTTCTTGCCAGGGCAAGAAAGGGCTGTACCTAAAATGTCTTCTAATCCGCTAATAATACGTAGATTTGATACGAAATCGATTCTAGTCGCGTCATTGCCTAGCCGGAGATAAAAATTTGTCATAGCAGCGGCTTTCCATTTGACGATGGCACACGAATTTCGATTGGCAATGCTACTCACTCAGTGTTTTATTCTTGTACGAACTAGCTAAAACCTTTGTTAATCTCTCTGAGAATGCTCTCAGAATACTGAATAACCCTAATACAGAAACTAGTATGATCGTTGCAATTTCCAAACTTCTGCTCTCAGTTCTTAGCTGTTTCGAGTTTAGCGTTAACCCTCCTAGGCGCTAAGAGATTGCTATGCCAAAATTATAGATTCTTTGCTTAGGTTTGTATTCACTTTGGTAAACTGAGAATTATTTCGTTAGCGTTTGAATAGCTACCGCTGAGATTTTACGGTGTTTTACCAAGTTCGAAAAATATTTCATTTGCGTTCAATGCGCTGGTATCGATTTACATGACGAATTTTAAACGAAACGTAAGTTTGATCATGATTTGCATTTCTGATACTGGCTCACCAAGATTATGAAAATTTAATGTTCTTTTTATCATATAAAAGAAGTTCCTTGGAATCTTCTTCTCTTCTTTCCAATCGGTTTACATAAATATTTTTATATGCAAACTGACCGCAATTGCATCTATCCAAAATTGTTGTATTTTTAATTATTTTACTAATCGCTTAATATAATATCGATAGCAGCGTCGTAGAACATTAATAGCAATAATTATAGTCTTAATACCGGTAATGATACAGTCAATTATAATTATAAAACGAACTTGACGCTCACACAGAAAAACAATGATTTATTCGCTTCTCAGCTGCAATACTTAGAATTACGTGTTGTACAGCGTATGCTAAATTTTCAACAACTTTTAGACCGTTATAGATATCAAAAACCTCGTGTCACGCGAACAGCGAACGAAGAACCTCAATTAGAGGAATGGAATTTATTTCGAAATTTCGTCTTGTCCCGTAATCTTAGAAAAACTTCTAATACCGAGCTTTCGCAAGGACCATTTTGATAAGTACTTTACAAACTTCTGTCTGGTGAACTTCTATTTTTATATAATAAAGCCGAATCACAACTTTGAATTACTTCCATCGTGCTGCTTTCGTATCTTCCACGAATATGCCACGCTTCGCTCAAGCTAGATTATCACACTCCTACGACAACCATCTCGATACTCTTTTTTAATCCAACTCCGCGGTAACGAATAACGAATTACAGATGGTAGACAGTATCTGATACGAAGTAGATAAAGACGTAATCACAGGATCCAGGTCAAACGAGACTCTGATTACGACGTTCGATCTGTTTTGCACTTTCCATGCGGACTGATCGTTTCCTCTAATTACTGTGCGTCCCGGTGCACCGCAAACGACGACTGTCTACTAATTTCGCGTAGGATATACCAGTAAGGTTAAGAGAAATGGAGAGAAAGAGAGAGAGAGAGGATCGGATTAATCGTAAACCCTTTCATCTGACACGTACATCCTTGTATACTCCTGCACGAGCAGTAGCGTGAAAGACGACGTACTCGAGAGTGAAAAAGTGTTACATTAAATTAAAACTCGATAACGAGCTACAACTTCATCCTTAACGAAGCTGTCTTGCACGACAATAGACGATGGACGAGAGAACGAAGAAGAGAATTTTTAGATTATCTTGTTGACTTTATTATATTCTGCACGTTCGAGGAACCGAGCTCAAACGAGAAAATTATCGACACTCTTCTGGCTCTTGTTAGTTTAATTACATAAAGTTACTCTTTGTTGCTCTTCTTTTCTTATCGTTCTATTAATCAAAAATTTTCAGTTCATTGGAGTGTATTAATTATCTTTTCTTTTTTGAAACGAAATCCATGCTTTTAATCATGGAAAAAATAATTATCGATAGAGAATTACGTCAACACTGTTATAGAATACCCTATTTTCATTTTTTTTTTTTTTTTATTTTAATTACGTAAAGTTTCTCTTTATTGCTCTTGATAAACATACGTTGATACAAGCAGTTCTTGAATTTATTGAGATATAAGAATAATTAAATTCACCCTTTTCATATCCTAGTTTTTGAAAACGAAACGAAATTGATGTCTTCTATACGCAATGGAACATTGGCATTTTTAAATTCTGAGATCTTTCTTCTAAATACGTATGATTAATAATAGTAACAATGACAGCTACTAATAAACTATAAAATTATAACATCGACAGAAATAATTCATCTAACACAATTTCTATGTCAAAGCTTCCACGCTAATATAATTTTAGTTACATCTTCAATAATAAATTTTAGAAATCGTAAGTGCGCTTCGAGAAAAACTTGCTTTGACGTGGTTCTAAACTCGATTCCTCGACATGGCCAAAAGGGACTGAATTTTAATTAACGAAGCAGTCATACGACACGAGGCGAAGGTCGCTCAAGCAAACCGACAAATCCAGTGGTACAGGAAATTCAATTAATACAAACTTTATTGCCTAAAGCGATATAAACAACGGAGAAAAGAATTAAACGAGTGGGACGTCTCATTTTCTTTTTAATCTTTGCTGGATAAATTACTAAAGATTTAAAAATGCTATCCGCATAGCCCTCGAGGAAGCTAATGGAGTCTCAAGAAGTCATAATTACATTTTAACTATAGAGAATCCAATTTCCGCCGACCTCCGCATTCGTGCATCAATTTACATTTTTTGAAAGCAATTTGCAACTTCCTTGATTCATTTTTTCCAACAATACCGGAGGAAATAACCAGAAATATAATACATAATGGCTCGTGAAGGCCAGCGAAGTATGAGAAAATTTTAGACAGATAAGAATAACGAAATAACGAAGAAAATGAACATATTAACGGGAGCTTAACTTCGAACCTCTAAGTCCTTTTTATAATTCTTTATAATGCTTTTTCACAATTCACAATTGCATTTCCAGAGAGATGCAATAACGATGGACAGGCGACAACAGCGCAGTAAATCCCGACTTCCGCCTCAAAGAATACATTTTTCGCAGCTTTATGACAGGAAAAGTCGGATGAAAAAGGTTTCGTATATGCGACATTACCCGCGCTCCATCCTTTTAGCCTTTTCGACAACGAATACGAAAATCAACTTTTAGTTGGACAAAGTGCTGTCAAAAATCGAAATTATTTTTTGCATAAAATTCTGATTTTATATAAAATGATTTATTTTCATGGACTGACGAGCTTTCCGAGGAAGGACCTATAAATCTATGGTAGGTGTATGTAGGTATATTTGAGCATATTTTTCAAGAAACTCTAAGAACAAAAGGCAGATTTGATATGTAAATCAGAGAAATGTTTCTTAGTAAAAAAAAAAAAGAGACGTGATCATCTCAATAAAAATATCTATTATTTTGCATAATTAATTATGGTACGAAAAATAAGATGGAAAACAATAATTTTATCTTACAATGTGCATGTACATTCTTTAATAAATGAATAAATTTCTCTATACTTGAAGGAATATACGTACAGAGTTCGTGAAAATTATGAATACCAATTGGAACGTAATTAAAATTTAAAAATCAGAAGTAAAACTTCCAGTGCAGTTTACTCGATCCATCATTTTGCTTCATGAATCCTAGAAAACTCATCAGTTCATTTATCGCAAGGAAATAAGATAAATAATCCTAGTAACTCGAAGATAAATTTTCGAAAATAACGTTTGTAATCCTGATTGCTCTTTGTATCATAATTTGTAGAATTGATTCGCGTAGTTTCTGACCGATAGATAATATGCGAATATATGTTAAACGACGATGAGAATGTCATAAACGTCATCGATAACCATTACCTGCGTCAGGATAGAATCATTTATAAATAATTACATTCTAAAATTGCGCGTTGCATCGAATACAAAATACATTAATAGTAACTCGAAGTACTAATAAATAATTAGTGGAAATGTGGAAATGGACATGAAAATTGAATAACGCAGAATCGCAGATTTTATATGGGATTAGTTATTATGAAACTGATTTGGCATGTATCAACGTTATAATCACGCGTAACGATATTAACAAATGAAAATAGCTTCTCGCGTATTTCAGTACAAGTTTCGTAATAGAAATTACGCATTTCTGGGTATGTTAGAAGCAGAAAAGTTGTTATATAAAGATTATACTATATAAAAGTAAAACAAATATCTAAATAAGTAACAACAGAAATAGGGAATTGAAGAAATAAAAACAACGGTGATTTTCAACGATAAGAATAAGAGAACAAAGTGCTCGTCAGCTGTAATATTTTGTCTTAGAAATCTACAGATTCTTTCGACGAATCTAACATTCGATTTTGTAATTTAAAATCTAATATAATCACAGTGAGGGAAATTCGAAATCTTCAGAAATTTGTTAAATTAAAAACTTACAGAGTATTTAGAGGAAATTATTCACGGAGAAATTTTGTTGTTAAATCGATAAAACACTTGTTGGACGTTTTTCTCATATGCATTAGAAACCCTTCTGATTCTTTCAATTCGAATCTTTCTCTTACCACTGTCATAGAAACTAAATCGTGGTAATGTAAAATTACTTAAACAGCAATTTTAAGAGTAAAAATATTTTTAAACAAATTCTCCTTCTCATACCCGTTATGCAGTCTATTACGTAACCTGTTTAATTATCTGCCTCGACTAATTAAATACCTATTCCAATAACACAACACACGGCGATTCTAATCTTCTCAACTCTGTTTAACGTCAAACACACCCCGACTTGTCGTGAAACAATCACCAAGAAAATCCATTAATTACGAGGACCTGTAACTCGTAATCCGGGGATTACATTTATATTAATCGACGCTGAACTCGACAGTATTACGATCGCTGCGTATTTCTATAAAATCGAAGGGAAATTAAAGTTCCGTGAAAATCCTCGATTTCAGCCACAGGGGAGTTCATCGAATTGAAGAACTTTTTAGTTTTAGAAATTTTAGTTTGCATTTCTGGGTCAAAATTTCACAGTACCGTTTCTAATTTTCATCTCTGCGAATATTTCCTCTTTCTGAAATTTCTCTCCTCTCCGAATTTTTATCTGCACCTTTTTAAGTCAGTCCCATAGCTACACGACCCCAATTACAAATTAACTAACGCATGATTATTTCAACGCGACGCCTAACCAAATAAGCTGACATATCGTACGAATAATTAGTTCGTAAATATTTTACTTAATACACACTGCTATGTATACGTGTTGCGAATTATAGAATCAAAGATATAGAAGCGTAACTAAATTGTGAAATATTTTTGAGAACACTTTGTCAAACATGAATGAAATAGGAACATCAAATATAACCAAAAGCGAGAGGAAAGAGAAAGCACGGGACTGAAGCTGGAATCGCGGATTGAAATTAAATGTGCAAGTCGCGTCGCGATCTGTGGAAGTTTACAAGATCCAAACAGCGAGGAATTTCAATTTTCCGGCGCGATCGAGGATCACTTGGATCTGCTTACGTTACCGAGAGCAGTTTATTTAATATACGCTCTTTCACACGATTACCAAAGCGAACGAAATGAATAAAGATTAGGCACGGTTAAGCAACCCCCAATGAAATCGAGGGAAGTGTATCGTGCTTCTGTGAAAACGCTATCGAAGAAATTCGACTGGCCCCGCGATTAATTTGATTTTCACGGTCATTTCGCGAAGGGAAATCGAAGGAAAGCTCTTGGGGAGAGAAACGTTTTATGTCAGCTAAACTATAAAGACTGGATTTTAAGATTTTGAGGGTAAGAAAGGTATCGCGCAGAAGAGAAAAAGTATGATGAGTACAAATAGATTTTTTTTTTTTTTTAGAAGAAGAATTATTCTGATGATTTTATTCCGCGTAGTTAGTATCGTATTTAGAAAAGTAACTAATAATTAATAGAATAATATAACTGAAGAATATTGAATTTGTAGGCATTTTAGCTCTTAACCGGAGAACACTCGTCTCTGAGAGAAACTCGAACTTTTATTTCCTCGCTACTACGTTTTAAACTTTCGTCTTAATAGATAGACTGCGTGTTCTTAATCATTTATGCGAAATTGAAAGATGTAAAAATGCGTAGAATGCATAAATAACGCAATGGTTTGGTAAGCAAAATAAAACCAAGTAATTTAAAGGAGTACGTTTCTGTGTAAAAATGCAGACGTTTGTACATAAGAGTTAAAAATACTTGGTCGATTCCAACAAATGTATACTATTTTTTCACGAAGACGTCCCGAGGGCCACTTTTGTACGCAGAACAATTTACAAAATTAAAGTCTGAAACGAAATTTTCTGGAATAACCCAGCGATTGCAGATTCTTAAGTATCGTTAAGGCGTCGAGAAACTACCCTCGAAAGTGATTCATTTCATGGACAGTCAGGTTTATTATTCTTGTAAATTATAACTACACTTGCAAATGAGTAGGCAGGAAACACAGAAAGATGAAATTGCTAAAATCAGCGAGCCGGAATATCTTCCTTCTGGGAGAATTCACAAATTCAAGAGCGGAGAGATGCGAATTGTAACGACGAACGTCGATAATTCGCTTCGTTGAATCTACATAAGGAACAATAGCTACCGTACACACCATTATTATCGTACATAAATTGCGACGATTGCTGTTTATATTTGCTCCTTTTTCAAGAAAAATCGAAACACACCGATAAAATGTCGAAGCAAATGTGTCACCTAATTTGGTAAAAAATATCAAAGTATGTAAAAGAGAGATGCAACTCATTCGAAGAGAAAAGTTGTTCTTGTACTATAAGCAAAAACTACGACTAATAGTTAATACATATGAAATTTCAACTCATCTGAAAATTGCAATACACATTTTGTGTTGTTTTGCTGCAAAGTAACAGTGTGTATCAAGAAGAATTCTTTTTATTAAAAAGATTTTTATAGACAGTAATATGCGAAGAAATCAATCGTCTATTACGAAGAAGATGTACTTTAGAAATATATTTCTTGTCCGATATATATTGTCCGACTACTAAATCAATATACTTTTCTTAACAAATTTTTGCGTCGCATTACCTCAAGTTGCTAAAAGATGCTACTACTAATTGAGATGAATATCGCAGAAACATATCTGCACAGGAAACATTTCTTGTCGAGAGATAAGCTGTTTATAATTGAGAATTGTACTTTCTCTGTATATTTGAAGCAGAAATAGGCAGAGATTGGAAAAAGCTCTTGTTTGAAATTTCATTCGCTATGATGAATGCAGAAAAAAGGTAGAAAGAGTTTTAAGACCTTTCCACATTTTCTTACAGAATTCAATTCAAAATGTTCTTAAGCAATTCAAGTTATTAATTAGATGCTCTATCGATCATACGAGTAAATTGATATTCCATGTGTGTTTTGAGTAACACGACGTAACATTTGGGTGGCCTACTTTGGATCCCATTGGATTTTCTTTCCATACGTTTGCGTCTCGAATAGAAATTCCTGTAGATATTTCTTTTTGATTTATCGGCGAGAACTCGCGAAACTTTCAACTACGTTAATTGATTTGAAGCATTAGAAATTTATATTTTTATTCCGTTTTACTAAAATATTTTGGTTTAATTTTGATGTAAAAAAACTGATCTTGTTTTTAAACATTCTTATCTATCGCTGTAATTGTTTACTCGAATATTTTTCTGATATCGTTAAATCTCAACTGATCAAATCTGTCGGACAACAATCGTTAATAACGTCAAATCTATTAAATAATCAGCGTATTAAATAATCACTTAATTTTTCAATTTTCGCAATTCTGATATACTCTTTCACATCGTGGAAATTCTTCCATACTTCGAGAAAATGTATACAATTAATCTTTACGTGGTTGTTTACGTTATTCGAATAGTTTTAAACAAATTGAAAAATGTTTAAACACCGATACTGTTTCCTCTTATTTAAGCTACGTTAAAGTAATAACGAAACGAGCAATTCCATTCTAAATTCGATATACGTATAGCTACATATATATTCCTCACGAAACCGCATTCTACGGGCCATCGCAGCAAATTCCAAAGATTCTCCGAAACGCAACAAGTTGCTCCAATCGTGGCCCGTAACCCAAACATCTTCCTTTTCAACCGCATTTCAAGTTGGAACATGCAACAGCTTCTCCTAACTATCTCATCGTCTATTCAAAATCTTCTACTCTATTTTAATTTTTTTTTTTTTTTTTTTTCTTCAAATTCTATTTTGTATGAAACGAATTTCATTCGCGATACGTTAAACACCGGCTACGCGATGGCGCGTGTTAAGCACGCTCACCGATGGTGCAATGGAAAAATCAATCCTCTGATCGGTATTCCATCCACAGATCGCTTAATAGTGCGTAATTATTTCGCTGGCCTACTTGACGTGTCGTTATCATCGTCCGTGTCTATCCTTTGTTGGCGCTATCGAAATTAATTCTCTGGTCGCGAATCAACGTGAACCAATCGAATACGTTTGCGTATTGTTATGAATTAATGCGGACTCGATAGTCTTCCATCGGCTCACGCGTAAACCAATGCAATTCATTCGCGTGCGAGGTTCGCCATGGCATCGTATCGTGGCATTGTTTCATTTGATACAAAACGCAAAAGAAAATGTTATACGACGCAACACTCGGAGAGCTATTACTGTTTGTCATATAATATGGCTGTCATCAAGGAAGGCTCACGCTATGATATTTTAATGGATCGGTTTCAGTTGGCTATCTAATGCAAATTCTATGAAACAAATCGAGTATTCCTTTTTCCAGTTCTCCATTTGAGCGTATATTTATGAAAAAAGGGAAGAATTCGAAAGAAACAAATTCTTTTCCTTTTTCTCGTTGGCGTGTACGAGCGCGAAGAGGTTTCTGGCCAGCCAGATTTCTCGCTTTATATTCCAAAAGGGATATTTTTGAAAATTTCAACTAATGCTGGATATAAGTGCATAGCAAGTGAAAACAGCGAAAAAAACAAATATTGTTATAGAATCGCATAGTATTAATTACAATTCTTTCAGATGTTTCTTTTTTTTTTTAATATAAACTGGAAAAAAGCGATACAAGATGAATTTCGTTCCATATTTATGGCGGTTCTGTTAAACTATTACGTATTTTTGAAGTTGAAGTAAGACTATTGAAATTTACGTAATTAAAATTTTGCTGGCTGCTTACGTAACGAAGGGGTGGACTGCTCGCTACGTTATTTCAAATATAAGTATTGAAAATATAGCAACGACGTAAGTTTCTGTTAAAGTTACGTAATGTACGAGACTGTTTAAACGCGTATCGTAGAAAGCTTTCGTACGTATAAATTTATTTTTATCATTATATCGTACAATGTAAAACATTTTGAAATTTCATCCGCACAATATGATCGTATGGTTAAAATTTGGAACGAGTCTAAAAATGTACGTAGATATAAAAATCATTTATCGCAAATATACATTTAGTAAAAAATTAATATGCAACGTTATATCTCATCGTACGAGTGGGAGTTGTTCATTAGCGAGCTCAAAAGGAGAATAAATTCGAAGAAGTAACTTTTTGCCAGTATTTTGCCATTTTATTCCGAAATATCAAAGGTGATAGCGATTCGTTTCTCTTTTAAAATATTCAAAGGTTTCCAAATTCCTCTCCGATTTTCCGAACGACCTCTCTCTAAAAATTACGTTTTTACATTGAAATAAAAATTCTCACGCGGAAACCCCACTGATGGTTGTACGGCTTTTAATTATTTCCCCGTAAAAACGCATAGAAGTTCGCTCGTTCGTTCGTTACGAACCTTTCAGAGCGTAAATACGTCACGACCAGCTCCATATGCAGCAGCGTTAATTAACTTGGACTCGACTGTAATTACGCGGTCATTCGATATCAGAGTCGAACCTCCGCAGCAACTGAATTTAAAATATCCGTGTAATTTCGCGTGCTTGTTGATTGCTTCAATCCTAGAAAATCGTTCCTCGTAGAACACCTGTCGTGTCTCGGTTCGTCGTTAATGAAATAATCGTTTCGCAGGCACCGACGTGATCGCTTATTTCATTAAAAAAAAAAAAAAAATCCTCTTTTTCCGAGGTCTCTGAGAGAATCGATTGCAAATTCCCAGTAGAGAAAGCAAATAAAACAAGAAAAGAATTTCCAGAAGAATACTTAAAAATGTATTTCTTATGCTTTTCAGCATTTCAAGTATGGAAGAGTTTCCAAATTTTCGTTTCCAGTACTAATTACCGACTAAATCAATTAAATCTAATACGAAGGTTGTTCACAGTGTCTGTAGTTACATACCCGAAACTGTATACCATTTAACGCTTCAACTCGATTAAGCGAACAAATCTTCGTTGCTGTACATGGAGCCAACAAACGTTATCAACTTCGAATTATCGTTATTCCGTTATCGCGATACAAACGAAATTATTTCATTCGTGTTGCCGAATATGTCTCGTGTTCGGGACTGAGATCCTCGTTTTGATTAAATCAGTCAATAGATAAGCCATTCTTGCGTAAAACAGTGCTATTATCGATGTTAACTATGCTGCCGAAGCCAATTCTGATCACGGAAATAGCTTTCATGAGTTACAAAGCAAAAAGAACTGTGAACGACTCAACAGGTTAATACCTCAACAGGTTAATAAACATTTAGTAGACGCAGTCAACGTAATCAAACGGTTATTTATTTTTGCAAACACACACGGCCATTTCGATCACATCTGTACGATTAACGTTAGTCTAAGATTGACAAACAAATATAAAACGTAAAAAAAAATAGGTAGTCTAGTTATTAGTAAGGTATATCCACGTACGTTCCATATTTCATAAACAGCACGAAATTACTCATAACTTACGTCACATTTTTTGCTTAGAACAGCTTCTCGAAATAGGCTGGAAAAGTCTGTCTGCTTCACTATGACACGCCCGCTATTCATAGTAAAAATACTGGTTACGAGTATTGGCCGAGTAGGATCACCGAGGGGTGAGCCCTATTATGTCAAATAAACGAATGGAACGTATTTCCATAAGGGGCAAGACAAAGGGGCGGTTTGCCATGGATAGATGTACGAAAATCATGTTACGGTGGCTAACAGGCTTAAAGTTTCGATGTAACCGTTTATCAACTTGTCGAGAGGGTTGAATTGTCTAACGCGTAGAAAATTGACTATTAGAAGCTATCATCGAAGGAAAGGAAAACCATTGCGGATGAAATTTTACGCTGATACATATTTCTTATTTTAAAAATCGATAAGAACAAACAAATGCAATCAAATGTTTCGTTATTATTTGTTATCATCGAACGTGAAAGTTTCTATGAACAAATTATATCAAACTCGTTGGAGCTTCGTTAGCGACGTAATGAGACGCGATTATCATGGTTATATTGGTAGAATTTGTCGAAAGGGTTGAATTGTCTAACGCGTAGAAAATTAGGCGTTCTTTGACTATTAGAAGCTATCATCGAAGGAAAGCAATACCATTGCGGATGAAATTTTACGCTGATACATGTTTCTTATTTTAGAAATCGAGAACAAACAAATGCAATCAAATGTTTCGTTATTATTTGTTATCATCGAACGTGAAACTTTTTATGAACAAATTATGCGTATTATATAGAACTCTATTGAAGCTTCGTTAGCGACGTAATGAGACGCGATTATCATGGTTATATCG
Source organism: Bombus confusus (assembly GCA_014737475.1). Taxonomy (NCBI): domain Eukaryota; kingdom Metazoa; phylum Arthropoda; class Insecta; order Hymenoptera; family Apidae; genus Bombus; species Bombus confusus. The sequence continues at coordinate 48,027 of JACXIV010000008.1, read as the reverse complement.
GTAGAATTTGAAAGAAATTTGAAAATGTATATAAAATAGTAAAAAGTAGTAAATAGTAAAATAGTAAAAAATTAGTAAAAAAGTAGTTTGCGGCATGAACATTGGTATCAAACACGTAATTAGTGCTAATTGATTATTTCAATAATCTAACGATCTCTATCAAATCCATGTGTTCGCAATAAATGTCTTCTAACTGTTACATACATTTTCAGATTTGTCTCAAATTTGACCGATACCATTATGATTGACACATCTCATTACGATGCTAATGTAATTCCAAAATGCTGCGTATAACATACATACTACGTTCATAAAATATTTCCAAAATTGATCGCTGGCTTAAACACTTTCATGGGTCATTGTATACGCACGAATCACGAAACAGCTCATTGTATCGCGCAAGTTAACGAAATATTCTCTTACACGTTATCTGACGATCAACGCGCGTATTACGCACCCTCAAACTTTCTAACATTTCCTCCGACACCCTACACAAATTCCCGTCTGTAAAATGGGGAAGAAGTAATTTTTTCCCCCAAGAATGAAACTATCTTCACGACGAACGCGATACATAAAATTGATAGGGACTAGAAATTTAATATTCAGGTTACAGAAAATGGGGTAGAAGAGAAAGACGCGTTTGGCGTATTTTGTCAAAAAAAACCGTATCTGCCTTTAATCTCGTTTACTAAGAAGAACCAAAGCGAGTTTGAGGATTTTCGAAGGGTGATGCGTTTACAAGAAAGGAGACGAATCGCCGCCTACCAGGTCCGATTAATTGCGAACAGAGGCTTAATTAGCCCCGGCAACGATGCGAATTCAATTTGTCGCTAGCCGTAGTAAGGTGGTAAAATCCATTTCGCCAGAGTCGAATCACGCGAGATACGCGTTTTTCAACTAGAAAGGAGAAACCAGAGATCGTATGTCCTCGCGTGTCAATTTTCATCCGTTTCGCGATTCTCGCGAATTCGACGCTGATAAATCGTATGATTGATCTGCCTTGCGTCAGAATTATGTCGCGTTCAAAGAAATAACAAGGGCGTATGCAGGAGATTGTTCGCGGAACGTTCATTCTCGCGAATGAAGCGTCGATCAAAAGAGAATTTTCCAGAGAATTTGAAATTTCTTTCCTATGCGATAAATTTTAATTTATGAAGCTTTTACGTTTCAACCTTGCTTTCGTTTTAGCAAATAAAAAAAGAATATTTGATGTTTCGCGGAAAAGTTTAATATTTCACGGAAACGTTTAATGAAAAATTGAAACAAGAAATCACGCGTGTTAACAAAAGTTTTTCATATTTTGCTTAACGTTAGAAAATTACCGAGAGTTATAAATTAGTTGCATATCCTTTTTTCTTCCTTTTAATAAAATAAATTTTTCTCCGAAATTTAGAAGGAAACAAATTCAATCTCGTATTCGCAATTTCAAGTTTAAATCGAGGAAAGAACTTCTTATAACGTAAAAGAAAAAGCGAGTGTGATCTTCGTATCTCATCTTTTTTTATCAGATCCTGATCTCAAAAAGTAAGTGGAAATACTACGCAGACTTTCTTTTCGAGATATTTTTCATTTAAAAAGGACAGTCTGCTACTCTCTTCCCTTAATTCTACGTTACCTGTTCGATGAGAAGAGCGCAAATAGTAGATTTCGATACCCTTAATTGTCACGAAAAGACTGCATTTTCTAAAAAAGCGCTTTATCCTGTAGAAATCGCGAATGAGGCACTGCAGAGGCAGTTCAAAGTGATGTAAGTAGCTTTTGCCAACGAGATTCGTGTTGCAATCGTAATTCTGTCTTATGCGCGTTCTTTCCAGAATATTTTCCTAACTTACTACAACATTTTTCAAATCTACATATTACAAAATGTTTCGCCGAAATTACGTTATTTCTCACAGTGACACGCACTGTAAATAACGCGTCTACGCTAGCGTAAGCGGAAACAAGAGTTTCAAGTTGAAATTATCTTTCCTAAATCGTCGAAAATAGTTTTAGATTCGCTTTGTAATTTTTCGGAAAGCAGATATAGTTTAACTGAGATATAATCTAATTGAGAATAATAGATTCATCCTGAGAGCTTCTCGATTACAATTTTCGTGTACTTCGTTCCACCTGTTGAGTTCGTCGTCGGCTATGCACATACGAATGCTAACGAGACTGCGAAATCGAATAAAAGAATTCTTAACTGGACTACAAATTAAACAAAAAGCTTCTTATTGAACGCAAAATTTTATATCTAAGGAAATGAAGAAGCTAGATTTATTCTGATAACGACAGATTGAATAAAAATTAAAAACTTGTGAAGAAAATCCTATGTTAAAGTACTACGCGAAAAAAATCGCTATTCGTCGACGAGAGGAGATTGCTACGATAAGGAAATCTATACAAGTAAAATTGCGAATCGCGTGTAATTTGGAATGTAAAAAAAGAGAGACTCAACGGATCCCTGTTCGTCCCAACAGTTCATCGTTTAACGTACCAGTACAAGATCAAAAAAAAAATGTATCCTCGTTACGTTTCGGCAAAAATTCCGCGCGATTAAATATCGACTGGAATGCAGAAGGGCGGAACATTTTTCGCATATTTGCAATAACTACGCCAAACAATAGAGCAAACAGTATGCTCTGATAGATACGGGACAAATTGCTACAACGGTTTTGTAAACTTGGATTTTTCAGCTCGAAGATTTTCAATTTGCCAGATTACGACGAAGTTCATGTAAATCGTGTTCACGTATGAACTATGTCGTCAATTATCGTTCGTGCGTAGGGTTGATGTGTCGCGTTTTTCGTTTCGCGAACACATGCATCCCTGAATTACTTAAGGGACCGTGTCTGATTTCCCCGGACAGTCCAAACGAAATCAAATTCATAATCCGATTCTGAAAGTTGATAGAAAAATATATCGATCGCTTGTCTTATTTAACGTATATTCTTCTCTTCCGAAAATTGGACGAGAGGACAACGACGATACAACATCCGCGAACTCTCTAAATTTTCATTGTACAATGATCTTATCTCAATGATCTTTCCGCGAGACTATTTCTGGGAACTATCCGATGAAAAAGCATTTCTCCATTCAACAGATTATTTAAAACCTTCTTGGCTATTTTCTCTTCATTGTACAATTACGAATCGAAATATATTTTTTTTACTGAAGCAAATTGAATCTGCGCGAAGAAAATAATGTATGCAGTATTATAATGGATAAGAGAGAGAGAGAGAGAGAGAAAGATTGCGAATAAAAGCCCGTCGCAAGCTTTCCTAGATAAAAAAAACATGTGTTCAACGTAATTTACAAATACCAATCCGACTTACAAATGGCAATTTTCTAAGGATTTAATTTTTAGGCGCATTAACGCATTTTTTTTTTTTTTTTTGAAGCATGATTGGTTTGCGCATACGAGTATCATCGGGCGGAATATTTGCCGAGGATTGGGTCGAATTTCCGTAAAAATTTCTCATGCTATTCTCATTAAGTTTTCTCTTCTAATTTCCGGTACGTTAATGCGAGAATGTATTAACGGCTAAAAGTATAATATCTTAGGGAACGCTTTTCAGCTGAAGATATTCCCGACAACGTTTTTCCAAGGAATTATCGTATCTCAACGAAACGCGATATAAAAATCCATACAATATTTACGAGAATGCCTGTAAATTTAACGTTCCATATACTGACGCCAGAGATGCGATACAACGAAATGAAATTTTAACGGAAACAAAGTACAACGAAACACATTTAACTAATTCGAGTATTCTGTCTGCTATTGACAAAAGCGTGCAAAACAAAAGAATAATATACGTAATGTTTGCAAATAGATCGAAATCGAAATGTTTGCAGACAGAATATCGCGAATCGTCCTTGTTTGCTATGGGAAACCAAACGGCTTAAATCAATTACCATGAAACTCCTATAAAACCGACTTCGTCTTGGAGCGGGATTGAATCGTCGTCAGGGGACAAAATCGATCGTTATACGCGCGCCAGATTTATCGAGAAATCGATAAATCTGAGTCTCTCTCTACGACCCTTTGCAAAAGGATTTCTCTACTTTCGATTAAAGCTTTGCTACCAAAGCGTTCCCCCTCTTTATCTTACTCTTAATTATAATTAACAGCGATATTCTAAATATAGACAAATACTAAACTATACTTGTATAGATCGTATGTACGGAAATATGCGCGTGTTTTCGTTACTCTATGATAAATATAGGCGTGTTACGTTCTAGGCGACTGTCGGATCTCATCGACTCTAGATTTCATTTCCTAGGGGACCGTGCGTCTCTTTGCATCACCTTAGCGCGTCCCAAAGTAGCCAATTAGAAAATTCTGCTTAGAATAAATGAATTAGAGCGATGAGACCAGCGTCAGTATGGCTGTTCGAAAATTTATCGAATAACGCCACGATTCAGATTGAAATGTCGTCCCTTAAAAAGAACAGCGATTTTACGGCTAATATATAGAATGCTGTACATAGATACGGTATAAGTATAGCGCGGGATAGGTGGCGCCAAGTTTGCGCGCGCAACAGATTCGAAATACTGATCACGAGTTCTCCCTTCTTTCTGGTTGGTGGAAACTTTCCCGCGTTTCGCCCCGATTCGAATTCTCGTAGGAGTCTCGTGTCACGTTCGAGGAGAGTTCGCGTGAGGGAAATTATTCCGTTTACCGTTACCGATCCTAATTCAACAGCGGTGTAACGAGTGACTATGTACCGACTGATCCCGGAAAATATTCTTGTTCGTTCTCGGAAGTTAGTTACTTTTCTCGTTATTCTAAATTCTTGGCATACCTTGAAGCCAGCGACGGCCAAATCTGGAGACACCTGTAGAAAGCGTGGAGAATACCTGATCTGACGAGTTCACGGCCATTAGTCTGATCTTTTCTTTCTCGACTGTCTGAGAATCTTCTTGTTTGAAAATTACCGGAACGCCGAGGAGACCTTCTAGATACTCTTCTCAGGAAACTCTTCTTTTTTTTTTTTTTTTTTTTTTTACGTTACGCGATCGTTTTTACGCGATTGCGAGCGCGTTATCGGGGAATAGGGAGGAAAAGGGAGGATAAGGATGATTCAGGAGGAGAATGGCAAGTTCGAGAAGGAAATAGACAATCGAGGAGAGATAAGAAGTGGACGAGGTTACAATGGATATGGAGCTTTCAGGAGCTGATGTCTCAACCGCGCGGCGGCTCGCAATCGACTGACATCCCGAGGGTTTCGACGCCTCCTGCTGGTCGCTCGTGGTCCTCTCTAGCACACAAGGCGCAGACTCCCTAAAACAATCCCGCCACGATCTGTTATTCTTGCTACATGCTGATTGGTTCCCTTCCCTTCGTGCTTGACTTTTCGTTTTTCCTCTTTTAATTGGTATTTGCTAGATATTCATTTCACGTTACGCAAACAGTGTCTTCTTTCATGTTTCATTTCAGCTTTGAAATGGCTTCCGTTATTATTTTTCTGAAGCTGTACGAGGTTTCTCATCTTTGAAACAAGTTTAATAATGAATTTTCATTACGTTTCTCTGTTATTTTCGCTGAAAAATACGTATGCTACCGTTGAAAAATATATGGGCTCTTGCTTATTTTTGACAGAATGTAATTTAATTAGAGGAGACCCGGAATAATTTTATTCTTCGTCACAGCTATAGGTAGAATACTACGACGTGATTTATTCTTAATTGGCTTCTGTAAATGTCAAACACCATGAAGCAGTTTCATTGTTTATGTTATTCATGATCCTCAGATTGTTTGGTTGTCAAGTCAGAAATATGATACAGAAGATTCTGTTAATAATAATGTTTAAGATCCGTTAACATTCCAATCTGTCATGTACCGAATCTCAATACAACGTTGGCAAACTTCTAAATAAATAATTTAAATTTCATATTGTTTATATTGTTCGTTTGTATGATACGAAGATACAAAATTTTATTTTTTATGCTACTTATTAGCATTATTCTCGTATTGTTGATACAACACAAACGAAGTTCTCATGTATTTACGCGGCAATGTACGTGCCATTTTCCTCATGGTTGTCTGAAGAAAAATTAATTGTTCGACATAGTTGATTGCCACCGTTCTCAATGAATGTTAAAATATGCAGAAATAACTGCAGTTTCACATAATCTCTGGTCCATCAATATAAATGGAAATTGTATCATGGCTATAGTATTTAAGGCACATAAATCGTAGTTTATGAGAATAATACGTGTTTCCTAACAGATCCGTTAAAATTATCTCTAGCATAATCGCCTCATAATTCAACAATCACTGATCGGTTATAGATAAGATCGGTTATATAAATAATTAACTAACCGTATGGTATCCAATCTCTTAAATATTTGATAAAAGTTTTTGTAATTTCTGTTAAATTAGTTGCATCGTATTGTATATTACTAATTAATATCTTCATGAGTCATTAATGTTATACACCGTAACATTGTACGATATGCGGTGACACATTCAACGTGTTTGAAAGTATTATAAAGTAAATTTCAGTGAAACCGTCGGTGGCATGTTTTCTCAATTCCGTTTTCCATTTCCATTTCAATTATTGTTTCACAAAAATGTCCAACAACGTAGCTCTACTTCAAAAGTCACTTCGACATCGTCTCTTTTATTAATTAATCTTTTATTAATTAATTTAATTAATTATTTAATTGTTTAATTTTTTTATTAATTAAGTAATCTTTTATTAATTGTTTAATCCCTGCTCGCGCTCTTTTTCCGCTTCAAGCAGTCGTATGTAAATACGTACGTACATACTTCCATGGCACAGCTGCTTCACGTTTGTTACTAGTTTCGTTTGATTCGTGCTGTTATATTCTCCATCTCGGATTTACCATTTTCACTCGCGTATTCATATACACACGTATGCAGACACGCAGTTAGGCAGAGGGTCTACGATTTTAAGTATTCATAGCGTTTATCGATCGAAGTAGAATATGTTTAATCAACGTACATAATTCCTGACATCGTTCCTTTTAGCGTAAACTATAATAGAACGTTACGTTCGAAAGTGTTCGTAAGCGACGGAGAGAGAAACGTCTTGAGAAAATATCGATGTAAATGAAAGAATCTATCTAGAAATGTATTAGTTGCATTTAAAAGGAAAGAAACGCGTTAACAGAAGATTATTAGTAGAACTTCGTTTATCTAAACTAATCGCGACACACGTTGTTCGAATGATCGAATTTTTCAACTGATCGACTAACTTGCGTATAAGAAAAAGTATTTCAAACTATTTTACAAATATTAATATAAAATAGGAATAACGATTTGCATAAAATTGTAAAAATTCTCTTCTGGGTTTCACGTTGATCAATTTTCTTTCACGCCAATTGAGAATAATGGCAAACTCTTCTCTTCAGCGCCCTGAATCTCGAGCGGCTTTGAAAATTCAGTTAAAGTGTGAATCGAATTCTCCCTAAAATTCACTTGTGGCTTCTCACTTTCGCGCCCCTGTAACTTTTATTACCCTTTTATATATGTATGAGTTTTTACCAGTTTCTATAATTTCACGGCTAGATTTTATTCGAAGTAAAAGAAGAGTTCGTTAACAAGGTTTCATATGACGTCTATACGATATGCACGTTCCTAGAAATCTGAATGCGATGAAACTTCTAACCTGAATTGGAAAAAATTTCATTATTTCGTATTCAACCGATTCACAGAATTATAAGTGGAACTTGTGCGTAATAAAAATATAAGAAAACGAAAAAAAAAGCCGAAAAACATACGTGATCGATAATAGAAATATGAAATAAACGATGCATTGATTTATAATTTATGAATGCAATTAACGAACGTTCGAGAACATTTTCTTTTTATCAAGTATTCTTACGATCGTCAATAAGTCATTTTATTTTGTTTATTTCTTTTTTTTTTTTTACTTTCTTTTAATTCTCATTTCATTTTCCGAAACACCGAAGCACCTAGTATGCTTGACCTATCTCGCGCTAATTTCATAAATATATAGCAGGAGTAAATGTTGAATATTATCACGATGTATAGCCGTAATTATGCAAATATTACGAGCGTGAAACACGGTTATAGAAAATGACAACTTATTCGCATAATTATCTTCAACGACGTTAACGCAGTGAATCTGACAATGAGGTCTGTTTCTATTCGTTTCGTTACTTGCTACGGCTACTTGGTATGTTCGATGTACAATGAGTTTTCGTCTTTGTAGTTGTTCACTGGCCCCAAATTGGTTCTTCCTTTGGGAAACTTTCCGCATCACTTTCTAACAACGTGATCTTACCTCGCTTTCATGTTTCCTTTTTCGACATCGCAAAATTATTATCTTCGATTCTAGACACAGTACTGATCAAAAGTTTGGAATCGTTAATTGAGCAAATATAATTATCTTCAAAGATTCTTCAGAGAAAAGATCCATCGAAGCGAAGCGCAAATGTACGAGTATTAAGAACAGAATTTAATAAATGAAATTATCGCAGAATATTCTTTAGCAAAGATGGTTCGTTAAAGCGAAATAAATTATTATTAATTAATCACAATGTTAATTAAAATATATGTAATTAATTAAAGTATATTAAAATATGTTTGATTCGACAAGTGCTGTTTAAATTAGGCAAACAACGCTAACTTTTTCCGGTACAATACATAAGGAGTTATGTATTGGAGTAACGTGGTGTGAAGTTCTTTTTTATCGGATTTGTCTTTGAAAAAGTTCCATCTGCTTGCTGCTATTGTGAAAGATGCAGAGAATTCTGTCTGGATACAAAGCGTCTTTGAATTCTATTCGTAGCCGAAAAAGTATGTTTTAATATCTGATCGGATGCGTTCGTGTGTATTATATTTTATTTCGCATATTTATATCGGATTTACTCGATCTGTCAAACATACGGAATATTTATGTGCTTGGAGAATAAGATTGCGGGAATTTTAGAAATCTAGAAGAAAATAATGTTTTATATAGTTTTCGTATTTCACGAAACAAATTCGATATCCGTATGGAGCATCTTTCGTGAAGATCTTTTTTTTATTCTGTTGAGGTTTCATTGACAACCGAACTTCTAGCGTTTTTTAAACATTTCTCACCAAATATTCGAAAAGATTGTCGCGATGCTTGTAGAAAAAGCAGATTTCTATCATATTTAAACCCTAAAGTTTCGAAATTTTTTATTTTTATCTTCTCTCAACGCATCTTTTAATTCTATTTTCACATTTTACGCTTCACATTCAGCATCTGATATTTTTTTAATAATATTCAGAGGTTCGAATTTTCAGTAGTAAAATAACAAATCCGGAACAATACCGCGTGCAAGCTTTTCGTAATCACGGAGACATTCAGCAGAGTAACATTGTTAGGATGATGAAATACGAAGAAAAAATTTGAGCTGCATTGTTACTGAAAGCCACGTGTAGCCTGAAGATGATCGCAGATTGCTAAAATGAAAAAAAAATTCTCATCTACCGGCAAATAAAAAGAACAAAATAATGATTTTTTTCTAATTTCAATAACCTTATCTGCTCCGATCTTTTTTTTCGTCGCTTTTACGTACCGCAATCAACAAGTTGTAACCGCGATCTTACAATTGCATTGTAAATTTTATCATTTAAAAACTCTAGAGTTTATAGATAAATATCCTACGAAAAAGGATTTTTCATGAACAATATTTAATACACACATTCGTATAAAAATATTTCCACAAAAGAATTACATATCATGGCAGATAGAATTCAATTTCTAAGTACAAACAGAATTAATAAGCACGAGACTTGTCTGTCAAGCGTATTCCTTTTTAGAATAACGAGGTACTGCATATTTATAGATCAACGTGTTGACATACGTAGCTGTCATTTCCTTCGTATTCCTCGTTTGCAAGTCCACAGGTGGAGCTTTTCGAAATCATATTAGAAATACACATGTTCATCTTCACATCGCATTCACGCATTTAAAAAGAGAAAAGACGAAAAATAATTGGTAATTACGAGTAACTTATCTTCTGCTTCCAAGTTTTATCTTGCCTCGATAGAAAAATATTTATAAAATAACATAGATTTCTTTATTTATGGTATACTATCTTCCTATGGTATCTACCTTCCAGAGGAATTTCTAGATTAAAATGCTGCTTCAGAGGGCTCAAAAATATCCTATGCGTAATTACTTGCTAATGCAGTATGCGTTATTAAGTGTAAGTATAGTTGGCCAAACGCTATGTACTTACTTTCGACACTTACATTTTCTTTTAATAAACTTTACTTTGTTAATAAAATTCAAAGAAGCGAAAAATAGAAGCATTCTCTGAGAAAAATTATTTTATCGTTAAAAAATTCGTGAGAGATATTGCACAAGAAGTTCAAAGGTTAAACATTCATCTACCCAAACGATCGAAACGATTGACATTAGATTTTTCGATATATATATATCAGCAAGAGAACGAACGAACTTATCAGACAGTCCGATATTTAACTCTATGTCATAGGTTGTTAGTTCTAGCGTTAAGTAAACGTAGTAGCTTCAATGAACCATTATACGAATTTTAGAAATAAAACTCGTACGTCTGATTAAATTGTATACACCAGAAACGATTCTCCTCTCATAGCAGCGTAATTCGTCAACGCAATGCACTGGGGCGTGTAACAGTTAGAAAGCAGCGCAATTTGCAAGCCGAAGCCATATATCTCCGAGATAAAATGTGCTACAACCGAAGCTGCTCTCTGTCCCAGTTTTTCCCTTTCTGCCATCCGTTTCTTTTCACACCAATGTTCCCTCGACGTGTATGCGTGTCGGTCTTTGTCAACGTTTGAGTCTTTTAGGCTACGTTTTCACATCGCTCGATAAAGATCATAATATCTTTCGAATGATTCCTTGACACAGCCTTTGAACTGGTTGATCGTGCAAAACATCGAGTACAGTTCACGAAAGTTTCGTTTCGTAAAACCATTTCGATTTTGAAATTATTTGTGATATCTTCTTAGGGCGAGTAAACCTATGGATCTGAGCCATTTGTTCCTTTGGAATCGAACATCAATCGTGTAGTTGTGTAAGGAAATTAACAAATTCATGAAAAAACAGAGTCGGATCAGTTCGATTTCTGAGAGGTTCAAGTATTCCGTGTCTTCTGTACACATACGTTTTCAGGGCGTTTTCAGTTTGATCAATACGACAGCGACAGTCGTATCTCATTACGCGTTTTTTTACAATACGAGGTATAATTACGAAGTAAAAGCTCTTTCTCGCCCTGTACTCGACAAACGCGTTCTCGCCAGTTGTTTCAATTCGATTTCCATTGATGTACTCTGAGGCTGAAAGTATAACCGTCCTCTATGCATGAACCTATGTCGCGATTATTATAGTGTTTTGGCTGCAGGCATTGAGAATAATTATTATTTTCAGTTGTGAAAGGTAACAGGAGAGGATAATAAAAGGTGAAATGATTTAACGAGTAACGAAGGGAAATAGAAATGGCAAAGCGGACGATGCTGACATTTGAATTTAAAGAGACGTCTGTTAATTATTGGAAAAATGGGGATCGTACGAGGAAGACTAAAATGTAAAAGCGTAATAGGGACACGTTTTTAACCGTTACGAAGTGTATTACGCCACGTGGCGTATTATTTCCGTCGTATTCGTGTACTTTTCTGCCTGTGAAATTATTACAGGTTTTTATAAATATTTTATTTTACGACATAGAAATGCGAAATTGAAGATTTTTTTATAATTGGTATTCGTTGCGTTCTTTAAACATTTTTTGACGCAATCGGATTGCTTAAGTTCGAGGAAGAAATGAAATGATCATTATCGATATTCATAATATGCATGTTTTTATGGAAAAATTAAACGCACTAAAATACGCAGAACGCACGTAATGGACAAAAACACGTAAAATATAAAAATTTCGTGTTACGATATTCAGTGGCTGAAACAAGCCTAAAAGCAGAGATTCAAAGTAAACTTTCTTTTACTTCTTTTGCAATGGTAAGATATTATTAAATTTCTTTTGGCCATCGTCAGAACTTCGAAATTACCTTCTAAAGCTTTTTTTTTTATTCCCAAAGGTACCAAATCTCATTGATCCTGTAACTATAACACTTTGTGAAGGTAAAGTCGAAGAGGAAAATATCATTGGTCATCTTCCGACTCTGCTATCTTGCTTATTCAAATCATAAGTTCTACTTCTGCCTCTGTTTGAACGAGGGGCAAATATATTTCAATATTTTAACAACATTTTACGTTTTGCAATTATTCTTCTATAAAAATTCTAAAGATCATTTTTTCACGAGGGTTGAAAGAGCAAAGAATCATCGATTTCACCTTTTACCATTACAAACGAAGACTTAACTTTCGCTTCGTCCGCGATAGCATATCCAAATTTTCATACGCGATGTTGCCGATTTCGAAATCAAAGAACGTCTAATTAATCTTTATTAAATATTGTTTAGTCTATTTTGAAATAAAACTGGAAAGAACACGCGGTCTGTTTATTTTACGACTTCAGCTAATTCGGCTGGATTTATGATACGATTTTTTATGGCTTGCAACAGTTATGATTGCTTTCTTTGTTTCTTGAAATCACGAAATCATACAAATCAACTAAATTAAATGCAATATCTGCTCTCTTAAATTAAATTAGATAACGAAGCAAGTTTTAATCTCTTCATTAAAATAATTGTGAAAATACGGAAATACGTTTCTCGTATTTCATTTTAGACTAATTAGTACGAAACATTAATACAGCGCTGCGACTTGATCTCTCTTCAAGGAAACTGCAACGAACAGAATCGGCTTTCTGTCTCTGCAAGCATTTTTTTTTTTTGGAACATTTTAGTCGAATCACAATTTTAAAAAATTTGGAAGAAACAAGTGGTATATGAGGAATTTAACGCTAGGACCATCTAAAGTATAAAACTGGTAGCAAAGGATTTTAAGACAAATCGCTCAATGCTTTCAAATTAATAAAATCCCTCAAAAATTTCCATGAAATTTTTACGAATTAGTCATTTCAACTATTCTGCTAATTCTACCGTTAAACTGTAGAACTATAGAAGTATCATTTTCATTTGTAATTAATATTAGATCGTCCGAAAAGTTTCTTTCGTTTTATAAGGAAACAATGGATGCACCGCATTTGTCGTTTTACATTATTTTATCGAATTACGTACGATCCATTTTCTTCTATCAGGATAAAGATCACAACGTTCGACAGATTAGGTTTCATGCTTGTACAAAGATGTACTGTAGTAAAAGACGTGTCTGTAAAGGAAAGACACTTTTCGGACAACCAAATAAAATAAAAAAATTAAAATTTCATAAAATAAAATAAAAAATTAAAACTTTTGTTTCAAATTAAAATAAAATAACAAAATTTCCCATACATTGGCTAAAAGTAAAGGAACTCTGAGGGAAAAAGTAAAGTAAATGGACACGGAAGATGGACAAATCTGTGTATATCTAATCGCAAGCGATTCGACAGTAGTTGGATCCACGGCCTGTAGCTCGTAAAATAAAACACTGCAGGCGTGTACTTTCGAACAATAGAAGTTCTTTCAGTTTTCCCAATTTCTTTATCCTATTCTCTTCTGCTTGTACCATCAACGAATCGTGAATAATACTTCGAATGTATAACAAATTTCCAGACAAACAGGAGGCAAATAGAGTAAAGCATTTCCTACAACGGAACGAGTTATATGATAGATATGTCGTAAAAGGCATCCATTAAAAGGAAAGCAGCACGAGGAACGGAATCGATGCTCTGTTTGCCGTCGAACATTCGCAGGACTCCGCAAAGGGCAACACAGAACACGGATCTTCGTTCTCATTTCCCTAGTTATATCCGGCGGATAAAACTGCTTGGAGGAGCGGTGCTTGACGATTCTGAATACCGCATTCTTACGACTGACGAGATCGCTTCCGCGTTTTCATCACACTCGAAAAGATCACTTTGTACGGAATGAAAAAATTGTCTCGTCGTGATCGCCAGTAGTACGAGGAGATTGAATGTATTCCGGCGAACACCTGTGTAGATTTAGCGATTCTCTAACGACGACAGGTTGGAAATTTCTGCTTGCAAAATTCTTCTATTTGCTTCATTCCTTGTGCAGCCGTGGATAAAAGGTTCCATCGCGTAGAAATTCTACAACGAGCTCTTTAGATCTTACGAAGCTGTTCGCCGACACTCGTCTCAAAAGTGTTAAACTTTGTTCACGACTAATACTTATTTAAGTTTTTTGGCGAAAGAAATTATTTTCGAATAAATTGAATTATCAGAGGTACCGATAATTTTCAGTGATACGATTCAAAAGTGCTCATGAATATCTATGTAGATTTGGCGATTCTCTAATGACGACAAGTTGGAAATTTCTGCTTGCAAAATTCTATTTGCTTCTTTCCTTATGCAGCCGTTAAACTTTATTCGCGATTAATACTTATCTAACTTCTTTGGCGAAAGAGATTATTTTCGAGTAAATTGAATTATCGGCGGTATCGATAATTTTCAGTAATACAACGTTGCAAAGTGACCATCGTGAAAGCGATGATGATACTGAAAATATGATATATCGTGTGTACATTGGAAACTTTTATATGGTTAAACGAAATCAATCGAGTATATCACTATTGGTTATTTAATAGTCCGATATTTTACAATAAGACGATGTAGATTTACTTCACACCATTTGAAGGGAACAGAAGTCGAACATCGATTAAAATACAATGGGTGAAAAATCGCGGCAGTCTAATAGGTGCCAGTAACGATAAAATGAAATCGACAGGCGAGCGTCATACGAACAGAGAATCGGAATTGATCAATAGAAAATTCGAACATTCGTATTTCATACATCGATTCGTTTTCTCCTTTTTCATTGCGATATAAATGTCAAATATAATATTATGTTTGAAATATAATTTTACCTTTAAAAATTTATCAGTTTGCCTGTGATATACTTTTACGAACCGAAATATTTCTGTTGAAGTGGTTAACACTTCTAAGGAAACTCTACATCTGTACCGACTAATTTTCCGACTCACTAAAGCCATCGACAGGCGATAGGCAAAAGACAACCGCATGGCAACCATAGACAAAAGACAGGCAACGATGGCTAGCATGCGGATCTGGACCAGCTCAAACTGTACTCATATTTATACAAACCCACGACATTGTAAATACCAGCCTAATTACTGAAAATTCTGTACAGAATTGATAGTAATTGTAAAATAAATAAATTAAAAAAAATATATTTATACAAACATTTCTTTATTAAATATATTTTACTATCTGACAATTTATCCACGTGCCGTTCTCTCTATCTATATAAGCAATAACCGCTACAATTTCATTTCCGTTTGTTCCTACAGTTTATAATTCGCTTCACTTGTTATTAGTTTGCTCGCTTTCCGCTTCCACGGAATTAAAGATGGGAATATAATGAAGATAATATGAAACTGAAATCGTTCTGAGTAAATCAACTGAAAACGAGACGCAATATTACCTGGAAATTTCTTAACCAATACAACTTAGGAAAGACAATTTTCCACTGCAAAATGAAACGTACAATTTTCCTACCAACCCACGCAAATAATATTAAATTCATCCTACGCTACATAATTAATCCAAACAAAATGTACATTCTCCGATAAATCACATCGTTTTAATAGAATGTTTCCTTTGTTACGTAAAATGGGAAAATCGAATTTATTATCTTAATTAATAAAATTAAACATTAATTAAATGTATATTCTGTATTATATTCTGTATTCTAATAGAATTCACAATTAAATCAAATCAAAGCTTGTTAAATACATTGAACCATTCCCAATCATTTTAAAACTTTCCAACGATATTGTATTCTGATAGAGATATGTTGAGAAATGTCGTGCATGTACTTCCACGAAATTCGCTAACACGATTGACTAACACGACGGTTTCATTAATATAAAAATATTCATCGCAAATATTAACGAAAGATGGTTTCATTTTCTGAATTAAAAAATTGCGTTTATATTCAAACTTAATTTTAAAAATTACATCTCTGTTTGAAGAATATATTTTAATTTTCTCGTGAAAATTTGCCGAGTCAAGGATAAAAAAGGAGATATAAGAATTTGCACGGTGAAATATAAAAACACTTTGTTTTACTAGATTTAGGTCAAACGAAACGAAAGTTAATTACTTATATTCCAGCGGAACAAAAATTTCGAAAACGATCCTCGTACATATTTTAGCTTTCAGTGAAATGAAATCGTGGGACGATCAATATCATCGTATCTCATCCTTATTACTCGGCATCTTACTGAAGTGAACATTCAAGACTTTCATAATCCCTCTTCCAAGATAAGTACATTGAGAGCCCCACTTTTGCTAAAATGGGAGAATGAAGAACCATCATCGCGATACTCAAGAGGGGAGTCAGTAGCTGATAACAATCTCACTAGTGAGATATGCTCGAAATAGCCTGATTACTGGGTCCATCATTTATTATTTATCTTCCATGTGTTTCTAGAACGGACGGATGAATAAAGTTAAAAATTAAATAATACGAAACTGTGGAAATTGATTTCAACACTTATTTGCTATACGATTATTTTACTTTTGCGATTTCATTGAACGTTTCAAATTGTATTCGAAGGTTTCATTCGACCACAGAAATTTTTTACTGTAAATTTGAAATTGTGGATTGAAACTTTAAAACCTAAAGCCAAACCCAAATGTACTATTTATTAAACTCTAAGTGGCATTTAGATGACGTTAGTTTTAGACGAATCCAAGAGAAAAATGTGTAACTCAAACGAATATCGCAGATTAGTGATTGCTAATATAACACGACATAATATCACGCGATTATTAAGTTTTAAAAAATATTCTAAACAGAAATATCTTGTTCAAAATTTTTCTAGAAGTATGTTGCGCCAAGTGGCCAGAAACTCACCTTCAACGAGCTTGAAAACTACCGGTAAAGTAGAATGTTTGAAATTAGAATCGCTTACGCTCAGAATTAATCGAATGCAAAGTAAAGGAATGTTGACCACAATTCAAAAAATTTCCTAGATATCTACCTTACCAACAGCCATAAAACAAGATTCTCCTTGCAAGATGTAGAAATCGATTTGAAAAAAGAAACTAGAAAACAGGAAATATCTTCCGCTTCCAACGGTTGATAAATCGCTTTCGTTTGATAAAAGATATTATCCTTGATATCGCCGACCGACAATAACGATTGCTATCAGGAATAATATTAGGAGTACTAGTTATCACTCAAAAAGCACTTGGAAGGAATGCAAGTCTGATTGATTATTTCTAATAAATTCGACACAATCATAAAAATAGCTATGTGTTTTAATCGAACGTTTCACATCTACAAATAGAACAATATAGCACTGTGTAACGATCTGTGAACCAGCGCATTGATGAGATTTATCTCGAGACGAACTCTATATCGTGATACCTATTCATAATCAATAGATTTGACGCAGTGAAGTATGAAAAAAAATTTTTGAAAGAAGCTTTTATCTTCTCTATACTAAATTCGAGTACTGATTAAATTTTCAATAAACTGTATATTGTTCCCTAACGACGAAAAGTCAGAAAATGAACGAAAATGGACTTGTATCTTTCCTGCGTAATCTTCGGTTATAGTTCTGTAAAGAATTGATCGTAATTATAAATAAATAAATTTAAAAAAAAAGAAAACCTTCAGTTATGAATAGGTACCACATGAGACCTCGTTCGAGATAAATCTGATCGCGTGACCTGCTTCATCCCATGTCGTCTCAAATGATGTCTCAAAAAATGCCATCTTCTTATACAGAGAAGTTGCAGAAGCAACAAATTTCTTCACATTATCTTCGAAAAACAGGACTGAATAATTAGCCTTTTCTGTCATAACGATCGATATACACTTCCACTGGCTTTTTATACCGGAGGCTTTTCTGGATCGCGCGCTTCTTTGTGCCGCGCGGAAAAACTGTTGTTTAAGAACACGTGCGTTCATCGAAGAGCAATCGACTAAATATAAGCATCTACTGCGGCTGAATCACAGCTTATCAAGTGCTATAATAAGGCTAACGATATTATGGCAACAAAATGCGGAAGGTATAGCTGATGTTGTGTAAATTCTTTGGCATATTTACATCATAAAACTTCTATGCAAAGACTTGGCATTTAGGTAGATCTTGTACTCAAAGATATGTATGTATTTGAGTACTTTGCCTAACATCAAAGCTTTCGACTGCATTTAACGCCGAATAGTGTCAGTTCCATATATTCCATTAAAGCTTCCCAGGATGCACAGTCACATTCTATATGAAATCTTTCCAGAATATACACAGATCCATGAAAGCAATTGAACATTCGCGTCAGAAAATTGTCACGAATGTAAAATTTTTGAAATTTCATTAAAAGTATAGTAAAACGTGACGATTCTAACTATATTGGTAAAATTTTGAACCAATCTAAAAATCTATTAGACGTATATGATGGCAAAATGGAACAAAAGAAAGCCTGTTGCGTAACTGGATTGGTTTATCGATTCCCAAACGGCACATGTGAACGACATTACTATCGCTATTTGGCACCAACAGTCACTCAACTTTGACAGGAACTACGAACTCGTTTGTTCAATCTAGAACTTCGTTCAACCGTGAAAGCTGGTTTACCGTATAATTCACTACTTGCCCGTATCTAATTTGCTCATTTAGGAAATCCGAAATTGGTACCAAGTAGATATTGAGCAACTACTAACAAAATTATCAAAGATACGTATATGCGGTAAATTCTGTTTGAAATTACGAAATATTTACTAATTAGAATATACTCGATTCGAATAACTTTTTGACGCGTGTATTAAATCAATCGCAGGAAGAAATATTTTCCTAATTTTAAGGTTGCTGACTGGATAAATTAAATATTTCATAAAGTATAGAAAGTGAGTAGATGGCGAATTTGTATATATCTATGAGAAATCTATGAGAGATCTCTGCATAGGTTTGCTTTCTTTGGTATTCTTAAAAATTTAAGTCTGCACAACTATCCACTGTCTGAAAATAACTCACAGCAAAAATAATGTCGATAGGATCTTCATACGTTAGATAGATCTGAGTCGCAACGAAGATGTTTCTTTAAAAATTTGTGTTTGTAAAGCTACGCTTTGAAACTATGGTTTTAAAATGAAGGAAACCGGTTTGTACACCTTTCATATCATTACGTTGAAAATCAAATGGCTCTAAACAGAGATTGCGGTTCTAAAGATAAAAGTATTGCAATGAAACTGTTATTTTGCGTTTCGGTAATTTAAATCCAAGTAATGAAATATACGAGCATGGTAATAAAAACTTATGAACTATTGCTGTATCAAATGGTATAAGTTACACCTAGAAACTCGATATTGCACAAGATTTGTTTGCCTTTCTAATGTGATTCACAAAACCAAGATCATAATTGAGTTTAATAAAATATCAAAGTTCAAAGGAAGAAAGGATATACAAACTTTTCATCTTCATTTGATATGTACATAAATTAAAAATTTAACATATGCATTATGGAATAGATGCATCAGATTCTTTTTCACACGACTATCAATTTTCATGATATTACAATCAAGGCTTGTTGATATTCATTTAACTGTTTTGTTCCTTCTATCCTTTCTTCATTTTACGCTTTCTTTTCACTTACATTTTAAACTATCGCTATATAGACTGAAATTTAATTACTTACTTAATATAGGAGCCACAATCTTCGAATTATCACTTACCTGAAACAAACAATTAAATACTACATAAGTATCAATGAATAGCACTTAACAATACTTAATAGTACTTAGCATTATTTCAAATCATTATATCGTCTTCTTATTTCTTTTATTCCTTTCATTATTACATTATCTCATTGCACCAAACAATATAATTAACATCATTTCATAATATTAATGTTAGCTGTATATCTAACATGTATAAGTATATTATGTATATATCAACCTATACGTATGTAAGTATGTAAGTATACATATACATGTTGTTATAAACTTAATATAATGCGACACATTACCTCTGACACTTCTTAAAATATTATGAAACTGTGTTTCAGTCCTTTCTCAAATATTCCATACAATGTTTATTGTTGAATTTTAATCTGTCATTAAAACATTTCTCTCGGTATATTAAAGAAAATTTCGTTTCTAGTTTTAGTAAAAGAAAAAAAAAGAATGCGATATAAAAATAGACTAGAACGAACCGAGAAAGGATAATATTTTTGCATTTCATTCAATTCCTAATATCAAAAAAATGTGAGATAGAAAGCTTTAGAAAATAAAACCATTATCGTCAGTTTTCAGCCAACTGTAATGCATCACACAATGATAACTAGGTTGAATCCGAGAGAAAAAAAGATATGTCGGTTTTAGGCATAACGTAGCACGCAGCAAATCGCTAACATTCCAGGTCAACTATTCCACAAAAAGCTGCATTGATCTTTTCAGATGTTAGAATATGCACAAACTGAGAACTGCAATATTTGAGTAATAAATTGGACCCTACAGACGACAAACAAAAGT
Organism: Bombus confusus; assembly: GCA_014737475.1. Classification (NCBI taxonomy): domain Eukaryota; kingdom Metazoa; phylum Arthropoda; class Insecta; order Hymenoptera; family Apidae; genus Bombus; species Bombus confusus. The sequence goes on along the minus strand of JACXIV010000008.1, from coordinate 27,521 downwards.
CTAAAACAGTGCATAATAAATCAAAGAATACATTGGAATTGAATTTTTGGATAATCGAATAACTTTGACACACGATAGATTATTTCTTTGGAATTAGATTTATTATGTAGCGAATCAGGTTAGAAATACTTCTCAAGTTGACTAATAACTTTTATGAAACTACATACAATACATTAGTAACTAATGTATTAGTAATTATTTTATAAATAATTTGTAAACAAAGTAGAAAGACTCTGGCGTCACGTCTCACCAATGCACGATTCATTCTACTGCAGTCGTGGATAACCAACTCGCGCTCAATTCGCTCAAAATTATATGTATAACATGTACTTACGAATACTATCAATTTTGCAAAAAGTCTTTACAGATTTATTGATCTTTATCGCTATCGTTAAATAATTTAAATAGTACAAATTATAAGAACTTATGTCAACACCGTGATAAAAAGATTTGAATATTACCCATAGTAATAGAATAGTAGAATTTTTAGTAGAATCGTAAAATTTTGATTATGTCAGAACTAATCGTAACATACGCTGTCCACATAATTGAATGTTTAAATAATTATACGAGAAGATTTATTAATTTTATATAAGAAAAATGTTTGTTCTCCATTTATATTACAAGCATTAATATTAAATAGGAACAACATTCTAACAATTTTTAATTCGTTCCTCTAACAAAGCATTTATTCAACAATTTTATGCGGATGAAAGCTATAACACAACGCAATAACACGAATAAGATATAGAAATTCTAATATGGAAGCTAACAAAAGCGAATGAAAAGGAAGAAAAATAAAACGTAATGAAAAATTTAGCGGCACGATGTCCTGTTTCGACAGCTTAGGGTTATAACACACGTTCCATCTAAACGCAACGATCATCCGCAAATTTTGAGACATCGATCCATTGAAATGAATGTTTTAATAATCGATGGTTCTGATTGTCCAGCTTCCACTGTGCAATAATTCTTCCGAAAATCACGAATTCGTCGACTCTGCGCCACTTTTTCTACTTTGTCATTTCAACTGTAGAAGAGGCAATGTCAACATGGCTGTTATAAATGCACGAGAGGCAGCGAAATAACGTCCAGAATAATGACTGCAGTCGTTAATCGTAATAGCACCGCATTGAGGTCTACTGAACGAGGCATAAAAAGGAACACAGAATCCGTAGGCAGACCTGAGATCTAGGATTAACATGAAAGAACCACCGGAATAGAATGTGGTCCTCATTCTCTCGGTGTGTAATAGCGAGGATTAACCCTTTAGCCTTTTTCCGACCTTGTACTTAACCGAGGTAAAAGGTATCGTGCAAGAATAACGGACTCAATCTCGCATAACATTGCATGACAAACTTGTAGCTGTTAATATATTTAAGCTTCCAATAAATTGAAGTATTTTATGCGAAAGTTAAAACATCAATTAACTTTTATCGAATACCAGTGCCGTAATTTCCAAATCGGAGTTTTATCACGTTCCACGTGACTTGTATATGGCAACGACGATAAAATTATTAGTAAATATTTACAAATTTAATACTATTTCCAGTACTATTCCTATCATAATATCTAGACCGTAAATGTTTATGCAAATTCACGAGTTTATAAATATAAAAATAAATATAGTCGTCACAATGCTAGTCAAATTTCAAACTGTTCCGTATAACATAAAAAGTATCATTTTTACAAATGTTCGGATACCTTCGTGAGCGATTCTAATCTAGAGGGATGTAGAAGTTTGGAACAACTGTTTTTGCGAGTCCCCGTGATCCGAATCCGATATTCGTTGACATACGCTTAACGTCTCTGGTCTCGAGATATCATTGCGAGATTATTCTTGTTGATTTATACGTCTTTCGTATGGAACGAGGTTCATACTCGTAATTGATACGACATCGATTTCTCTACCTACATGTACCTGCATGGACCGAAGCTTCATTCCGTATTCTGAGGTGATCCCTACCACGGATTTATGCCTCTAGTGATTTGTAATGATAATCAACAGTAGGTATATGTATGATGCGTATCGTACAATTCTCAACGATTCGGAGATACGTTCCGTGTAATACAGTTACTAATTACTAAATGAAATTTTCGTTACCATAAAATGGACTAAACTTCTGTTTGTTTTGTCCAACTTTTCGGAAAAATCTCTAACATTCCTCCTAAGCTATTGTTTTTTATCCTAACATCTCATATAGTCGGAGTTAGTTATTGTTAGGTTGTCCGGAAAGTTTCTTTCGTTTTATAACGAAACAACGGATGCAGGACATTTTTTGTTTCATATTATTTTATCGAATTACGTATGATCGTAATAATAGAAACGGAACAAAATGGATCATACGTGATTCAGTAAAAAAATACAAAAGGAAAAATGTCTCTAAACGTTACGATAATCTCTTTTATAAATTTGAATAAGAATTTGCGATTTACTTATAATATACTATGAAAATTTTTCAAAAATAGTTTGCGTGTAATTTACTACGTTCCTTTATATTTTAACAATTACCATTAGAATGATAGTTTAAAATGTGTAGTTATTATTCACGCCGGCAGGAACACATTGGAGAATGAAGCGGCAAATTGGTTTTCTATTTATCTCGGCAGGCAAATTGGGACATTTACGGTTTTCTATTTATCTCGGCACTCTCCTGTTCAATTCGCTCACTATACAGACATTCCAGGTGAAATAGGCTACCGTCATCGATAATCATATTGTGTTTCAACATATTTTCCGAGATATTCTTCATCCACGTTTTGTTACAGCTTCCATAAAGAAAAATCATGTTAAAGCATATTTATAGGAGCATTTATTTATAATTATAACGTTCCATCGACTCGCCTATAAAGTAAAATTATCCGTAAATCGTCCATTGACGATGCATGAACGCTAAGATTAGTGGAGGAAGTTACGATGTTACAAGAACTTCGTCAAAAGGTGTATCATTTTGTCAAGGACCGTTTTCGACTTCATAGCAGTTTGGCTGGCACAAAGGACAAAAGACAGTAGTACTTGAACTTAAAAGTTCTAAAACCGTCTCACGTTGCAGATATATAGAAATACGAGAAGGATAAGAGAGTTGATCCTTTCGTTTCAAGCGGATCTTCGTCAAAGCCTTTTAAGAGGTAACGTAAGACGTTCAAGCCTGAACTAAGGAAAATTGGTCTTTAGACGAAATTAAAATAAACTTTAGCTGCTGAATATACATTTAAAGTATCTATATAGAATCGTTTCAAGAATTAATATTTGTCAAATTTTCTATTTCGTGTTTCTGGATTAGTTCCAATTTGTAATATAATGGTGCGTTTTCTTAAGGTTCGTGCAATAATGATAGGATTTTATAAAGAGTAGGTTTAAATTAAAATATCTATATAAAATATCAAAATTAAAAGATGTTTATATCATCTAAACTAAATTTATGAATTTAAATGTTTCATATCCCGTAACTAGTAGTGTTAATATTATTATTTCAAAAAGAATAATAATTTTCAGACCGTAGAGATATAATCTATAAATGGAAAAAGAAACACTATAGATATCAAAAGGAGTGCAAAGTCTGTTCAAATTTTTTATATAATTTCCATTGAAAGAAATATTATTCTTCGTTATATACGTACGAGATTATATTGGAATTTTCCTGTTATCAAATGGTTTCGCACTTTAACATTAATACATACTCCAAACTTTCCACGTACAAAATTTTTCCTTTTCTTATCCTACGTATGGTAAATTGCAATGTTAGCTGGTAGCTTTAAAGTACATACAAATACACACCTCACACAGCGCTTTCAACCGTTCAAGCAAGAACTTTCGCAACATTCCTCAAAAGTAAATTTACACATCTTCACGCGCGATGCTAGTTTAACGGCAACAACGTTAAAAAGAGAAATAAGAGAAAAGCGTGTTGTGCAAAGCTCTTGAATAGCGTTACGTTAAAAATAAAGACGGTACAAATCTAAATTATTTTATCCTTTTACTGACGAAAATCCCAAAAAATACATGCTCCTGCTCAAAAACTTGGAGCGTGTCGTAAGAAATTACTTTCCCCTATAAAAGATATTTTATTTGTAATTTTATTCATAATACTATCTTTTTACTGCGTTACGCTTGTGTATTAATTATACAAGACGATTCAGTAATATAAGGAAAGAAAGTGTCATATGAAAGAATTTTATTCTATATTTGTCTTACCGATATTAAGTCCACGTGACATTACATGAAATGTGTGTGGACCTTTTCCTAGCTTAATGGAAGCTTCGAAATCGCTAATTGACATTTCTAGATATCATCGAACCAGGGTCGCTATTGGTTTTCGATGCGTTGATAATAAAACACGTTTGGTTAGTCCCTGGAACGACCACTGATAATCAAAGACCGAAGCTTAGCAAACGTATACAAGGGGCGGCTGTTTTAGGATGATCGACCGGTTTATTTTATGGAGTCTACTATTTTTTTTTTTTTTTTTTTTTTCGTTCGCACGATAGAGGCTACCTTGTATATACGAATTTATATGACAGAAGAGCTAATAAATAAAAAGGACTATAATGTTTATTGTGTACTTGGTAATAAATAAGTTGTCAGTTTTAGTTCAGTTTAACAAAATGTCAGCGGAAGATATAACACGCGCCAACATGAAAAACTAAAAAATAACAGAAATACTTCAATGTGATTGAGTGCGTTTGTTTCGCCTCGAAAACATACAGAAAATGAAAAGTGTAGCAGTTTGCATAGATACAGCAACATGTAAGTGAAATTCAGCAAAATTGGATGAAACGCGTGTTATAACTCTAAGCTGTTGAAGCGGGACATTTCAGTCACTATGTAAATTCTTCTTCCTTTTCACATTTTTACATATTAGTTTCTATATTACAATTTTAACGTTTCATGCATGTTATTGCCTTACGTTGTAATTTCTATTTGCATAATATTCTTAAATAAATGCTATATTAACAATAATCCAAATGGTAATGTAACACGCATGTTAAAAAATTCAAGCATTTTGTATATCGCCAAAAAAAGTTGAAACAAAATGGTGATTTGTTTCTAAAAGTATTACTTTTGCATGCTATGTATAATGTATTAAATTTCCCATAAATGTATAAAAATCACAATTAATTTGGATAATCAAGATTCTATTGTATTTCATTTTTTATACAGTATGTATACATATATAGTATGTATCTACTATATGTATAAATATCCCTCCCTTTTAGTTTCTTTTTCTTGCTTCGTCATGTCCTCGACATGTTGATATATTGTCGTTGATCATAACGATACTAATATTTATATCTTATACGCAATTTATCTAGATAAGTTGAAAGTGGGTTAAGTTAATAGCTTATTTTTGCTAGAGAGCGGTAATTTACACAGAACGATCAAAATATTGCTTGCGTATTTTTTTTTTTTTTTTTTATTTCTACTATATCGATATTGATTTTGATATTAATAAACGACTTTAATACTAGTACAGTCTATCAGGGCCACAAGATGTATTAGTTTATAATAGAACAATCAATTACTAAATCTGTATTTTAAAAAGAAAAATATAAAAAGATATAGGTATAAAAATATAGAAGATATACAAAGCACATATTGGAAAGTGAAAATTTCGTTAGCTCCCTTTTCGGTTTTGAAACAGTTTTAAAAGTGCGAAGTAGTATAAAAATATCATATATCGATATTTAAATTTTTCTCTGCGTACGATATATGGCGTACGATACTTTTAGCAGTTTTAGCTGTGCATTCAATTTACTCCGAGTGTAAATTTTCAGAGTCAGAAAGCTGTACACTTTGAGCAGGTTGTTCCATTCCATTTGCACAGAGGAATTTTAAACGCGCAAGTTTCCTTTTATCATAATTCATGATATACGTAAAACGAATAAGCCAAGAAGAAAAGTTGTGCATTTAACGCTTACGACGTGCCTAACTTCCTACTTTCTGGGGAGATTGTAGGAAGGGCGTTACTCAAAAGATACGAGGGTAGAACCTATTGGACATAATGTCACATAACTTACTAAGTATGTAAGAAATCTGAGAAAGTACTATCTTTTTAATGGTTTACACTGACTAGAAGCTGCAAATTTATATAATTTCTCTCACTTAGAAAATTTTTTTATATAATTTCTTATACTCGTTTAAATCTGCACTCGTTTGTTGTATGTCTGCGCTAATAAGAAATTCCATGTGTGATTTTTTGTGTTTCATGTGCGATATGGTCTAGACTATAAGCTCGCTGACTAAGATTTACATCGTCTCACTGAACTTCTCAATTGGTTTGCTTTGTGCTTCAAATATCAACAACCTACCTCTCATCGAGTTTGAAGGACGATCGCGACAGATCACCCCATGCACTCAGGCTTCTGCTGCGTCTCCTACAAGAGGATTGGGGAGCGAGTAACCTTGAGCTGCTCCGTCTCCTGGTGGAGGCCAAATTCTCTGTCTGGAAGTAGACCCTCGGCGGATGCGTCCTTTGATGTGCATTTGGCGGCGTTGAAGTAGGTGTGACGGCCGCCGAGGTTTGGAGTTCCGGCAATGCCTCATAGTCCCATGCTCTGGCGCCCATCTCGAGTAAAGGAACCGACGAGGCAGCGTTTTGGCCTCGAAGAGGATCCCGAGGCTTACGCTGGTGAAACAGAGCTAACAGTTGACGGAACACCGACTCGCTCGCCCGATGTTCCTTCTTTCCCGGTGGAAGCTTCACTTTGTTGCGCGTGATCATACAACTAGCGTAGGAATCGATCTATGATGTCCCTCCGATAACATCATCCTCAAATCGCCACTCTCATATTACGGACTACGTCATGGGAATATGATTGGTCCAAACGTCGTATTTCGATAAATCGCGAATTACTTTCAAATAGTCAAACCGATCGCACAAATTGAAATCGTTTTCCATCGTGATTAGCAGATTAATAAAATCACGACATAAAATCGAATACTGCAATTATTTGATTCTTTATTTTTTATCCTCTTTCGTTTTTTACTTTCCTCTACTCCTTACGATAATTTATATTATAAATATTGATTTTGATTTGTTTAATTCTCTTCTCCTTTTGCTTCTTCCTGTTTCTTAAAGCGATTTATATTATGAATTTCCTTTGTGTTATGAATTTAATCACTCGGAAAGCAATTTGTTCTCCCTTCGAGGTGTCAATATAATTTGTAATCGATACGCTTGATGTATCAAACACGATGATTGCCACCTTCAGTGGCGGAGCGTTATATCCTTAGAAGCACATTATTCTTCCTTAGCAGGTTGTTGACAAAAGTTGGAATTATCTCCTGAAAACGTCCTCTCGTGCAGACGATCAAATAAATAGTTCTCAGACTGAAAAAGTTTGTTCGAATGCTTTCGAATTGAAGGAATTCGTTAACTGAATTTCTCTTAACTTCGCTAGAACGTGTAAACTATTTAACCTCTATATAATGTATGTTTACAATTAATTAATTAAGAGTTAAATATTTGCAATTAAGCGTGCAAAATTAATAACTGTCCACTTTGAAACTTGCTCTATTAAACGTTTCACAGGACTGTCGGATGAAACGTGAAATTACACTTCAATTGAGAAATGCAAATTTTCATTTAGAGTCGATCGATAAAATCTTATTTTAGAAATTTCTCAAGGCTAGTGACCCCAGTTAACAAGTGCAGTGTTCTTACAATATACTCTATGTCTTACAATTAAAATCATTACAACATTTCGGTATATTTCTGTATATTCTTGACGTAATTGCAATATGAATGTAAGGAAAATTGTTTGAAAATACGCACAAAATAGCGTTTCGCATATATTGCATAACTGTGGAGCAGCTATTAACGAATCTAACGTAACTATCAAATGTGAACAACTTCAATAATAATCTCAAAAGTATCCTCTAAGTAATTCCATCATCTATATTAAACAATAATCTTCAAAAATTTAACGCGTGTAGCAAGTCTGTTGTAAAATGTTTCGTTCAGCAGTTATCACCTTTTTAATTGATGTCAAATAACAGTCAATCTCATGGTTATTGCCATTGTATCGATAAACATTATAATGTTACGTTAACAATCGATGCACTGAAGCCAGGCGTTACATTCGATAAATACGTTCTCATTATCCCTGGTGATGCTAATTTCAGAGAATTCAAATGACCATTGTTATTTGTATAACACATTGTCATAACTCTTTTTGATTCATGTGCAAATGTGAATGCTTCCGCCAATGCTTGTTCGCTGTATCGAATCGATCAAAAGCAAACGTATGATAAACATATAATTAAAATATTGCTTTAACGTTCCCAGAGGCGATTTAACTGATCGCTGTGGTTTTAATGACCAGCTTTCCATTCAACAAGAATACATAGTAGCTTCTTGTCACGACAGACTTCTGATTGATCTAACCGTAGTCAAGTGATGGCAATATCTAAGGTCATGATCATTGCAATATTACTTCATCAATATTATTCTTGATTGAAACATTGGATCGTATGGTGGGAACTATTATAAGCGTTTGATTAGAAACGTTGGGACAAGTTGCGAAGCGATCAGCTTTATATTGCCCACTTATCTCCTAGAAAGGACATCCTTATGGCTTGCGGAGTACTGTGCGTGTTTCGAAGTTATTTATGATATTATCTTCAGATTTCGTCCATAATGTAAATCTCTTGATGTACGTTAGCACAAACGTCACATGACGAATAAATAACGACCGCACACTTGAAAACAATACACGATATAGATTTCCCTTCTTTCATAAACAACGAATAGTTATCAGTTCAATGAATATTCACTGGAATGTTATTGTTTACTTCAGTCTCCGTATTCGTCGTTTCAAGAATGAACCTCGCATTGTTGGATTTGAAAAATTCTATGGAACGTTTTCAAGATAACCACTGATGAATATCAAATCGACGTTCACCGTCGTCGAACGTTAACAGTTTTCACAGCCTCGATTGCCATTGGTGAAGAACCTAACCTCAATCAGCTAATCAGGCCTCATGAGAAGATTTCACAGAACATTTAACCGCTGACAAATATCACGCGGTATTCTCAATATCGCGGTAATGTGGCGCATTTTCCTCCAGCGAAATCCAGGGACAAGTGTTTAAGATCGAGATACCGCGGTTGAATCAGTGAGACATATCGATATGTTACATACTGCATCGGCCTTGACATAACACGAAAGCTACGACATCTCCCATAGATTTTCTGACTTACATCCGCACACACGACAAGAATATTTTAGCCTCTTACAAAGATCGAACAGTTTCTCAGGGAGATACTTAAAACAACAAAGTTGTCCTTGATACCACGTTCAGTGGTATGAAAAACTCGTGTTGGTACGATTCATTAGAATCGAAACGTATGAGGATTTTGGTGAATGGAAATGGCCGATCGCAAACCGCTTGGACAAGACAGATCAGTCCCGATAACATATCACTGTAGATTGTGTCAGGTTGTCCTCCAGCTCACTGGATTTTCACTGTTTTCACATAAAAGAACCAGCTCGCAGCTCACTACCCCGTACTGCGGTACATTGTAGCGGTTTTCTCTCGTGCTAAACCACCCCTTACTCTCTCCTCTCCGATCATCGACATTCGCCCCACTCTTTTTCTGCCTCCTTGTTCAACGCCGAGAAACTTCTCCCTTTCTTTCGTTCATTTTGCTTCTCTCTCACTGTGTCCACTCAACTTACTCTCTTTCTCCTACTCGATGGCTTCCTCTCCATCTCACTTTCTACAGAACGGCACAAATGCACGTGACGCCGCCGTTGTCAAGGCGACTGCGCTACACGAGATGCTTCTACTGTACGTACGTTTTTGTGTCATCATCATTTACTTACACGAGATCCTTCCTATCAACTTCGACGTCGCATCGACGTTTGTGATAAATAAATTGGGTTGAATGAATCGTGCCTGAGGATATCCATGGGTCGGAGTGTCACTTATATCAATGTGATTATGATATGCTAGATCGTAATACGAGTTTGAGAACGAGTTCATATTACGAACCTATGTTACTTTAAGAATTCTTCGAAACTTATAAAAGAGCTATGTGATTTACGTAAGATTATTTTATAGTATCTTCCTAGATAACACGTGTCTCTCGTCAAATGGGTAAACTTTACTTCCTGAAGTAATAAAATGTAATTTTTGCTTTAAATTACATGCGGTAATTTTCTTCGCATTTTACTAAAGTATGATAAAGGATAGCCAGTAAGGATAGTCACTGTTACATAATTCGATAGAGAAGATAGAAATATTTTTCATTAACTTTTCTGTCTTTTTCATTAAAGATTTTCTTAAAGATTTTCTAAAACAGCACTTTCACTCAATAATATAGTCCCGGTAGTTTTAAACGAACCAGTATAAATTCGTATCAGATTAAATTTAGAATAACGTTGGAGGTTATACGCAGTGAGAGCGAAATTATTTCGGAATAACACAGCGGGATGAATGGACAACCGAAGTACAGCATCGATTCGCGCCGCGAAAAGCTGAACTTGCGTATCAACCCTGCGTATTGATGGCTAACGTAACGCGGGAAGCTCGCACTTTCAATGCGCCACGTGGTTCACCTTTCGAGATACTCAATTTTCGCATGACTTAAAATAAAGTTACGAAAGTATGTATGTAAGGTTGGTTTAATAAGAAAAGTAGTTAGTTTATAAACTACAAGGGAAATACAATTTTTGTAACTAAAATCCCTCGTTTAGGATCTGATATTACACTGGAAGAATGAAATGAATATTTCGTAATCAAAAATTGTTGACTGTTCGGGACTTGCACAATAATTTAACAAGTAATATTGGTCAATTGATAAGTTAAAAATTATAGACTTCTATACTAATTATAGACTATAAAATACTCAGATAACTTGCAATTTAACAAAATTATTGTAAAATTTCTTTTGCCTTTAATAACAAACTTATTATTGTTGTAAAAAGATATTTATTGATATTGATATTATCGGTAACTTGTACTGCAAAAGCAATATGCCATATGTTGTTTATTAAATTATACGAAAAACTTATGATTAGACAAAGATTAGAAAAACCTAGCAACATCAAGCAGCGCACTCTACAGAAGAGCGAAAGCGTTATAACGCTGACCAGGAAATATAAAACTCGCAAGCTCAAAAGATTTAGAAATTCCGTAAGAGCAGTCGATAAGGTAGAAAGGTGTTGTTTTTCTCCATAAGCATACTTTGATCCTTGGTTCAACGGTATGTACTCCTTTGGTCTATGAAGATTTTTTTCAAGAAACAGGTGCGCGAAAGTATAAAAGAATGAGATTCCAACAGATAATTTGTCTCAAAGAGTGCAAAGAAACGAGTTTTCCGAGAGTCAGAAAATAAGTAACATTAGATTTTTTCCCGGAAGCTTCAGGAATGCTTCTTAAAGAACCAAAGATTCTACTTTATCTACATAAGAGTAATTTACAAAGAGTTATCAACAAATAGACACAAAATTAAACAATATACATATCTTCTTGATTTATCAAGACTGAAGATGTATTATTTCTGTTTTCTGAAACAATTACAAATATTTAAAGTAATTGATATTTATTTTTAAAAACAGAATTCGCTATAGGAATACTACAGAAAAGGAACCTGATAAGTCATGCCTCTTTCTCCAAATTGAATACACTGCTAATTGGCATATGCACATTAACTACATTTTTATTTAATTTTAGTATTAAATACCTGATGAATTAAATATGTGCTATTCGTGAATTAAAAAAGATATTGAATATCATAATATTAAGTATTCCGGTTGTACTATACAAAATTCCTTAGAATCAGAGAATGAACAAATGTAGAACAATCATGTTTTTTCCAAGTAGCTTTTATATGTAATCAAATTAATTGATGCATATTTATTATAATAATAATTACATAACAATACACTACGATCAGTACAAGAGTTTATAACAACAATACGGTTGGATTTTTTGTCCAATTTATCGAATCTGCTTGCCAAATGTTTGCCAATTTCCAATAATTGTGCTTACTTTCCAGTATCCTTATACAGTAATTCTCAGTAACAAGGTATATTATCCTTCATACTATTGCATGGTTCAGAGAATTGAACACACGCGGAAATGAATAGATGCGTCGATTAACAGAACTCATACCGCAGTAATATTGGGTATCGACTATCTCATCAGTTGTAATTTTATTTTAAGCAGAGAATAATATAAGTAGTGCTAAAATTTTCATAGACGAATATAATATGCTCATGACATTTATTTAAGAATTATAATGAATTATTTATCTATTCTGTTTGTGTGTATGTGTGTAAATGTTAGAAATAAATAATATATCTATTTGTAAAAATGTGATAAGATTTTCGAGGTACTTGAATATAATTTTGATAACTTTTAATTAATCTCTCAGGATTAGGTCAGATGACATTTACGTCCCACATACTAAGGTAGAAAAATTGAAAAAAAGAGTGAAGCAATTTTCCTAAGTACCCTTGCACTGAAAGGACTTTAATAATTCGTAACTGTAATTACAGTAACAAAGGCGAACGTTTCACTCTGGTCTCCTATATTCATGATCTATTCTCTATGAAGGTAATTTTATAGAATGACTTAAATTAAAATAGAAAATGAATTATATTAAAATTGCAGATTGAATCTTCTACGGTAACAATTCAAGTTTTCCCCTAATTATGTGGATATTTCAAGTAATTTATTAATGCAATGTAAGGAAGTTTGTAATTAATATCATACCATTTTCCACTACAATTACTGATTTGATCGATTCTAAACGATGGTTTTGGTGTATTCTTTTTTAATCTCTTTTGGTACTTTCATCATATTCGCACTTTATTTCAATTTAATTTCTAACTGTCTCTTTTAGCATGTACAACTTTGCGAGTTCGTATCTATGAAATTATAACTTCGAGCTGAAAGCGAATTTTGTTTGATCAGCCGAGAAAAGAGTGAAGGTGAACATATTCTCATAGGAAAAGTGACTGTAAAAGTGAAGTTCGCCAACTTAGATCACGCCAGAAACCAGAATAATAGCAATGTAGCACGATGCACAATATGCAGCCACATAAATTGTTAATTTTATGATCTTCACATCTTGACAAACTTTTTACTATTCGCAATATAATACAAACGCAATTTTGCTGGAATCTTAGATAACAAGTATAGCATAACATTAAGCATTTCATAGTATTTTTAATAATCATTAGTATTTAGTACAGTGATATAATTAAGTAATTATTTTGTTATATATAGCTCTGTTTCGTATTATTCAATATATCATGACTAGTACCATAGCTATATTTTATACTTTCATTTTGCGTTTCCATCATTACATTATTATAGTCAAGGAAACCAAATATATATTCCTGTAAGAAGTAATTATGATCAATAAACGCCACAGCATGTTGCCTTATTCATTACTCAAGATATACCATTATTATACTTACTTTCAATCGAATTATTGAATTTTCTTTGCATTTATAACATTTGTCTTTCTTTCGTTAATCATTTCTTTGAATTGTTCAAAAAGTTTACTTATGACGTCTCTCATATACATCTAAATTAAAGACTAGAATAGATAGAAGAACATACTGTTTGATCATACTTATAAAATCCTAATTACAAAAAATGTAGCGGAAAATAACAAAAATAGAAAGACCGGTCGATATTAATTGTGTCAAGTGTGGCTCTTACACTCAGCCTCAGCCTCATCACGAAGTAAGACAATACTTCACTGCGTCAATCTTCAAATTCGGTTGATTTCAATTCGATGCACCTATACATACATGCGATCCAACTACAAGCTCGTACTATTTGTCACGAATCTTTGCTGAAGGGACACTATGACCATCTTGTCATGAACCAAGGATTCTAGTCGGCGCAGACCTTGCATATATTTGCATCGATGAATTTAAAATCGTGTTAACTGCCGCTTTATAGTTAACTCGAGACCACAAAGAGGAGAATGCACCGTCACGAAGATAGCATATCATCCTTGTGAGTTACGAGTATGCGACTGAATTACGACATGAACTTAACAACACGTTTTGGTGTATATTTTAGGTATGGCATACTGGAAACTGGGAAGGTTTCGAGTTCTCAATACTCAAAATTTTGTGCTACTTTTGTGGATTGAAGCTCTCGAAATCCAGATTAATAGTAATTTGAGTAAATAATTTACGAAAATATTGCGACGATATAAAACTACCTTTGTTTAATTAATAATATAATCTGTTATCATATAGGTTTAGGTTTTGATACTTAATTGATTCACAAAAATTTGTTTTGTACGTTCTGCTATTCACCACCTTGCACAGCCATTATAACACCGGATACTAAGATAAAAAACACGTGGCGGACGGGGAAAAGCGCAAGAATGCGCAGACAGTTGCACCAACTCTGGATGCAGAAACTACTGATCATACCAACATGATATCTAACTCAACATAATCCAATTTTGGTTAGCATTTAAACTTATTCCAATTGATACGATTTTATAACCATCTTACAATAAGAATATAATCGCATCAATAAGTAAGTATTCCAACTTTTGAGAGATTCAAGTTTCGATAATTTCGTGAATTATAGTTACAAGATTCTGGATTCGAATTTCGCCTTTCTAAAGATCAAATTTCAATCCATCTCTAATATATATATTATTATAATAAATAATAATATAATAAATAATAATAAATAATATATATATATTATTTAAGCGTTGCTTGATAGTTGATTTTGGCGTGGCACTATATCTGACGTTTCCCTTGGATGTAAAAATTCGATAAAATGGGTACGTGAACAAAGTGTAAAATGGATGAAGTGAAACGAGTGTTGATTTCGTGGCAAGTAAAAATTTTACGAAAGTGATTCCTTTCGAATATTTACCAAGAACAAATAAACAGAATGATAAAAGAAATAATAAACATGNTAATAAATATCAGATACATTCAGAAGTTAACTCGTTTGCAATTGGAATCCTTTTAATGTTACGCATCACTTTCTACAATATTAGCTTAGCTTTCATTTAAAACCTTGGTTTTGGTACGTTATTTCAATTTTAATTATTTTTCTTTCTCCTTTGATATCTGTTTCTCGATTCTCCTCAATATAATAAAATGATAATTTATGTCGTTTGAATCGTTTTCACTGAATATGCCTTCGAACCGTAATATTGGTAAAATCGTAATAAAGATTTTCTCTTTCGTTGGAAAAAGAACTCATCAACTCAGAGAACAGACAATTTAATTTGTTTCCTCCGAACCTTTTTTTCTTTCGTGGAACGAATTAGTTTTCTCTGTGAATTTCATACTTGTCTGCAAGGTCTTTCTATACATAGCTATAGCTTCATAATTATTTTGCGTATCCATTTTGAAAACCATGAACGCGACGTCAGCATTACTTATTTAATTTTAAACATTTCTCGGTAATCACAATCTTGTTTAATTAGATACAGAAGTAGTCGTGACAGAGAGAAGTAATTATTTGTAACGTATAAGAGGCTTTCGTTTTAAATTACAATGTATTTATAGTCAAAAAGCAGCTAGTTGATGTGAAATATTTTGTATAATTTGCACTTCAATGAAAATTGTAAAATCGAAGTCAATCGAATTGCTATTTCAATTTAGAAGCAACTAGTTTTACCACAGATATCACTGTGAACAATTTCTAAGGGACGTGACACATATGATGAGCTAATTCTTTGGAAAGGGTACGTTTGTCCTGGACCCATAATCTGTTATTATATAGGCTTAGGTTTTGATATTTAATTGATTCACACAGATTTGTTTTGTACGTTCTGCAATTAACCACTTTGTACAGCCATTGCAACACCGGATACAAAGATAAAAAACACATGGCGGACGGGGAAAAACGCAAGAATGCGCAGACAGTTGTACCAACTCTGGATGCAGAAACTACTGATCATACCAACATGATATCTAACTCAACATAATGCAATTTTGGTTCGCATTTAAACTTATTCCAATTGATACGATTTTATAACCATATTACAATAAGAATATAATCGCATCAATAAGTAAGTATTCCAACTTTTGAGAGATTCAAGTTTCGATAATTTCGTGAATTATACTTACAAGATCCTGGATTCGAATTTCGCGTTTCTAATGATCAAATTTCAATCCATCTCTAATATATATACTATTTAAGCGTTGCTTTATAGTTAACTTCAGATCACAGAGATGAAATGCGCTGTCACGAAGGTAGGAAATCTTTCTTTTCAGTTATCTGAAATCGCAGGATCGCATCGCGGTACAAAGATAATAAAACACATTTTGGCGTGGCACTATATCTGAAGTTTCCCTTGGATGTAAAAATTCGATAAAATGGGTACGTGAACAAAGTATAAAATGGATGAAGTGAAACGAGTGTTGATTTTGTGGCAAGTAAAAATTTTACGAAAGTGATTCTTTTCCAATATTTACCAGGTGCAACTAAACAGAATGATAAAAGAACTAATAAACACGTGCGTAATGGAAAGAGATACGTATAAGAGAGTGGATCTAATAAAAAGAAAGACAATCTAAAAGTTTTATCATTCAATGAGAAAGTTACACGAAGTTGCAGAGGGTAATTTCAGTTGAATTCAACTCAGTTATCATAGGATTCGACCAATACTCTTTTTTTATGTCATACGCGTTTTTGACCGACTTTCTTCTAAAGGATGAGAAGGTACCGGAGCGTAAAAAACTAGACACCCCGCTCAAAGGAAAGATTCAACGGCAGTCCAAAGCAAACAAAGTTTTCTCAGCTTCTTGTCCGGAGTTAATAGATGAGTGAATCTCAAACTGACTCGCCTGTAGCCTGAATTTAATGAGGCTTGTGTCAAATGATTAAATTAAATTGAATAGCTAAATAATTTAATCTAAAAAACGTAAGGCTGAATGTTGTCAATGGATAGAACCTTTTTATAGAACCACTTATTAAGTTCTTCCTAACCAAGAGGAGGAAATAATCGATTGCGATGAAGATATGNTCGCGATAAAACATCAGTCAACACATGAAAAGTAAATTATTTAGTAACTTCTAAAAAGACTATTCTTCTAAAAGAATAAAACATGTGCCAATCTCTACCTTCTTTCTAAAATTATTATCACTATAGAATCATTTGAGTCTCCATAAAATTATGATACATCTATACAACTTTTATGACAAATTCTGAGTTGATTGTTTTGTCCATTCTGGTAATTCGAATATTATAACTATGATAATTCTCCAATAAAAATCTTGGTATACTATTTATCCTAAATTCGGTATTATTTCTGGTTTCCCATAAGAGCTATCCCATCGTTTGAAATTACAAGATGACTGTCGTAATGGACATCCTGTCATTCAATTCACGACCCACTCTCTGTTCTACTCGCATTATAAAATCTGAATTATTAATCAATCGTGGGGGAGGGGGCACATTCCAGGTCAATGAGAAACAAATTAAAGGAACGAACACAGTATAATGAAACATCGTGCTCATGCTGTTTAATAAATACCAGATACATTCAGAAGTTAATTCATTTACAATTGGAATCCTTTTAATGTTACGCATCACTTTCTACAATATTAGCTTAGCTTTCATTTAAAATCTTGGTTTTTGTACGTTATTTCAATTTTAATTATTTTTCTTTCTCCTTTGATATCTGTTTCTCGATTCTCCTCAATATAATAAAATGACAATTTATATTGTACAAACAAGATATCAATGGATCATTTTCACTGAATATTCCTTGGAACCATAATATCGGTAAAATCGTAATAAAGATTTCCTCTTTCGTTGCGAAAAGAACTCATCAACTCAGAGAACAGGCAATTTAATTTGTTTCCTCCGAACCTTTTTTTCTTTCGTGGAGTGAATTAGTTTCCCCTGTGAATTTCATACTTGTGTGCAAGGTCTCGCTACACATAGCCACACCTTCACAATCATTATGCATATCCATATTAGAACACATGAACGCGACGTCAGCATTATTTATTTAATTTTAAACATTTCTCGGTAATCAAAATCTTGTTTAATTAAATACAGATGTAGACGTGACGGAGAGAAGTAATTATTTGCAAGGTATAAGAGGCTTTCGTTTTAAATTACAATGTATCTATAGTCAAAAAACAGCTAGTTGATGTGAAATATTTTGTATAATTTGCATTTCAATGAAAATTGTAAAATCGAAGTCAATCGAATTTCTATTTCAATTTAGCTGATAGAATTCACGCAATGATACTAATAAAATGATATAACTTTTTTTTATAGGAAAAGAGAAATATCTTAAACATCTAGAGATTAGATAGTAATATATATTTTGTTCTTCAAACATTTGAAAGGAAATAATTAAAGATTTACTCACCGTTCGCCGTCATCATTAAAAGCATAATCGCCCAGGATGAGATCGCGAAGTGTATATCTCGGTGGTGTAATCAGTGGTAGAGGATCTGGTTCATTCGTTGTGGACGCTCCGTTTTCTAAGTTGGAAGATTCTTTAGACATTGTTTTTGTGTTTTCCTCGGTCATGGTGAGGGTACCGTGAAAAATACTGTTTACAACTGCTTCTGTTGCTGGAAGCTTTTTAATCGTACTCTACAATCACCGAATCACGACCTGAAACAGGAATATATAAAATTCAATTTTTGATATTTTTTAATTCGATATAAATCAAGTTCAAATTTAATTCAATATAAATGTCCAATTTCAATTGAATTTTTTTGCACCACAGTTATTGCACTTCGTCGTCATTTTCATCAACAATGAGAGGATTAAAACATACTACGAGTATTATATCGAGTATTCTATTTTGAATATTTTATATATCTTGAAATATATGGATTGTGTAAATTTTTACGCTTTGAAATTTCCCATAAATGTGTAAACATTCTCAGATCAATGATAATGGTACTACTTTCATGTTTTTACAAGCCCACGAAAGCTTTCGACTAAACTACATCACAAAGAACGTATGTGCATCCTTTATACATGTTATCCTTCTTGACTTATAGTAATGACCATGGGGAAAACCTGCTAATTATTCGATTACATGCTGACATTCGATCTGTGGCATAACGAGAGATTATTCACGTCGGTGGTAGAGCTCAGAGAGTATGGTACATTTACTGTTTGGACGATACTCATTAGCTTCAGTTAATAGATTAAAGTAATCAATTAGCAGGCGTAAATTTTCGAGGAAACACAGAAAAGGATTGCACTACTGTTTCGTTAGCATAAAAAGAAACTGAACTCTTTAGTAATTTAACTTCACAGACTTATACTAAATTGTTTGGAGAGATTTTAATACTGTTTCTCGTTAATTATTTATTCTTTTATTCTCTTATATTTATTTATTTTTCATGGTCTTTCTCCTCCGCATTAGGGCGGACTTCCAGTTACATTTCTCTTTAACTTACACTTATGGTGTAGTTTTCCAACCGCTAAGGTTAACATCTCTCGTACTTTTAGACTTAACATTTAGACTTAAAACTTCCAACTTAGACTTAATCTTAGAATGTACCTCTTGTATTTTTTATTCTCTACCCTTTTACTATTTATATTGTCGCAACGCCAAAACTTCAATAACATACAAATCCAGACAGAAACATAAAATATTTTATTCTATTATATATTTATTGCGTTGTAAAGGGTGAAGAAATAAAAAAACAGAAAAGGAAGTAATCGCTCCAAAAAAAATTGTAATTGTGCGTTTAAACTTAGTTTAAAATTGAATTTTTCCGTGTTTTTCCATTCGTTTGAGATATTTTTATTGAAACCATGGCCACTTATTTAGCTGTAATTATAAATGCATTTATGTCGTTGCACTAATTCGCTGCGAATTAATACACTCTCATTGATGTTCTCTGTACACGCACGTGATATCCATTGGCGGCCAATTAATAGAACGTGCCCAACAACTAATGAAGGTAAATGATTATTAGAATACTCTGATGAAGTTACACGAGATTCAGAAAGCTGCAACTGACAGAATTTTAATACTGTTGACAGGTGTCGAGATCGCTTAACATTTAAACTACGCAACTTAACGTCAGCTCTTTTGAAGGATTGAAAACAAGACGAATATTTAAAAATTGCATATTAAACATATGCGTTTATTAACATAAAATGTAAACGCATCTCATTTAAATACTCCAGATAGTAAAATTGAATTCAGTGGAAAATAGTCCAGAGATCAAGGACATTGAATAGCTTTCAACTAAAAAATAAGGTTGAATGCTACGTTGAGATCACGACATTGCTAAATTAGATTTATTTCTCACGTCACTATCGAAATGTTCCAAACATTTAGCAAATTAGGAAACCTTTCACGCGACCGGAAATCTCCAAACCAAAAATCTATGAAACCAAATTTAGAGCGATGTTCTAACCGAAATAATCTTAAGATATTGTCATGGGATTTAGGGAAAGACGGCGAATCGTATTTAGATCTCGAAAATTGGGCACGCTACAGTGACGAAATACAGATCTAAATTTGTCGGTAATGGTATTCTAGATTTGACTATCCTTCTACACCCTTACACTGTACGATAATAAAGACCGGCAATTGCTGTCATAAAATCGATTCATAGTAAATCGACAATCGAAAGCTTTTATAGTTTCAACCAGTAACAGATTAAATGATGATACCTTGTAATACAATTATTATTTTTCTTGATCGTGTTAGACTACATTTTGCGTAAAGGCAATAGCTATATAATTACATCCTACTTTACTGTAATTTCGTACCCAATCAAACCGCAAATTATTTACAACTATTGAAAAGTACAGGGAAACTCAAAATAATTTTACAGTTACTACTTTTCTTCATAATTCAAATAGGTACCACACTATCTTATGAAACTGAAAAATTCTTTTAATGTTATATTTGTTCGTCATTAACTATATTATTTAGTTAATGAACATAAAACAGATAGACATGTTAAAAATTGTGTTTCGACATAAAATTGCAATGCTTAGAATTTTAAGGATCCCTAATATATTTTACACTAATTCTAATTATTACTCAAAAATGACTAAAATATTAATTTTTTAATTGTAGAGAATGCAACACAATTCGTGAAAAATATAAACTAAATGCCTTCTTGAAAGATATGTAATTTGAATCACAACAAAGTCCACAATTTTTTAAACTTTTCCAAGAGAAACAAATTGCCTGATAAATTAGTGCAGTATTAATGTTTCGCACATAGCATGTTCTCTCGAAATATTGTTAATTACCTTGATAATAAGTAATTAAAGTAAATTAGTAAATAAATGTTGTTATTAAAAAGTATATTATATCTTGGTTAAACATCAAAATTTATATAATATTAATAACAGACCTCAAGATTGCAGATTAATTTCATGTAACAATGTACATGTAAGAATAACTAAGACACACGGAGCCGAGAGTAAGTAAGGCACAAAAGTGGTGCTTCCGATCGAAACTTATTAGTGATTAGTGGTGAGATGTTAGTAGTAGATATACAATACTGTTCCGCAATTACGCCTTGTTCCACTCAAATGTATTAGGTAGATATATTCTCCAGTGGAAGGCTATTTGCCGAAATACAATAGCATTGCATTCGAGTGAACATAATTGACTACATGTCAGATAATTCCAAACGAATAGTTTTAATACTTTAGCACCTCACATAAGTAATCAGTATTACTTCTGTTTAATGTATAGTAGATTGATTATTATTAAAACGTCGATTAAAGGTATGTTCATCGAAATCATCAGTTCATCGTCGGAAACATTGATTAATAAAAAATTGGAGGTCTTTTGTAAGATAGATCGAAAAAGAAAAATAGAGATTGGAAGAAATTATTATTTTTAAAGTCTACTCGGGAAAATTGTAAGTCCAGAGTTCAAGTTTTGTTGATTTTTTAATTATTACGTCTCTTAGTTGATAAAAACAGTATTTTAATATGAGATAGTTAAAAAAGGAAATGAACTAATAGATTTAAAGATATAATCCCTTAAACAAGTGATAAATTGTCAATGTTCAGTAAAAAACGAATAATATTAGTTTAACTCAATTAATACGAGTCTACGTATATATAACTAATCTTTTAAATATTTTTCTAATGTCCAAAAGAGTAAGAAAAATACATTTTTAATCTCAGAAACTAATATAAACTTAGCTTTGTTCTTGTTTTAGTTAGATTCTACGATTGTTCCATGTTACACATGTTCGAACTAGACCAATATAAAGGATATAAAATAGGACATAGGATTCAATGAAAAATTTACATTTTTCTTAATAAAAAGAAAAGACTATTAATATGAAAGACAAAAAAGAAAATTCGTGTTATTTCATTGTGTGTTATGACAAATTTGTATTGTTTCCAAATTTGTATATTCTTAGCTACTAACTACTCTTTAAAATGTAACACACAGAATATTTCTTCAATAATGGTCTAAATATTCCTGTAATTAATATGATATATTTTAATCTATATAAAGTAGATTTAATACTGTAGTAGATTTAATAATTTAAAGTAGATTAAATACTGTCGATATTATAACAAATATAATAATAATATTATAACAAATAATATCTCTAAATTTACGAGAAACCTGAAAAAATACATGTTTAATCCCCAAACTAAATAATATCGAAATAGGATTCATTAACAACATAATGAGTTTTAAAACGATATCCCTGTTTGAAGGGAAGTAAAAGAAGATGTAAAAAGGATGAAAAATTTGAAAGAAAATGAAAGAAAATCATGTAAAATTTGACTCCATCACGTTTTCTTGTTGTCTTCATATTCAACAGTCTGCTCTTTACATTTAGATTACGAAATATTATTACTGATATGTACTTACGTAATTGGAATCCTCGTCCCCGGATTGGTTTTTTTATTCTTTTCTGTCGAATCAGATGGCAATCGTCGTCAATGGTTATTTCTTTCGAAGAATCACACGTCAACGGAATTTTAATCTTACAATTTACTTCTATCGATGGTAAATGTAAACGATCAATTAATCAAATTCACCAACGAAATGTAAATCAATTCTATTGTTATCGAAAGAATCAAGTTATATCTCGCGAATTACTTAACAATAAACTAGCAATCACTTTTATTGCACAATTATATATTTCTCAATTATTATGTTCTTGTCTTCGAATAATTATAATTATATGTCAAAAACGCGCTAAATGTCCAGCCGTTTTTAATTTTTCAACAGAAAGATTATCGAATTCGCAATTCAAAACTGCGTTGAAATTATTCACTGAAATATATCTACAAAGTAATACAAAATTCTTACTTTGTGAAAAATTAAAACAAATCTAATCCGAACAAATATTATAGATAATTCTACTAGAAATACACAGGAAATTTTAAACGTAACGTGAATTTAACAGTAAAACTGCAATTTGGAATGCAAATGGAACGGTAGTGGAGAACGCGTAGCGACTGCGACGCGATCGCGCTTGATATCTAAGTGAACAGGCAGCGTATGATTCGAAGCGCGCGCGCTCGACGCTCACTCAACGGTGTCCCGCGCTTCAATGATGAAGCATCCCCCTTGCTCGCAACGTCGACGGGGCTCCTGACGACGCCCACCGACAACCTATTCGTCCAACCGCTGAAACACCTACTGAGATAAAAGGGGATGAAAATCCTCGGATTCGATCGCAGCGAAAAAAGTGACGCGTATGAAATCTTGATGTATGAAGCTTTTCGGAAATTCTTCCGACAATGGGAAACACATTGTGGTCTATTGGACAGATTACAGGTAAGTAATGCTTATATTCATAGTTTTATTTATAATTTCGTTTCTCTTGCTATTTACGTTTCTTTCTGTAAAATATTTTATACGCGTAACAATCAAACAGTTAAAAAGGTTAGGTTGTTTGTTGTACTAAAAGTCAAAAGATTTTATTGCTCTTTTTACGAATTTAACATTATTTGAAGATACATTAGGATTCAGAATATGTTTTTTGATAAAGTTTAAGATATAATGATGTGTTTGTTGGCAACAAGTGTAACGAATGTGTTTATTTTTGCATACATGGATAATTTGATACTACTATTTGAAAAGATAATTTGTATGCGAGCGAATTAAGAATGCTACTAAGAGAAATAAATGATATGTGTCTCATTGCAAAAGCATCAGGTAAAGATACAGTAAAGAGCATAATTGAACCAATAATCACAAGTTTTGTATAAATCACTATTTATTGTTAGGAATATAGAAGAATAACGAAAAAATTAACATTATAATTACTTTTATCATAGAGGTAACTTAAGAAATTTTTTTCAATAATTAATGTCTCCTCGTTTAGCAATGGCAAAAAAAAAAAAAAAATAGTTTGACTCGGTTCTGCACTACGTCCAATATTTGGCAATATTTAATATATTACTTATTTTTAATATTTGGTCCACAACCTTTTTGCTTGTAAAACTGCACTAATCCGCTTTGGCATACTCTCTACTAACTTTTTGCAATAATCCGGAGGTATTTGTTCCCTCTGTTCTTGAATTCCATTATACAAATCTGTGATTGAAGTTGGTTGGGAGTCATATGAATCCCGAAGTCGTTTTTTTTTAGTAAACCCCACAGATTCTCTATGGGATTGAGGTCGAGGCTCTGTGCAGGCCAATCCAGAACAGAAAATTTTTCAGTACTGAGCCAATTTTTTACACTTTTAGCAGTGTGCTTAGGGTCTCGGTCATGCATGAAAATTACATTTTTTTTATTCAAAAGGCATATTTTCAACAGCATCTACGAGATGATCTTG
Source organism: Bombus confusus (assembly GCA_014737475.1). Taxonomy (NCBI): domain Eukaryota; kingdom Metazoa; phylum Arthropoda; class Insecta; order Hymenoptera; family Apidae; genus Bombus; species Bombus confusus. The sequence continues at coordinate 2,791 of JACXIV010000008.1, read as the reverse complement.
TAAAATATCCTTGTACAGATACTGATTCGTGATGCCATTAATTCGGTGCAGTGATCCAACACCAAATGCCGTTAGGCACCCCCAGAACATTAGGGTTCCGCCTCCATGCTTTAACGTTTGTTTCACATGTCGTGGTTTAAGCCTTTCATTTTTACGAATCCAACACCAAGACATGCCATTTGAACAAATTCTGTTAATTTTGGTCTCGTCTGACCAAATAACCCGTTCCCAGTCAGTATTTAACATACAGTCCAATTTCGATATTTTTTAGCAAATTTTAAACGACGTTTAATATTTTTCTTCGATAACATTGGTTTCTTTTTTTTCTTAATGCTTCTAAACTCAGCTCCTTTGAGGATTCTTCGTGCTGTCCACTGGCTTATTTGTATATTCGTATCTTCTTTTAATAATTTTGCAGCCATAATGGCACTTGAAGCTTCACCAGATGTGACAAACCGTATAATCCTTCGTTCGTTCTGCGGTGATAATTTTTTTGGTCTTCCTCCAACATTTAATAATATACTTTTACAGTACTTTTTTCTTATTCTCTGCACTGTCGATTGACTAACACTGCAATTTTTCGCTGTCTTACGCGTTGACAAGCCGTCATTCAAAAGAGAAATGACTTTTTTTAAACAATTTGGAGCAATTGACTTCATATTTATTCTTATTTCACTTGCGTGCTTTTCCGTTCGATTGATTGTGTAGAACTGAGTGTTAAGACGTAGAATAATATTTTGTAAACCAAAAGTACCAAAGTACTAGATGTAAACATACTACTATAACATTCCACGTAAACATTTTTTTTTTACGGATCGGTGAAAAACCGAGTTAATTTATTTTTTTGCCATTGCTAAACGAGGAGATATTAGTTATTGAAAAAAATTTCTTAAGTTACTTCTAACTATGATAAAAGTAATTATAATGTTAAATTTTTGTTATTCTTCTATATTCCTAACAATAAATAATGATTTATACAAAACTTGTGGTTATTGGTCAGAAGCATAGTCGAGAATAGGAAAATTGTAACGCAGCGCCAGCGCCATCGGACAAAAATAATTATTATTATTTCAATTTTAAATTATATTTGAATATAAGATTAGGTAGATTTTACGATACTTTAAATTTTATTATTCTTAAATTACATTCATATATTCGCTAACTGAAACATTCAATCTAAATACAGATCAATATCGATTAATGATTAACGTAAGAGATCAAAAGAAGCAATGATGTTATCCAAAGATAGCATGTGCTTGAAACATTTATTGACTTTACTTTTTAGAACATTTGTCGACCAACTTAGTACTGCAGTAGGTAGAAGAATTATTAAATATGTATAGAATATTGGTTGAGGTTCAATATGTTGATTGTAATAACATTTCATGAAGCATAGTGATACATTCTTTCTATCTCATTAACATATTATGTATTCAGTGTAAAGCTACGGTGGATCCAAAAAATATTTGTACACCTAGTTTTTTTGCAATAACTTTCTAAAAACAAATAATACATAATAATAAAAACTGTTTCTAGTATTAGCCTCTTATAAGCAGGGATAACATGTGTATTATCAATTTTTAATAATGCCTTCTTTAAGAATAATACAACAAATATAAAAATTTAAGGGCAAAAAACGTATTTGTACACTTTTAATTCTATTGCTAAACTTTGAAAGAATGCACATACCCTCGTGACATGAATCAAAATGTAAACATTTGTTTATTTACACATTGGTTTCGACCTGCTCACGACGTTGGTACGTCTGTGAACAACCTACAGAAACCATTGCAAGCAAGAAAAGTGAAATATCTGTATCGCTGCGAGATCGTGTGATTTTTCTTCGGGAAGGTGGGGAAAGTTACCGAAAAATTGGCAAAGCTTTAAATTTAAACTTCACAACAGTGCAATATATTGTTAAGAAGTATGAACAAACGGGAAGTACGGACAATAGGCCACGATCAGGTCGGCCGAAAATACTCACAGATAGAGAACGTCGGAGTGTTATTAAAGAAGTTACAAAATTTCCATTTATTAGTGCTCGAACTTTATGCAATGATGTCGCATCTACATCAGGGAAGAATGTATGTCCTCAAACTATTCGAAACATTTTGCACTCCGCTGAAATATATGGTAGAGCTGCTAGAAGAAAGCCCTTTATAAATAATGTGAATAGGGAGAAACGGTTAGGATTCGCTAAAACGTACTTACAAAAACCAATTGAATTTTGGAAAAGCGTGATCTTCTCGGACGAACGTAAATTTAACATTTTTATACAATGCTGAACTTTTATTCAATACTGAACTTCAGCAAAGGAAAATCCACGCAACCGTTAAGCACGGCGGAGGAAATGTGATGTTATAGGGCTGCATGGGTTACAATGGTGTTGGAAACATCGCGTTTATCAAGGAGTCAATGAATGCCGAAAAATATATCGACATATTGCGTAACAATTTACCCGAAAGTGCAAAGAAATTTGGTTTGAATAGGACTTACTACTTTCAGCAAGACAATGATCAAAAGCACACAGCTAAAAAAACGAAGGAATGGTTATTATACAATGTCCCAAAACAACTGATTACACCACCCCAGTCTCCCGACATTAACCCCATAGAAAATTTATGGCACCTATTAAATATTGAAATAAGAAAAAGAAAGATATCGAATAAACCAGATTTACAACGAATTATTTTACAAGAGTGGCCAAAAATATCTAAAGAAATTACAAAAAAATTGGTCGAATCTATGCCAAAAAGGCTACAAGCCATTATAGATGCAAAAGGAATGCATA